>JAHTLZ010000275.1:23747854-23765681 GCA_023846285.1 Phrynocephalus versicolor
ATAAATGTTGAACAGCATGGGTGAGATTGCCGACCCCTGGGGCACCCCACAAGGGAGAGTCCAAGAAGCTGACAAGTCATCACCCAGCTGAACCTGCTGAGTCCGGCCGCCAAGGAAGGAACAGAGCCAGGCAAGGCCTGAACCCCAATTCCCACCTCAGTCAGCCGGACCAGCAGGTTACCGTGGTCGACGGTATCAAAGGCCGACGGTATGTCCTCCCTTCCTTTTATTTGTCAAGAGAAAACTCAAGTAGCTTTTAAAGGTTGTCACCAGGAAGGGAGTGAATTAGGAACTTTAAAAGGGCATTGTGTTTAGAGATGGGGAGAATTGAAAAATGAATCATATTTTCTGACGAATTTGGCTGATTCATCAACATTCATCAATTCGTATTTGTCATAAATTGAGTCCTCTGGTGAATATAAATTGATGGATGTTTAGCATTTTTTTGATTTGTTACTTTTTGGGGATATAAAATGCCTCACAAGGCACCCAGGGACACCAAAATTGGAGGGACACATCCCTTGACACTCCTCCATAAGTTTGACACTCCTCTAAGTTTGGAGGAGATTGGGTTTCCCCAACCCAGTTACAAAAGGGCACTTTCCTAGGGATCCCATTTTGTGGGCTTATAACTCAGATATCTGAAACCCAATCTTCCCCAACTTAGAGGGACAGTAGAGGAGTTTTGGTAGAAGGTTCTCTGCACATTTGATCTCTTTAGATTCCTTGGGGGGCACTTTGGGGGGGTACATCACTCATATTTCTGAACCCCAAACTCCACTGAACTTTCACGGCTTGTAGAAGCTAGGCATTGATTCATCAATTCATTGCTGGCATTTTTGTTAATTTGACATTTTTTTATTGGTCCCCGTCTCTACTTTTCTTTGATGCCTCCCTGGAATGCTCTGTGTCCCCTTCTCAAACTCATTCTCCCCTGCATTTCCTAAAACTGGAAGTGAATGAAAACTATGCACATCTTTTCCAATCAAAATATTGCAGTGGAGAGAGTTGGAAAGGGACGAGGATCATAAAAAGAGACAGAGTTCACATGAGACTTATGCTTTGGCTATCCTCATATTGTACATAAAGTAGACAATTTCCAACAGTGTTCAGACAGTTGCTTTCAAGCATAGAAGGAAATAGAAATGATGGTGAGGGGGGACATGAAGCTAAAGCACTCTCCGCTCCTCATGTGTTCATTCAAAACTAAGAACAACTCAACATTACCCATCAGATTAGAGCAGCCATATCCAAACTTCAGCCCTCCTGAAGTTTTGGACCACAACTCCCAGAATTCCAAGTCTATATTTCCAGTGGCAACGGACTGTGGGAGTTGTGGTCCAAAATATTTGGAGGGCTGAGGTTTGGACATGCCTGGATTAGAGCAATCAAATTTCTTTGTTAAATATGTATATTGCTCATTATTAGAGATGGCTTTGTTTTTGGGGGTTAGCAAACCCTGCTTCCCTACCCTGCCTCTTCTGGAAGGTCCTCACTCAGAGGGAGCACCCTGGCTTCCCTGCCCAATTTTTCCTGGTGTTGTGTCTGAGTGGGCACCGGCCAGAGGTGGTGGGGCTGAGAAGTTGCCAAACACTTGTCCAGCTGAAAAGCAAACCGGCAAAAACCGGTTGGTGGTTTGTGCCCATCTCGATGCTTTAATATGCTTTAAAAATATATATTAAAAAATCCTTTCCCCTTCCTCTGGCTTCGCAAACACTAGTGTGAAAAAAAAAATCAATTAAAATATAACTTCATTCCATTTCTGTATTCCTGAGAGGCAGCCATCTTAATCAAACAGCAAATCAATACAGATTTCAGTTGAGCCTGCTCTGCTCGGTGAGGGTGAAGAGGCCACTGGAAAGGGCTGAGAGGTGTGAAACAAGGAGGGAATAGGGATTAAAAAATACCTCTTCTGTGTATGTGCTTAAGCGGGTGGGTGGGTTGATAAATTCACAAGATGAAACTGAATGAAAGCTTTGCAGCAGCAAAGAGCTGTCCAAAGAGCTTCTTTCCCCTTGAAACAAATCAAATCCAAAAGTTTGGCAGAACAGGAGAGGTGGCGAAGAACAAGAACTACAACATTTGAACTGGGGCGTTTTCATGATTTAATGTAATATGTACAAGAGTTGTTCATCAGTCAAAAGGGAGATTGTAGGCAGGGAATCAGAAGACTGTAACTCTTCTGAGGCCAGTGAGATGGACAGAAATGAAGGAACTAGAAAAGATGATAAAGAGAAATGATCTGTCATTGAGACTAAGATCAGGATCATCCATACTATTATATTTCCAATCAACATGTATTGGTTTAAAAGCAGGATAGTTAAGAAAGCTGACAGGAAAAAAAATTGCCAGGCCACCACCATATTGGCCCTGGTTCTGGGGGAAGAGAAAGCTGTCATTACCACCATGGACTGTGGTGACTGAGGGGCTCAGAATCCCCTCTGTAGTTGCAGCTGAGAAGATTAATCAAGTTATGGTTGTTTTAACAGGAACTTGAGACTTGTGAGTTGAGGCTTGGAACTCAGGAGTTGGACCCAAAGACCTGGACTCGGACTTAGAGCTTGGATCCAAAGGCTTGCCAACTGTATCACTAGCTGCTGGGATTTCTAATCCCTACTGTGTCTTCTGAGGGCAGCAAGATCACCTGGAATGTCTGTAGAAGACGGGGCTGCATGTCCTGCCCGCCATGTGGCCTTGAGGGATTTGTGCCTAGGAAACATGAAGGATGGTTGCTATAAATGGGAATAACAACAACACCATGACCAGCAACAACCATCATCATCATCATCATCAGTAGTAGTGTGTTGTTATGTATCATCAAGTCAGAATGGACAAAGGGCTTTCAGTGTGTGTGAGATGTTGAAGGAGTGGTTTTACCAGTTCCATACCCCTAGTGAGTTTCCATGGCTAAGTAAGGATTCGAACCCAAGCTTCCTGAGTCTTAGTCCATCATGCTAGCCACTACACCACACTGTGTATCTAGTAACAGTAGTATACAAAAAACAAAAAACACAAAGACAAAACAGGCAAGTTTTCAAAGGATGCAGTTTAAAGACTTAGCATTGCAATGTCTGAAGGAGAGATGAAGAAACAGAAAGGTCCAGAAATCAGGCAGATGCTGATGTTTCAGGAACTGTAGTGGAAGTCCAGTCCCAGCATGGAGACTGAATAAACCCAACTGGTGGTATGTTGGTATCAAAATTCAGCTCAGGGGATGTATCATCAATTGTCTTTCTCTGGTTTTATAGACAAAGGGATGCCAGCAACTTAGGCGGTAACTTCACGTCCTACTTTGTTCCGCGATTATGTTCGTTCTGTGACAGCATTGTTCATGGTCATGTGGTTTTGTCCCTGTTCAATCCCTGTTTTTGTTTACCCACAGGTGTGATTATTTGTCTCATAACAACTGTTACTTTACGTCCTTGTTTCATGACAACAACTGGATTTCCTTGGCTTCGTTTAGCCTTTTAAAAAAATGGTCAGGCTTCTGTTTTTTGATATTTCAAATCCCCGCTGTGGGCGAGCAGGCTGTCTCGGGAAGCCTGGCAGGAGGAGCCAGGTGAGCCCTCACCACTTGCCCTGGGTGAATGGTGGTGGTGACGGCGGTGGCAGCGTGGGCAGTGGGTGAGACACCCTCACCCTGAACTCAGCAGTCTGCGGGCTGGCAGGCGAGCAGGCAAGGAGAGCTCAGCCCCACCTCCGGGACCCGAGAAGGATGGACCTACACCTGACAGTGGCTCTCCGCCTGTCCCTTCAAGAGCCGCCTTCTCCTGCAGGGACAGCTGGGCAGCCAAGCCTGGCCTGGCACAGGAGTTCCAGTCGGCTTTCTCAGTTGTCGGCAGGGCCGGCGCATCCATTAAGGCAAACTACGCAGTTGCCTAGGGTGCCAAAATGGACAGGGGGTGCAGCCCAGCCTGCTGCCCCCACCCCCACCCGTACCCCTGCTGCCCATTGGCCCCCACCCGTCACCCCTGCCGCCGCTGCCGCCCGACTCCCCCTGCTGCCTGACCCCCCGCCGCTGCCACCCGACCCCCCCCGCTGCCACCCGACCCCCTGCCACCGCTACCGCCCGACCCCCCACCGCCGCCGCTGCCACCCAACCCCCCTGCCGCCGCCGCCTGACCCCCCTGCCGCCGCCGCCGCCGCCGCCCCACCCTCCCCCACCCCTCGCCTACGGTGCGAAAAACCCTAGTGCTGGCCCTGGTTGTCGGAGCATTCCTAGAGCGAAAGGGGGAAACAGCCATTGCAGTTACTTCACGTCCCTTGTCTTGGAATAGGAACCGGGAACAATGCATGACAACAGAATACCCCAGCCCAGGGGCAGGTATGGCTCATCATGCTCTGTTCCTGGTTCAGGGTGTGTTGTCAGGATGAGATTCTGCTGTCACGCTATGGACATGAAGTAACCGTTTATCATACTGGTCCCAAGTGGGACAGCAAAGAGGAACAAGATGGATGTGAAGTCGGTGCATTAAAAAACCCTACATGGCCCATGTCAAAGCACAGGCCTTCTGCTTTGGCTCAGAGCAGAAGCACTCAGAAACACTCCATTCCCCATATCAGAGAAGGTGGAGAGTAAATATAATAAACTGCTAGGCAATAAACTTAACTAAACTAAACTAAAATATAGATTAAAAACAGCCAATTGGAATCTAGTTCAGAGTCCTAAATGAGTAGAAATATTTGCAGTACACATGGTTGGGTGTGGCTGCAGACTGTGAGGGTGGAGGGAAATTAAATGCAGAAAACTCCCAAAGTGACAATTATGCTGTTAACACTGGCCATTCACAAACTGCTGCCGATTACACCAACATCCCTGGCACTTGTTAAGCCAACTTGCGCATGGAGTGAGGCAATAATTCATTGCAATTCAATACTTTTGTGAGAGACTAGAGCTAGTAAGGGAATTGTAATCTAGCCGCCTTCCTCTCTCTTTCTCATCATGCTTTGAATGGTTCTGGGTTTATTGGTTTGATCTTGCACAGTGGCTGCTTTCAGGTTAGTGGCAAGGGTATCCAGGAGCTGCAGTGTTCCACCACTCTTTCTGAATAGACCCATGTGCCCATTTATTCTTTTGCCAGAGACTGACCTGTTTGACCTGTGCAGAAATTAGAAAGGAACCGCTGAGGAGATGCCATATATCACACTAGAGGATTAAGTGTATGAAACCCTGATTTGCCACAGACATTGTTAGGTCGTGCAACAGTACTGCCAGAGTAGACAGGTGGATGGAACTGGCATCCAGGTTTGTGGTGGCTCTGGCTATTGTATTTGTGTGCTTTGTTTAAAGTTGCTGTGGGTCTTTATAAAGCAATAATCATATTATTTATTTATTTATTTATTTATTTATTTATTTATTTATTTATTTATTTATTTATTTATTTATATAGTTTGTATGCCGCCCACTACCCAAAGGTTTTTCCTCCCAAGGGAACTTGGGCTAGTGCACAATACAGTACATAGGAAATAGATAGATAGATAGATAGATAGATAGATAGATAGATAGATAGATAGATAGATAGATAGATAGATAGATAGATAGATAGATAGATAGATAGATAGATAGATAGATAGATAGAACTGAAAATTGGACATAAAACTGAGCTGAAAACATAACACAGGAAGCCAGTAAAACCCTAAGGTGAGGTTATACCCCAAAAGCTTGCGTAAACAAATGTTTTTAGTTATTGCCTGAAACACAACAATGTGAGTGAAGGCACCAGTTGCAATGGCCAAGGAATTGAATTCCATAATATTGTTGTTGGAAATGTATTATGTTACTAGTTTGCCATTTTCATGTTGCTTTGAAACAGGATTCAACAACCCTCGTGAAATTTTTCAAAAATTTGTTATTTCGTTGTTTCGTTTGTCATTTGTCGTTTCCACCACGATTTAGTGCGATTTGACTTCACAGAGCATAGGGGCGTCCCCTATCAGGGCCAGCGCTACGTGTTTTTGCTCCCTAGGCGGCGGGTGGGGGGACGGGCGGGTGGGGAGGGGCGGGCGGGCAGCGGTGGCAGGGGGCCATGGGTGGGCTGCGACAGCGGCAGGGGGAGGCGCGGGCGGGTGAGCAGGCGGCCGGCGGCCGTGGGCAGGCGAGTGGGCGGCCAGCGGTGCGGGCCGCAGGCGGGTGGCAGTGCGGGCGGGCGGGCGAGTGGGCAGTTAGGATATCACTTAGAATAGAGGTTCTGTTCTTGGCTTGCACCCCAAATGTGTGTGTGTGCAAGCAAATTGAAGTTGGGAAAATAGAAAATAAATGGTAGTATATAATATATTTTTAAAATAAATCCACACCTCCCACTCCCAGTCGAAACTCCCCCTTTATCCAATATCAGAAAAAAATCCTCACAAACTGCCAGAGAAGAAATAAAGAATAAACTGCTATTCCCTTCAGCAGACAAAGTTGCAGGGAATCAAAGAAATTATTTTCTAAATTCAATTCCCTCCCTGCCTGCCTAACTTAAATCCTAAAGCCTCCAGCCTCCCTCCTCAATCTCGATCGGATCACGCCAGCACCAGCAGCCAGCCCTCCTCCCTCAACCACATCCATACACCCAACTGCGATTTCGGGAAGGTGCCTCGGCTTTTTATGCCCTCCGAGACATCCAGAAGTGTCAGTCAAAAACCTGGCGATGCCATTGGTGGAATGGTTCAAAAATTTGCATGGTCCCATCCCATGCCCAGCCCAAATGGGCAGGTCTAAAAAAATAAAAAATAAAATAAAATAAAATAAAATCAATACGACGTTTTATAGCTATAAAAAAACTTACTGCTGCTACTATTAAAATTCAGGCATTTAAAATAAATAAATTTCTCATGTTTCTGTGGTGATTTGGTGTGTTTTTTGACCACGATTTCAATTTTCAAAAGAAAAATTGCGGTCGCCATTTTGGATCCCCCCCACTGCATGGCATGGCGAGACGACGAGGATGACCCCCCCGCCTGGTGCAAGCAGCCCAGGACAGGAGAAGAGGGGGGGAAAGGCCGGGGACCCCCCAGAAACCACCCCTCTTGTAGGTGGCAAAGCCTCAGGCAGGCATATTTTCACCCTTGGGGTTTTTTAAAAAAACTTTTAAAAACTTTTTCTGTGCTTCGCATTGCGCGATCGCTGCGATGCCACAAACGAAAATGAAAAACCCGACCAAATTTTTCTTTTTTTGGTTCAAGTTCGAGTTCTGATGGCTTAATTATCGTTACCGTTTCCGTTACGTAACAGAAACGAAAAACGGAAACGAAAATGAAAATTTCGCCAAGTCGTGCCCATGTCTACTCCTGACTTTGTCTATTGCTGTATCTACTGCACTACTCAGGGTACAGTTGCCCCATGCTATATTGTGGTTCATATACTGCAGACCCGGTATATCGTGGGACCGCAATATATCAAGGCAGGGGCTCCTGGGGCAAACTGTGTGGTCCTGTTTGGGGCCTCCTGCACTTACCCCAGACCTGACACTGCCCTGAGTGGGATTCCAACAGGCCCAGGAAGCCCATCTGAGGTCAATTCAGGGCAGCACCAGTCCCAGGGTAAGTACAGGAGCCCCAAACAGACCCCCAGGCTTGACCCAACCCAGCATCCACACAATGTGGATTTCCCTTTATCGTGGGTGGGGTTGGATAACTGCACCTCCTGACTCGATCTAGGATCCCATTATTTATCTTTATGGTAATCTATGGTACTTGTAAAACTCTCTTCAAACACTAAATTTCAATTAGGCAATCTTATTTTGATCAGCTTTCTTCAGAGTCCAATTCTTACCTTCATATGCAGTGATTGGGAAAAACGTAGCATCAGTATTCTAACCCTTGCTGTCCAAGTGTCATATCCTAATACAGTACATACTTGAGGATCTCTCCTTCATGTCTTTTCTCAGTCTTCCTCTAATGTATTGAACATCAGTTTCTTAAGTGCAGATCGGCCAAGGGAAGCAAGGAGAAACAAATACTGATGGTTTATAGAGAACCCATGGACTGAGCAGCAGAGGGGATTTCCTCACAAAATGGTGGATATGGGTGTTTGTCCCTTCATCCCTTGGCCTAACTGAACCAAAGGAGAGGCAAGATTAGCAATCGAGGTACAGAAATCCATATGACAAAAGAGAAAAGATAAAAAAGCTATTACATTTACCTCAGTTAAAACCAGAACCATGGCAGTTATGTTTTTTTCTAAAAAAGTTTGCTCCTCTTTCACATTATAGGCTGAATGAGTAACATTTGTTACTTACTATTTTTTAAAAAAATCTAAAATACCTCATTGCATTATTTGAGACTATTGAGTCTCAAATTTGAGACACCTCTTCCCTTTTTTCTGAAACAACAAATTCCTTACATTTCATATGAGAATGGCAAAACATAAATAAAAACAAACTAAACAAATCCTTGAAAAATCCCTGTACTTAGAATTCTCATAAAATATATCCATGGTACTTCCAAAAAATAACCAGAAGATGTTACTCATTGCTCTAGCACGGTCAGTTTGTTCTCACGCACATTGTTACTTTCAAAATATAATTTCATTGTATTCTCATTGCCCTTGGAGCAACTTCTTATTTGTTATGTTGCTTGTAACTCATTCCTTACAAGCTCTGATTAGGTGGGACTAGTTCTGCAGGTTCAGGAGAGGTTGCCCAAGCGTTGCCGTCCATCAAATACAGTAGGGCAGGAAAGAATGAACGTGGCATCCCCATGTCAATTTCCTCCTGGTCTTCCAGTAACATAACAGCCCTATTCTGCCATTACTCTCACAGGATTGGGAATGGTATTAGAAAAGGTCCTTCGTTAGGAACTGGCCCCACTGAGTTTCCGGGGGGGGGGGGCGGGAAGGCATTTTGCCAATTCTCCCAACAGACAGTGGATATACTGTGCATCAGAAGGGTTCTGCACAGTCCTGTGTTGCACTTCTGAATTGGCAGACTCCTCAAGAGATGGGAAGACAAGCTTCACATACAGTCAGAGGGTGGTGGGGGATGTTCACGAGGCATACTTAGCAGTCTTGTCAGATGCACTGAGATTTGTTTTATCCCCTCCCTTGCTCTTTAACAAAATAGAGCCGTCCCATTACACCTAAGCTTCCCAAGCATGTCACCCCCGTAATGAAAGGCGTGCATTCATTGCCCTCTCCTTGGAAGCTGATGAAAAAGTGCGTGCGTGCGTTTTGCATCTCATTTGAAGCCATCGCCATGTTGTGGCATCCGGCATTTGCATTTCTCTCCGCACACATCCTGGTTGATGGCTCCCAGGGCCTCCTTCCCAGACGTGCCCTGCCTGCAACTCTTTCCTTTTCAAGACAACGCCTCTGATATCTTCACCAGCTAATGGGGAAAACAACACAAAGAGGTGCCATCAGCTTTGTAGCTACATCTGTGCAAATTCATCCTGACATTCAGATGGCTTTGATTGCTTCCCTGATTGGGTGAGCCAGGGTGTCCAGGGAGAAGAAATTATTTATGCTGTTCAGAAACAACAGTGAATATAAGAGGACGGTGGAGAGGGGTAAAAAGGATGCAGGAGTGTCTTGGGGAGTGAGGCCTCAAGAGGGAGCTCACCCTGGCAAAGTGGTTTGCAAACTATTTGAATATTAGTGTTTCATCTTTTTAAACAGTCTTCATGGGGTCAGGCTTTCAGTGTGTGCCTTACTATGTACTTGGTTGGAAAATAAATCCAAGGACTAAAACATCCAGTATTCCCTACTATCTCCCTGGGGGAACCTGGAAGTTGTAGTTATAAAGGGGATTTTTCAGAGCTTGTCCCAGCATGGAAAGGGGAATAAAGCTCCTTGCTTGTAACAGTAAGGTGGATGGTTCAGTTCAGGTAGAGGCATGTACAGTGAGAAATGTAATGAATGTAAAAATGGAAGCAAGTGGTAGATGGAAAACAAAATATACCAAATGTTAGTGTTGCTCATGTATCCTTCATTTGGACATTGCCACCTGTCCATCCTCCATCCTTCTTTACATGCGCTGCTTAGAACATCAAGGATCTTGAAGAGGTAGGCACAGACTCCTGAGGCCTGCAGTCACCCAAGTTCCTTTGTCTGAATCTCTTCCGTACTCACAGAATCATAGAATCACAGAGTTGGAAGAGACCTCAAGGGCCATCCAGGCCAATCCCTGCCATTCAGGAACCCCCATCACAGTACTCCTGACAGACGGACATCCAGCCTCTGCTTTATGAATGCCATAAAACACCTAGCTACTGTTGCTCCAAATTGCCTCTTCCTAGACATGGATAGTAAGGAGTAAGTGTTTAATTTGAAGGTATTGGTACTGTATTCACAGACTGGAGTATGGCGGAATGCAGCAAGAGTAAAACCAAAACCAAAACCAAAATAAAAAAATCTGCATCACTTACAGAGGAAATGGCCTATAGACCAGGTGTGGACCAATCCAGAGGCCCAGGGCCATGGAAACCAACAGAAGGCCACCCCATTTCCCAAATTCCTTTTAACTCAAAAAGAGCCACAACACACCTTCTAGTGTGTATGGCAGGAGAACCATCCCCGTGGCCTGTTTTAGGTGCAGGAGAAGACATTTTTTTTCAAAACCACAAGTGACCAGTGGTTACTTCCAAATTTGGAAAAAAGGCCTCCCTGGTCTTAAAGCAAGAAACATATGTGTGCACGCGCACACACAATGTTAGGGATGTTTAGGGGAGGGGGGATTATCTTGTTTTATGGGGGACCACAACTAGGGCCCTTGGGGACCACATGCGGCCCATAGGCTGTGCTTAGTCCACTCTTGTTGTATATTAATTGTGAACTTCTTCAGCAACTGCTGATTCTTAAGTAGCCAAAATGGCTGTCAGTATCCAAAGGCATCTGGGAGTTATCAATAAACTTGACCCCAACTAAAATTGCCCCAAGGAGGGCCCATCATGCATAGTGGCCAGTGGCCCCAGAACACAGTGCCTGTTAAAAGTAGAACAGGCCGTACAGTGATGGTTATGGCTGCCTTATGTAAACTTTGAAGAAGAATGTGCCACACTGCAGATGTTTGTTGCAGGTCCCATGTGGTATTAAGAATTATGGAATTATTATATTCTGAGAATGAACAGACTGCTTGGCCTCTCTGAGATAAGACCATATGCCACTTTGAGGTAAGCAGATGCTGTGTGACTGGTAAAAGTCACTGTTTCATCCACTAAACCTTAGGGCACACAGGGCAGCCATTGTAGGGAGTGTATGTTACCAAACAGAGAATATTAGATTCTTATGCAATATTTGTAGGTGAGAAAAGATGGACATACAGAAATTGTATTTTGACAGATATTGCACATCTTGACATTTAGGTCAAAAACTCCACAGGCTGTGCTCTTATCCAATAATTCTGTAGGCGGCCTTAGATTTTTAGCTGTCTAGCTCGATCAATCTGCTGCTTCCCTAGAAAAATTCCTGAGCAGACCTTTGATGGGCTTATAATTTTTTTTCAAGTGCTGTCAAGTTGATTCTGACTTGTAGCAACCTTTCCCAGTGGCTCCTAGCTTTATAATACTCAGAAGTGATTTACCATTCTCTTTTTGGGGGTGGTGGACTTGGTCCCACTGCCAAACAGCTCTAACTATCATGAAGTTCTTCCTAATGCTCAAACGGAATCCATTTTCCTGTAGTTTGAAACCATTGCCCCAAGTCCTAGTCTCTGAAGCCATGGAAAACAAACTTGTTCCCTCTTCAATATGACATCCTTTCAAATATTTAAACATAGCTATCATACCCCCCCCCCCAGCCTTCTTTTTGAAAGACTAAACATTCCCAGCTCCCCAAGCCACACAGAAATGGTCACAGTACTCCAGGTGGGGTCTGAACAGAGCAGAATAGAGTGGTACTATCACTTCCCTTGATGCAACCAAGAATCGCATTGGCTTTCCTGGCCGCTGAGTCTGCTGAGTCATGTTCCTGACACTGCTGAGTCATGTTCAATTTGTGCAGGCTACACATTGCCCCCTCCCCAGCAATCTGGGTACTCATTTTACCGACCTCGGAGGGATAGAAGGCTGAGTGAACATTGAGCCGGCTACCTGGGATTGAACCCCAGGTTATGAGCACAGTATTAGCTGCAGTACAGGCATTTAACCACTGTGCCACAAGGCTCCTCAAAAAGAATAAAATATTTCATTATGTGCAATCAAGCAGCAAACTGTCAAAACATAACTGATTTTCAGCAAAGGCCTCAAGAGACTGACTGCTTGCAACAGATACAAGTGAGGAAAAAACCCAGAGCAGAGAGCTAGGGCTGTCATCAACTCAGAGGTGGGAAGGAATAATCAGGTACTGCTCCATAGATTAACAGTCACCCCACCCTTGAAAGACCCCTCCCAGCCATTAGAGGCAGTATATAAAGTTGCAAATATTCCAAAAGAATCAAATCCTTGATCATTGACTGTTTGAGCAAAACAGCCCCCAAAATGAACAAAAGAATGACCAGAAAGAAATTCGTTTTGGTTTAACCAGTATGATCTCGAAATACGTAGCTCTGGAAAAGTTCTGAATAGAAGTGAGACAGTACTGCATACAATTATAATTTTGTTTATACCAGTTCACCCAGATTTCAGTAAAGTGCACACATATGCTTAAGTTTTGGGTTTATTGTCTTTGTGACTGGCATTCCTGTAATATTTAACACTTAAAAATATGTATGTACAATTCATATCACTCAAAACAGAATATTTAATGCTTGAGTGGTGTACTGAATTAATAAAATCAGTGGTTTCTGCTATGTGCACAATCCGCAGCATGCTGGTCCTGTAAAAATGCCATGTCTCATAACAGCAGGAAGGAAAACATAAATACTCTGGAGCATAACTATGGTAACATTGCTCTGCCTTTAGCATAGCTCATAAGCCAGTGAGCCAGTGCTTTTACTAGTCCCAAAGAAAGATCTTGTTCAGTTGTCTGTTCCCATTGTATCCTTTCAAGTTGTCACAGGGACAGATGAGGATGGTGCCATTTTCAGTTCTTGTTACTGTCTTCGCTGGTAAAAATAAGGTGTCACGGAATCTCCTGGCCTCGTCTCTTTCTATCAAGCACATTTCTGCATCTAAGACATGGGCCACATACAATGGGAACAGAAAGGGAGGCTGAAAGGGTTTATTTATGGTTAGTAGTTCTCCTAGAGGCTTTTGGGGATCCATGTATATTTAATAGAATTACAGTATATTATTATGATGGCCCACCCTACAATTAAGGAGAAGAGCCGAGTGTCTCAGGCAATAAAGGCACAAATTTTATTCTTTGAATGTAATTCTGTATTTTTACTACTAAGAAAGGGAACTGATTAGTCTTTTATGCTCAATGTCATGAAGAGCAACTTGTGGTATTTTCTGATTATATTAATGTGGTCAGTTTCTAAACCTCTGTTAGCGGGTCATCTTGCCTCACCATTGGACCCATTGAAGGAAACACATCTGGTTCACCCATCGACTGGGGTGAAACCTTAATCATTGAGGAAGAGAGTGGTAAAATATAAGTTGTATAAATAAACAAAATAGAAGGCCTGGGAAATTTAACAAGTTGGGAACAGGAGAACAACTTCTGGAGGGGGTAGGGACAATGTTAAAGGAAGAAGATAAAAAGGCAGGAGGAAGAGAGGGATGGACAGAAACTGGAGATATGGAAGAGAGACATTGATGGATAAGGGAGAAGGAGGAAGAAAAGTGGAAAGACGCAGCAGAAGAACAAGGGGTTGACACCTGCTTTGCAGATGCAGTAGAGGAAAAGATAAAAGAAGAGATGGTAGAGTGGGAGTATGCAGACAAGGAGGGTCTGTGGATTGGGGAACCAGGTAGCCAAGGTGTTGGCTGAATGGCTATGGAATACCACTATTTCTCAAAATCCTTCCTTCTTGAGCGAGAAGAAAAGGACATAGAAATTTGTTTTGTGTGTGTGTGAGAGAGAGCATTTTGGGCTATTTTGCTGTGTTCTGGACGATTTTTTTCCTGACGTTTCGCCAGACTCTGTGGCCGGCATCTTCAGAGGGCAGGGATCTCAGGGAACAAGGAGTTTTTCTCTGTGCTCTGGGGACATAGAAAGTCTCCAGAATGAAAGGGGAGGCAGCTAGTTCCCCTGAGAGAGTGAATTAACCCTGGCCCAGCTTCCAGAACAATGCCTCTTGAATCCCTTATCAATCTGAGAGAGAAATGAACCAGGGGGAGACTTGTCATAGCTGTCGCTCCATCTCTACACAAACCATTGTTTCTGCAAACATCATTGTTGGAAGCATCAAGGACCAACTTGATGCTCCCAACTGAAGCTCGACTGAAGGGGGCCTTAGTAAACTGGTTGGATAAGATAAAAGGTCAATGCCCAAAGCCTGGTCAAATTGAGGAAAAGGAGATTCCAATTAACTGTTTTTCTCATTATTTTTGTTTCAGCCTGTTGCTGGTTTATGTTCTAATTCATTAAACCTTTTTGTTTTCAGTAACTGTTTGTCTGATTTTATGGAACAGAATATGGTAGAAGAGATACCAGTAGGCCCCACCTCAGCCCCAGCAGGTCAAGATGAATACTTTGATTTAAGGGAGGAGGGCATTATAATAAACTATGTAAAATTTTAACTTACAATTTTAACTACCATCATGTTATGGAAAAATGTATCCTGTAGTGGGGAGATATTTTTCTCATAAATGGAATATATATGAAATAATAGGAAACGTTCAAATTAATTAATCTGCTATGTCAAGATTTTTCCAAATTGTTTCTACACAGAGAGAATCCAAGGAAGTCAAATATAGTATCTTCTGTCCTTCCTTCATATGCATCTCCAGTTTATACTTCAATATCTTTATTTTCTTATACTGTACTTCAATATGTTAAACTTATAATATATTATACAGTAGGACTGCTGTATCCATGAGGGATCAGTTCTGCACCCCTGCGGATAGCGAAATCTTATCTGAGGATAATGGCGGCAACAGGGGTGGTGGGGTTCTGGGATGAAAGCGTTTACCCCTGACACCCCCCAAATTCTGGCCAGCGGCAGTGGCAGTGATAGGGGGGGGGAGAAAACTTACTGATGCTGAGCCCTCCTTACTGCCACCACTGGCCAGTCATCCTCTTCACTGCAGTTGGCCTGTGGGGCCAGCAGCAGCAGCAGTGGGGGGGGAGAGAGAAAACTTACTGATCCTGAGCCCTCCTCACTGCACACCGGTAGCCCTCCAGAGGGGTGGGGTGGGGACTTAGGAGGATCCACCTGGCCAACCGGCCTTTGAACTTCCTGCTCAAACTTCCTATCCGTTGACCAGGACCTGAGCAGAAAGAACAAAGGCTGGTTGGCCAGACGGGTCCTCTAAACCCCTCCCCTCCCCTCTGAAGGTGGCCGGTGTGCAGTGGCAGCAGCGGGGAGGGAAAAACAACTTACCATGCTGGCTGCTGACTATGATACTCCATGATTTCAAATGCCACACTTGGTCCTAATAATAAATAATAGATATGGGCATGAATCAGCGAAATTTTCATTTTTGTTTTTTCGTTTCATTACGTAACAAAATGAAAACGAATTTTTGCCTCCAAAATGAAACGAAACGAACAGAAACACCAGAAATTTTGTTGTCCATTTCGTTTTTGTTACGGCAATACATTGAATTGCTTTAAATGCTAAAAAAATCACAAAAAATAAAAAATGGTAATGAAACGGTAACGGAACAAATGAAAACAAAAACGAATTTTTTCAAAACTTCACGAAAAACGAAAACGAACCAAAATGGACCCCCTAAACGACAAACGACAAGCGAAACACCATTTTTTTGAGTTGTGCCCATCTCTAATAAATAAGTTAAATGGTGGTAGCAGAACACATGTGCATGCGACAGTGAGTTCTTTTGTTTGTCAGCCCATTCCTTTCTGAATTGTCAGCCCTGTCTCATCTTTTCCCCTCTTCTGCTCATCCCCTGCTCTTTCCCAGGTGGATTCTACTTTTAGGTGCCTGTGTTGGTATTGGTCTCTCTCCTCCCCCCCCCGCCTCTTTTGCACACACACACACACTAGAGCTCTCTTTGGTGCGAGAAGCCTGAAAGAGCTGAAGCAGCACCAGCACAGTCCTGTCACTTGGTGTGTGGGAGAGGAGCAACAACAGCAACTGAGGCCGTGGTTGTAGCAGCTCAAGGAGGCAACTTCAGGTCTGAGCGCTCCTGCCTGACTGCCTGCCCAAGGGTGCCATTGGGTGTCCTTGCTTCACAGACCTCCACCATCTCCTGCCAAACCATTGCTACCAGATCTGGGATTTGTTACCAACATGTGCATCTGGGGAGTGAGGGCAGGCATTTGGAAAAGTTTTGCCTTGAATCTCAGTCTCTCTCTCTCCCTCTCTCCCTCTCTCTCCCTCCCCCCCTTTCCTCTATCCCTCTCTGCCAAAAACATGGAGTGGAGGCAAGGCAGAGAATGGGGGAGGGCATGAGAGGGAAGGTGTGGAGGTGTGGGGGAGGAATAAAAAAGGGAAAGCCTCATGGTATGGAAATTGAAATTGGAAGAATCCATTTTACATTCTTCTTGTTCTTCAAGTGCCATGTCCTCGTAGAACATTGGCGATAAGTAACCTGAAGTGGTTTCTATCTAAAGCTAATCTAAATAGACCAGCTGTGTTCACTGTTTACCATTGGCTTAAGTTCTTAAACCAGAATGTTCTTCTACTCCTCGGGCCACACTTCCCATCTATTTTTCCTTGAAGAATTTTTACATTAAGGACAATTTTACAATAAGGAAAATTAACTTGAGTATGGAAGCCTGGCATAAATGTTCCCAAATGTAAGTGAGAAAAGGACAGTTCATCCAATCTGGGGCATAAAGCTTGCATGGACAGGCCCTTTGAAACAAATGTATGCCTTTCTCTATTCAAGTACAGTGGACCCTCATATAACAAATGGTTTGTATAACAAAATCTGTACAACATAAAAAATTCCAGAGAGAGGGGAAATTTGCTCATCAGAATCACCTATGGAGCAAACCTGTACAACATAAAAATGGTCGCGATTAGGGATTACTCTGTTTTCATTGCATTCCTGTGGGGAATTTGTATAAAGGGAATTTAACATAATTTCATTTGGAACAAATTAATTCCTTTATACATGGTACCACTGTACTATGTTTCATGGCCTTTTTGACTGAAGAGCCTTTCAATGAGAAGTTTGGTAATGCTACATCTCAAAAGTTATTGCCCCTCATTCTTCTCTCTGTCTCTCTCACTGTGATGCCATCCTACATTTGTATTGTCCATCTGCCCTGATTGTTGAATATCTACTTTGGCAAATTTGAATAGCAGCACCATAGAAACAGAGGAACTTGTCCTATGCCAAGGAAACAATGTCTACATCTTATCCAGTGTTAATTAAAAAAACCCATCATACACAGTCAGCATGGTGTGATCTGTAGTTCAACAAACCTGAAAGGCACCACATTGAGGCAGGCTGGCAGGATCATATATACTAAAAACATCAGCAGTGTCATATTTTCTGAGACACAATATCTGATGTCACCAGGAGAATAGCAGACCAGGCTTGGAGAAGGGTTAGTGGCACACCTGCTGCTGTGCCAAATGATTGTATCAATGGACGTGAGGGGAAATTGAATAATCCCAGAATTTGGCCAGAAGTGTACACATTCAGGGTCTCCACCCTCATCCCAGGCCCTCCCGTTCCTTTCACTCCTGCTTTTTCATGCAGGGACATTGCACATTACCCAGGCGGCAGCTAGAATTGGGTGGAGGTGGATGGCCCTTGGAAGCTTCTTAAAAGAGTTCCTTTTGGAAGATGGGTGGTATAAAAATGCAATGAATGGTATAAAAATGGTATAAAAATGCAATGAATGAATGAATGAATGAATGAATGAATGAATGAATGAATGAAT
>JAHTLZ010000275.1:23777422-23801940 GCA_023846285.1 Phrynocephalus versicolor
CCCAAGGCTGGGAACCACTGATCTAGATATATCCATGCCAGAAGAACTAGGCCCCTAGTCACACCCTAAGACCTGCTGTGACTGGGAGCAAACAGGGGGATTCCTCCCTTCTCAGGCCAGAGCCCTTTTGAATATCTTAAGAGGCAGGGATTTGCTCCTTCCTGTGGTCCCTGAGATGCTTTCCCTTTACCATGTGATTACAATATTGACTGGAATTAATTTGCAAAGATCTTAGTGAGATCTTTCAAGGAGGTCTGTTTTCTTCTGGTGGCCCCACTTCTGCAGAGCCTATGTCAGTCAGCTGGCCAAGGGGCAGTCTTGGAAGAAGTTTAACCTTCATCTAGGGAGCTCAGCTCATTGCTGCACCACCACTAATTTATTTCTTTATTATACTGATTTTATGCTTGTGCCACCTTTATCCTCGAAAGTAACCTCAATGGAGAAATAAGAACATTTCCCCAACCTGCTGTTCTGTAGATGTATTTGGTTTCCATGATCCCAAGCCAGCATAATTTCTACAACCGTAGTCTTCTCTGATGTAGGGAGGGAATTTGTCCTCATTGTGAAGTAGGCCTGTGAGATTTATCTTTTCCCTTATGCGCCCTTGCTTGCTGAAATTTCATCAGCTCTATTAAAAAAACAACAATCAGACATTTATCAAAATTTAACAAAGAGCCCATTATTTCTTTTAGAATCTGGCAGAAAATATATATGTCACTTTCATGTTCGCCATAAATGGCATAATAATAGAGAGTAACTAGAATTCCTTTGGGAAGGGAAAGAAGTTACACAGGCTGATCACAGTATATAATTGGAACTTTTAGATTTCCATAGGAGGTGACATGCTGATTTTAAAAGGAAGCCATTAAAAGTTCTGTGCTCATTTGCTCAGGGGAAAAAGAGCTGGATGTTTTCAACAGTCTCTGTGGTACAGAGTGATTTTGAAAGTCCCTCTTTTATGCCGGCTGCATAAACAAAGAATACACTAGGAGTGCAGATTGTTGCAAGGGCACTACAGGATGGCAGATTATCCTAAGAAGAGAATTAGAAGTTCAACAGTGTGCAATAGAGATTATCTTTCTGCTGCAGCTGTTAATTTTGTCTTGGGGTATTAAGATCCATCTTTTTCAGTGGTAGCAGGTGTGTAGCTATCCGATCCTCACCTGGCATAGACGGTACATCACTACAAGGGGGTTAGGTGCTCCCATACCCTTTCAAAAGCTGTTCCGGCTCACTTAGTGATATCTCTAGCTATACCTAACACCAGCAGGTAGCTTAATAGATATTATCTCTCCCCAGGGAAGTCTACAAGCTATAGCTATGTAAGGGAGGATATCATGTGGGATTTCCAGCAAAGAATTTCCAGAATTCCAGAATTCATGCCATATTTCTTTGAGGAGAGGAACCTTATCCAATTCTAAGCACAATTCAAAGTCCTGGCTTTAAAATACAAAGCTCTAAATGGCTTGGGTACAAGCTATCTCAAGGACCACATCTTCCTTTATATGTGTGCGTGTGTTGTGTTGTTACAGTCTTGGCCGACTCTTTGTGACTCCATGTCCATGGAGTTTTCTTGGCAGGAGTACTGGAGTGATTTACCAGTTCCTACTCCAGGCGCCTACAGCACCTGGTATTCCCTGGTGGTCACCCATCCAAGTACTAACCAGGGACGACCCTGCCTAGCTTCCCAAATCAGGTGAGATTGGATGTGCTTAGGGCATCTACGTAGCTCCATCTTCCTTTATAAGCTGCCCAGATTCATAAGAACATAAGAAGAGCCATGCAGGATCAGGCCAAAGGCCCATCTAGTTCAGCTTCCTGTATCTCACACTGGCCCCACCAGATGTGTCTGGGAGCACACGAGACTAGATATTTGTCTCCTGATACCACTCCCCTGCATTTGGTCCTTGAAATATACTGGTTTTAAGCCTGGGGAATTACACATCTCCATCATGGTTTGTAATCCGTTATGGACTTTTCCTCCAGGAATCTGTCCAATCCCCCTTTGAAGGCCTCCAGGCCAGATGCCATCACCACATCCTGTGGCAGGCAATTTCACAGACTAACAACGTGCTGGTGAAAAAAAAAATATTATTTTGTCTGTTCTCACTCTCCCAACATTCAATTTGAGAGGATGTCCCCTAGTTCTGGTATTTTGTAGGAGGGAGAACAGCATCCCTCTATCCACTTTACTCATACCCTGCATTATTTTGTATGTCTCAATCATATCCCTCCTCAGGTGCCTTTTTTTCCAGACTAAAGAGCCCCAAATGTTTTGCCTTTCCTCATAAGGGAGGTCCCCCAGCCCAGTAATCATTTTAGTCACTCTCTTCTGCACCTTTTCCAGTTCCACTATGTCTTTTTTGAGATGCGGTGACCAGAATTGTGCACAATACTCCAGGTGCAGCCTTAGTATCATTTTGTACAATGGCATTATAATGTTGGCTCTTTTATTTTCAATCCCGTTTTTGAAAATCCCTAGCATGGAATTGGCCTTCTTCACCGCTGCCACACATTGGGTAGACACCTTCATGGAGCTGTCCACCAGCACACCAAGATCTCTTTCCTGGCTTGGATCCAAGCTATCTCAAGGACCACACCTTCCTTTATAAGCCTGCCCAAATGCCAGATTAGACATGGGTGATTCGTGTTTGTATCCCTGTGGAAGCCAATGCAAAGTGCAGCACCAAGTGTGGTGGAGATCCATTTCCTCCCTCTCCTCAACCCCCAAAATGGCTGGTCTACTCGCCACTTGCTCCTTGGCATTTGGCTTCATTGTTGTCATTGTCATGCCATTTGCAGAAGCAGCAGGGCCAGTTCTTCCCCACAAGGAGATAGAATGGGGACTCTCCCCCAACAGCTGTTGAGTGGATGCCTGTGTGGAAGGTGGGCAAGAAGTGGTTGGGCTGCTTCGACAATTAGTGGAACAATAATCAGGGAGGCCTTGCTACCACTGCCGTCACAGGTGCATTTGATGGGGGCTAGACATGGGGATGAATTGGAAAAAGAATCACATTTTTTCTGATGAATTTGGCCAATTAATCAAAATTTGTCAATTTGTATTGATCATAATTGGAGTCCCTCGGTGAATATGATTTGATGAATTTTTAGCCATTTTTGATTCGTTAATTCATTGGACTATAAAATGGCTCCCAAGGCTCCTAGAGACACATCCCCTGACTCTCCTCTACAATCCCTCATTGTTTGATGCTGATTTGGATTCTCTAAGCTAAAAGTCACTTTCCGGTGGTGGTGGTGGGGATATTTTATGGGCATATAACTTAGAAGTCTGAAATCCAATTGAAAGAAAAGTTATTTACAATATTTTCTAACATTTCCATATATATTAAGAACATAAGAACAGCCTTGCTGCAATAGGCCACAGCCCAACCAGTCCAGCATTCTGTCTCAAACAACGGCTCACCATTTACTTCAGGGTATTCCCAAGCAGATGTCTTCACTTGCTTACGATTCCCTGCAAATGGCATTGAGAGATATCCTGCCTATCTCTCCAACCTAAAGGTTGTCCTTAGGCATCTATAATGATAGCCATTGATACCCTTGTTCTCCATGAACTTCTCCAATCCTTTCTTAAAGCTGTCAAGGCTGACAGCTGTCACCACTTCTTCAGGCAGGGAGTTCCATAGACCAGTGATCCTCTGGGTGAAAAAGTACTTTCTCTTATTTTGTTTGATGTCCAGCACCCAAAAGTTTCATGGAGTGCCCCCTCCCCCAGTTCTAGTGTTATGCAACAGGGTAAACAGTTTTTCCTTATCTACTTTGTCTATACCATGTATGATTTTATAAACTTCAATCAGATCACCTCTTAGGCGCTGTTGTTCAAGAGTGAAGAGGCCCAGACTTTGCAGCCTCAGATGGTAAGGAAGGTGTTCCAGTCCCCTAATCATTCTGGTTGCCTTCCTCTGTACTATTTCCCTTTCCATAATATCCTTCTGGAGGTATGGTGACCAGAACTGTTCAGAATACTCCAGATGGGGCCTCACCATAGATTTTGAGGCAAAATGACACTTGCTGATTTATTTTCTATACCCTTCCTAATGATATCAAGCATTGAATTTGCTTTTTTCACTGCTGTGGCACACTGGGTTGACACCTTCATTGCGATGTGCAACAGGACATCAAGGTTCCTTTCCTGGTTTGTTGCAGAGCAAAGTGTCCTGCTTATCTACAGCCCCATAGCACTTCAAGCACTCTTTGGGTGGTTTACATTTGTTTAAAAAAATATGCAGGCTGCACATTGTTCCCCCCACCCCCAGCAATCTGGGTACTCATTTTACGGACCTTGGAAGGCTGAGTCAACCATGAGTCGGCTACCTGGGATTGAACCCCAGGTCATGAGCACAGCTTTAGCTACAGTACATTTAACCACTGTGCCACAAGGCCTTTGATTTTAAACCTAAGCAGAGAGTTACTTCAATGTAGGTCTCTAGAAGTTTTACCTGTCTCTCTAGTAATAAGCAGATTACAACTCGGAGCAGAAATCTTTGACACAAGCCAAAGATGAAAACCAATTTGACCCAAAAGTTATTTTGACTGTTTCTTAGATAAGTGAGGATGATCATCCGACCAAGACAGAAAGGCGCCAGGCATAAAAACTTGCACACACAATTTAACCTCAAGCATTATTGTGTAGCCTGCATACTGTAATTAAACTGAAGTGGTATGGGGCGGTATATAAGCAGAACGCTTTATTGGAATTTGGGGCACTGGGGATTGGTATATTCTTCTCAGCTATGTTACTTGTAAGTTGTCTATAAAATCTGTAGAGCTGAGTCTGGTGTTTACTGTTTCAGAGAAAACCGGCCCCCATTCTTGCAATTATGTTATTTTTTATTTTCATTTTTCATTTTTATACTTTCTTCTGTTTAAATTCTTTTTATTCTTTTCTCTATTTTCCCTCTAATAAATCCTTCTTCACCAGCATTAATTATTGTCTTTGTTGGGGTTTTCTCCTTTTTAAAACAGGTCCTTACCAGAGGATAAAAGAACTGGCATAAAATTATTTTCCCTTTTCTCATTTTTAGAACACAATCTTCACTAGACTTAAAGGGATTGTAAAGAATAGTTGGGAGAAGAAAGTTTAGTGGTTCTAGGTACCTGGGGCTACTTTCATGGGGGCCTCTCCTTGGGGGTGCATATCTCAGACTTCTGAACCCCAATCTTTGCCAGTCTTGCAGGGCTCATAGAGGAGATAGAGAGGATCTATCCTTGCAAATTTGGGGATTCTGGATGCCAGGGAGCGTTTTATATCATTTTAAATGAGATATGATTCAATTCATTGATTCATGTATTTGTCACTGGAATTTCATCAATTCATCAGCCTCCAAAAATCAAGAATCATGAGGAATAATAATTTTTAGGGTTTTTTAAAAGGATAAAGGCAGTGTACAATATTTTAAATAAATAAATAAATATTTATTTATTTATTTTATTTTTATACTGCCCGTCTTCCGGGGGAACTCCGGGCGGTTTACAATAGGATTAAAAACAACAATACAACACAGATTAAAGTCAAATGGAACCAAAAAAATAAAGAGGGAAAACCCTCAACAAGAGGTGTCAAAAGGGCAGGGGGGAGAGAATTAAATTAAAGGTCGCCAAATGCCTCCCTAAAAAGCATGGTTTTAAGCGCTTTTTTGAAGGTGGGCAGGGACTGTGCAAGGCGCAACTCACTCGGGAGGTGGTTCCACAACTAGGGGCCCACCATAGAGAAGGCGCAGTTGCGTGTAAGCAACTTCCGCACCTCTCTAGGTGTGGCCACTCGGAGTGAGAGCACCTGCGACATTCTAGTGGGATGGGCCTCAATTGACCTTTGGGAGATACGCTCCGACAGGTATTCAGGACCCAAGCCATGGAGGGTTTTGTAAACCAAAACCAAGACCTTGAACCTTATCCAGAGAGCCATGGTCAGCCAATGCAGGCAAGCCAGAACTGGGGTGATGTGATCGTATCTACGCACACCTACCACCAGTCTGGCCACCGCATTCTGCACCCAATGAAGTCTCTGGACAAAGGTTAAGGGCAACCCCATGTAGAGGGTGTTGCAGTAATCGATCCTAGAGATCACAAGGGCCTGCACAACCGTTCTCAGAGAGGTCTCATCAAGGTACGGGCGGATCTGGGCGATCCTGTGGAGATGAAGAAAAGCAGTCTTGGAAACAGCCATCACCTGAGCTTCAAGGGAGAGGGCTGAATCGAAGACCACACCCAGATTTCTGGCCCTGTCTGCAGGCCGGAGGGTAACACCCCCCCAGAATGGGTAGGGGGGCATTGTACCTAGAGGAGGGCGCCCTGAAGAACAGAACCTCGGTCTTTTCCAGGTTAAGTCTGAGCCTGTTAGTCCTGGTCCATTCCAAGACCACCTCCAGGCATAGATCAAGGGAGCGTACTGCCTCCACTGTAGAGGCGGAAAAGGAGAGATAGAGTTGCGTGTCATCAGCATATTGATGGCAGCAAACTCTAAATTCCCCATATGACCTCAGCCAACGGTCTCATATAAATGTTAAACAGCATGGGGGAGATTGCTGACCCCTGAGGCACCCCACAAGGGAGCGTCCAGGGAGCCGACTGCTCATCCCCCAGCTGGACTCACTGAGACTGGTCACCAAGGAAGGATTGAAGCCAGCAGAACACTGAACCCCCAATTCCCGCCTCAGTAAGCTGATCCAGCAGGATACCATAGTCAGTGGTATCAAAGGCCGCTGACAGATCAAGGAGGACCAACAGGGTAGAATACCCCCTGTCAGCCTCCCTGAGGAGGTCATCTTGCAGTGCGACCATGGCAGTCTCGGTCCCTCGAAATGGCCTGAATCCAGACTGGAATGGGTCAAGGACATGATTTTCCTCCAGGAACGACTGGAGACAGACAGCGGCCACCCTCTCAATCACCTTGCCCATGAAGGGAACAATGGCAATCAGGTGATAGCTGGCCAAATCATCTGATGCCAGGCCGGGCTTCTTTAATGTGGGCTTCACCACTGTCTCCTTCAGGCGAGAGGGAAAAATCCCTTCCCTGAAGGAGGCAGTGGAAATAACTGAAGCCCACTCCAGCATGCTCCCTCCGGCAGATTTAATAAGTCAGGATGGGCAAGGGTCGAAAGGGGAGGCTGCCGGCTGGCAATAAGCCAAAGCCCTGGAGGCCTCTCCTGGAAAAACAGGTCCAAACTCAACCAGACGAGGAGACTGAGGGGGTGTGGCACCCGGGATACAAGGGGAGGGATTAGGGCAACCAGAGTCCAGATCGGTATGGATGGCCTCAATTTTTGATCTAAAAAAGGCTGCAAATTGCTCATTAGTGAAATCACTAGGAGGAGGCCTAGGCTGACCGGGATTGGTGAGGTCTTGAACCACCCGGAACAACTCTGCACCAATTCTCAGGGAAGCATAAGCTGTTCTAGCATCCCTGATTGCATGGACATAGCGCCTGGTCAGCTCCTTAACAGCAGCCCAATTAACTGCCGACTGATCATTTCTCCATCTCCTCTCAAGCTTCCTTCGTTCTTCTTTCATCGCCCTCAGCTCAGCCGTGTACCACGGTGAGGAGCGAGCTCCACAGTGAAGAAAGTGCTTGGGGGTGATCCGGTCGACAATCCTGGTAGCACCCTCATGCCACCTATCCACCAGGGCTTTCACCGGGTCATCAGCCAGTCCATCAGGAAGCTCCCCAAAGGCCTCCATGAACCAGTCGGGGGCCAGAAGCCTTCGGGGGCGGGGCAGGGTGGCAATTGACAAGGAAAAGGTTAGCAGATGATGATCTGACCATGACACAGGCTGGGGAGCAATGTCCCCAACCCTCAGATTGAAATCTGACGACGTGGAGGTAAAGACCAAGTCCAGGGTATGGCCTGCACTATGGGTGGGACAAACAGCATGCTGAGAAAGATTCATGGAGGCCATGGACACCATGAAATCCAGAGCAGCTCCTGAAAGTTCCTCCTTGGCATGCACGTTGAAGAACCCAACGACCAAAAGGCGGGGGGACCTCAACAGAGCAGCCAAGATGAACTCAGTAATCTGTGGAAAAGATCGTGCTGGGTTGCGGGGAGGACAGTACACCAGCACAATGCCAAACCTGTCTCGCTAACCCACTGATAAGTGAAGGCATTCTAATCCGGGACACACCAATGACGCAGATCTGCTAATACAAAGGAATTCCCTGTAAACAATGGCCACCCCCTGACCCTCTGACCTGCCTGCACACTGGACCTGAAACCCTGGGGGGGCACAGCTGGGAGAGGGAAGCACCTCCCTCTGCACCCACCCAGGTCTCTGTAATACATGCCAGGTCGGCTCGCACATCCATGAAAACATCATAGAGGATGGGGATTTTATTGTGAACTGACCTGGCATTAACCAGGAAGCAGGACAGGTCAGAGGCAATGGCGGAGTGGGATCAGAACAGGGGACTGGCACCAAATGCCTGACCCGAGTTCTTCTAACCCGACTAATCACCCTGCTCCTAGCGTACCTCCCATAGGCAGACACTACCAAAATAGCAGTCCGGCTTATGTATCAAGTATAAGCCGTCTCAAGAATAAGCCAAGGGCCTAATTTTACCCCCCCAAAACGGGGAAAACTTATTGACTCAGCTATAAGCCAAGGGCTTTTTTTAGCTATACTTGAGAATATACTGTATACCAGCCGAGCTCTAAAGGGAATGGGGGTAGTAATTGGTATTGTGTGCTGGGAGCGTGGAGGCAATAATGGAGTTAATACCACAGAGTAAACTCCCTGATTGCCTCTACAGTCCCTGCACAGTTGCCAGTATTTAGAGCTTCATACCTACGTCCCCTTACCCCCAAATGTTTCCAAATTTTAGGGGATTCCCTAAAATCACTTTCTAAAGGTACCCCTGCTACTTTGGAGTCCCAAGGTAAGTAAATTTTTATTGCATATTTTAAAAATAATTTTTGAGCACATATTTTTTTAAAAAAACATGCACTCAAAAATTACTTACATTGGTGACACCAAAGTAGCAAGGATACCTTCAGAAAGTGATTTTAGGGATTCTCCTGAAATTTGGAAGCATTTGGGGGTAAGGGGCTGAGTTATGAAGCTCCAAAGAGGGTGCCCCTAAACCTCATTGGAATCATATGGGAAGTGGAGGCACTGCTGTCACTCGCCTGATCAGGACTTGCCCTTCACTGCCCTCCCAAAGCCATCTGAGCACTTAATTTTACCCCCCCCCAAAAAAAGGGAAAACTTATTGACTGGAGTATAAGCCGAGGGCAATTTTTTCAGCCAAAAATAAGGGCTGAAAAACTAGGGTTATACTCGAGTATATACAGTAAGTTTCAATTGGTAATACGTGCTTCTATTATACCCATAGTCTAGGCCAAGGTACAGCATAGACTCCAGACTAGACAGTGGTGTTCATTCTCGACTATACTGTATGTGTTTCCATTTTCTTGCTTGTCTTTCTGTTCCATAATTTTTCAAGAATAGTTGTTCAGTCACTGTGTACTTGTTTCATGTCCATGTGTGTTTCTGAACTGGAAAGGTTCTCCCCCAACTATACAAACTACAGACAGCATGCAAGGTTGTAAATACTCCAAGAGTTTCTTCTTCGAACAGTAAGAAAAGCATCCTCTTGCACTGTGAGAATCACAAAGATCTGTGTAATTCATAAAGGAGGATGAAAGTAAATTCAATTGGAGGCTGTCACTATACAGTCTAGTGGGTGATAGAACTGGGTGCTTTAAACACAGCAGTGCTGCTCTTAGTTAAAAAAATTCTATGATGGTGAAACAGTGTAGAAGTTGTACAGCAATCCTATCCCACTTCAAGATCATTTTCAGTATTCTCATCCAGATTACATATGCTTAGATTTGTGATTAATTGAACACCAATATCTGGTTTATCTGAATAGCTATTGAAATAGCCATTCAATTACACTGTTTTGGTCCTAATGTGAAGTACTTTTCAATGTAGCTTCCAAGTTCTTTTCTTGCAAAGCAGCAGAGAGAGAGAGAAAGAGAAGACTTGCAGAACACTAGAGCAAGCACATGGCGAGCACATGGCCGAAGGGGGTAGAGCTTCTGACTACTTCCTGTGCTTACAGTGATTGAGGGGGCAGAGTTTTACCTTTAAATACCTGCTCCCAGCTCCAAGCACCTGATGACACGTGAAAATTAAAACAAACAAAAAAAGAACATTCTGTCATACTAATTTATTCTGGGTGTGTTCCCAAGCACATTCTATCATATTAATTTATTCTGGGTATGTTCGCCAGCAGAGCTACTGCTGAAGTGATCCTAAGAAACAGGAGCAAATTACCACTGGTAAGATTCTGAGGTGCTTGCAGTTGGAGTAGACGTGCTTTACAGGCCCACGCACCATTAGATTTTGAATAAACAACAAAGGAAGAAAATAGTCTAACTAGATAGATAGACATCTAGATTTAGGACATGCTAACCGGCCTAACCCAGTTGAAACTTAACTTTAGTGCAGCAAATCTCAACTAGAATGGATCTATTTGAATTAATGAAACTCATCTAGGAGTTGACTCACCAAATACCCACTGATTCAATCATTCTATTCTAGTTACAACTTACTTACAGCTTACTTTGCTAAGCAATAGGATTTTAGCTACTTTGTTTTTGTCACAGATGCAGTTATAGGAAACAATAGAGCAGCTGACCATATAAAACTAAGATTTTATAAGCATATAAGCATAAAGAACAGATTTTGGGAAGAACAAAGCAACCTGTAGCCCAAAGAGAAATTGATGCCAGGATGGTTCCTAGTAGGCTAGGGAGGACTTCTATCTGAACCCTTGGAGACTTGCTGCTAGTGTTGACAATAAGGGAGCTACCTATAATGTTTGTTGTCGTTATTTAAACTTAATTTCAAATTGCAGGCACAGAATTTCCCAGTCTACACTGAAGGTATTTGTACACGACCCCTAAACTCCGCTGCAAATGGCTGCCAGCTCCGGAGGCTTACAATTGTTTCCCCACCAGCTCCGGAGTTTGCAGGAAATTAAGTGCGACCACGCCCACCTAAGCACGTCCCAGCACATTTTTCATGTACCTGCTCTTGGAGGGTGAAAATCCCCAGATCCGGATGTAATCTGGTGAGTGCTGGGCTCTCCTCGCTTCTGTTTTTTTTTTTTTTTTGCCTCCCGTCCCTTTAAGAGAAGGAATCAGGACGACGACGGGGCGGCTTGGACCGGCAGACAGAGGTGAGCCTGCATTCTTTTGTCCCTTTTTTTCTCCCTCCCCTCATGCAGACAGGAGCAAGGAAGTGCGGAGGGGTGGGGACGCAGGAAGAGCAACGAACCCCCAAGATCTCTGGTCTGAATTTAAGTGGCCAGTGGATCTTAGGGGTCGTGTGAAAAGGCCCTGAGTGGCCATTCCACGCTATCTTCTTTCAAATTTGAAGCTGTTTGCTTAGTAAGAAAAAAAGTATACATATTTTTTCCAGTCTGGCAGATTCCATACAAGGACAAGAGAAGACTGTAAATGGAAATTGGAGTGAGGGAAGGAGAGCAAATTTCCCTGTCCTGGAGTCATATTGTAGGTGCTTCCACCACTTCCTTCCAGTGGAAGTAGAAAGAGCCATAAATGTGTTCCTGAATCACCACCATGATATCCAGTTTGATCCTAGAAACAGCTTATTTGAAACCGCTGGAGGAAAAAGAACATCCAGTAAGGGAAATGGTTAAGGGAGGAAATCAAACTTGAAAGGAAGATGAGTAGAGTTCTCCAAATGACCTTCACAGCAGGCATATCTGAAACACAACAAGAGTTCCAGGCGGTGGCTGTAGTGACAGATGTCGACAGTAGTCTTTAAAGAATCTTTTAAATATCATAGCTCCTTTCTATTGACATCAATTTCCCCAATCGCTAATGGAAAACAAAATATTTTTAAAATTTGAGTTTTTCTTTCCGCTGACCGTTTCCAAGTCTGTCTTGCTCAAACAGTTCTCCAAAATCCCACCATTTCACACATAATATACTGGGAATTTTGGGTAAGGGACCAGAAGGCAGAGTGTGTTTACTTTATCTCTTGCTGTGGAATTGCTCTCAAAAGGACAATACCAATGCAGAATGACTAAATTAAGTTTGTCTTCTGTAATTCTTTTTTCCTGATTAATTTTTCTCTTTAATGTTCAGCAAATGTACTCCTCCTAATATACACCCTACTGTGAGGTTTTGAAAATAATCTTTCTTATCCAAAGTTATGTATATGCAATACTTCCAAATTTCAGCATAGCTATAATATTCTTCACTAGTTAACTTAGTAAACATGGCTTCGTATTTGTTCATTGCGCTATATAAATGGATTGCATCCAGAAATCCAAACTCTGCACCAGTGAACTTGAGTCCTCCAGTCTGTAAAAGATGTAGATTTGCATAATGGCTGCTGCATAGTTTATATAATGGTTAATTTGCATAATTATTTCAGGATTCTAAACCATTTTGCACAATCTAGGGTGGTTTGGGGAGGGCCAGTGAATTGTGGAAGACAATGAAGCCCTGCTTCCTAACATTAGGAAATGCTGTTTGATAGCTGTAATAACTTTTTGAGATCTCTGTAGATTATGCCTAAAGTAAACTGCTGTGAATTTGCTGTCTGGTTATTGTGTGAACAGGCAATTTACTCTGGTTTTGGCATAACACAATGCATGACCAGAGTCTGGGATTTGACGGAGCAGAACGAGGGCCACCGGGAAGAAAAGAGAAAGAAGAGGAAATAGCCAAGTTCGAAAAAGTGCAGTTTTAGACAACTTGTAGTTTCCCTCAGCCAGCTTGGTGGGAAGAAACAGGAGGCAGAAAAGGAGATCTGTGGGTGAGTGCTGTGACTATGGCTGACAGTTCAACTGGCTGCCATATCAATTTAATTTATTCCCCATACCTGGGATGACAGTGAGCTCACAGAGCCCACTGGTGAAGGTAGCAGCTAAATTTATGATTACAACTGTGCTCTCACTCTGTGGAGAAATGTTTTAATTTTAAAATGATGTACTGTACAGATGTAGACTCTGCTTTGCTTCCAGGACAGCTTGGGACAGTTGTATCCCCTTTGTCAGCTGGGTGGTGGAGAGGAGCAAAGTAAGACTTTCCCAGCTCTTCCAAAAGTTAGAATCTCACAGTATGAACTGACTTGGGTGTTAAGGTTATCAGGAGAGGCCCTTCTCAGGTACATCTCATGGGAACCCATGAAAGGGCCTTCTTGGCTGCTGCTCCCAGACTCTGGAACTCCCTCCCATTAGAGGCCAGGACTGCCTCATCTCTGTTGTCTTTCCGGAAACAGGCAAAGACCTTTCTCTTCAGGCAAGCTTTCCCTGAATGATGGTCTACATATGATGTGTCTTTTATATGAATTGATAGGATCACATAGACTTTGTGTTTATAACTACTTACACCTTATGTGTTTACACTGACACTATGTTTTCAATGTTACTTATCACTCATAACTTTTACATGGAATTTTACTCTCTTTTTAACTGCTCACATTCTCTTGTAGCTTTAATGCAATGTTGTCTATTAATGCTGTAAGATGCCCTTCAATTCCCTGTTCTTAATACCTGAACATGTCTTAATTGTACTGGACTGTATATTATCCCTCATTACTGTAAGCTACCTTGGGTCCTTTTCCAAGGAGAAAGGCAGGGTAAAAATACTCTAAAATACTCTAAAATAAATAAAAAATTAAAAAAGCAAAACTAAACTGGGGGACGGGAAGTGGTGCAGAGGAATCAATAGACAGAAATTGTGCCAAGAAGTGCAGTTATTCCACAAAACACTTTTTAACAGAGAAATAGAGTAAAAGATCCCACAAAAGGAACCTCTCTCTGGTGGTCAGATAGCTACTAAGTACCTTCCTGTCCCCTTGCAGATGGAACAGAGAGTCCTGGGTTTATCTCAGGTCATTCTGAGTAAAAACGTCCCCCATTTATGAATATGGCATATTGCTTTGGTGATCATGATTAAAAATGCCTCAAAATCGTCTGACATTGCCTTGCAAATATTGTGTGCACCTTGCTACTATGAGGGAAAAGGACTGTAAGCTTTACAGAGCAAAGTCTAACCTGAATGTCAGCAGTCAATATGATCTACAGAATCCACTCCTGTGCTCATTGCCATTCACAAACAGACATATAACAATGGAAAAATTGGAGGAACCAACTTCTCTATTCACCAGCAAACAACATATCACCTAAATGCAAAGCAACTGACATAACTTTTTCAACAAGTTCCGTAGGCATTTGAAATCCTCTGTCAAGGTATGGATGTCTACAAAAAGAAAGAAAAATGATGCGTGTAAACATGTTAACATTTTGAAAAATAATTTTCAAAATTTCCAGTCCAGTAAATAACTAGGATAGAACAAGTCTTTTAGTGGACAAATGAAAACTTGAGTGAAACTGTACATGACAAATTCATTACTCTCTACAAATCGTATTTGTCTATTGCCACAGTGGTTCACAATGATTTCCACAGAACCTTGTATGTGTCTGAAAACCAAAAAATACTTGAAAGAGGTAGCTGTGTTAGATGATATAACAAAGTACAAAACAGAAGTAGACACCAAATTAAAAGCACTGTGCCTAAGATCGACACAGTGAAACCTCATGCTGAAACAACTTTTGAGTTGTGTATGGCTCAACAGGAAAATATTGGAACAGTTCCCCCTCCCTCTCTCTCATATTAGAATTATATGTAAGCTCCCAAATAATTCATCTTCTCTAAGTAGACCAGCAATACTTAACATATCTATGACCTCCAGCCAAATTTTCCTTCGCATCATTTGTACAACTAATCACTCTCTCCCTCCTCCACAGACCCATTAACAATGCTTAACATATCTGTGACCCCTGGTCAAATCCTCCCACCTCTTGTACAACTAATCACCTCTCCCTCCTCTTCCTCTTCCCCATCCACCAATGAACATCTGCTATGAAGTGTATATCTCAACACATATATTACAACCTCATTCTGCTGCTATATGTCTGAAGAACTGAAATTTCAGTAAAAATAACTGGTTGAAAAATAGGAAAAAGAAGAAGCAATATTTATTTATACAATTATGGACTCCAAAACATAACATGAAGACATGGGCTCATCCTCCTAGTTGAGACCAGCCAGTGGAGAAGGATTCCTTCGTTCTCTCTCTGCTTTATTGGGTGGTTCCACCAAGGCATCCCACTGGCCACATGGCCAAGGCAAAAGCAGCAGATGGGCAGCAGGAAGGGAGAAGCAGCAAGGCTTTGCTCAGCACCCCTCCCCCCACTTCCTTGCCATAATGTGATGACAAGCCAGGTACAGCATGAGTGCCTTTTGCCAGGATCAGGGTAGACTCAATCAGGGAGGCTGGATTTGACTGGCAGGAGCTTGGGAGATCTCTGAGAGGCACAGACACACATCTGAGTCAGATCTGGAATCAGAAATGAACTGGAAATCCTATTCACACTGTTCTGAAATAGAAAACAGCAGAGCAAAAATGTAAAAACAAAAACAAAAAAGCTATAAGCATTTATAAGCTACAACATTCTGTTATAAGCCGCAACATTATGGATTAATTGTGATGACTTCAAATTTAAGCCAGTTATTAGTTATTATTATTTATGGCATTTATATATAGAATAGAGTTTTATTGTCATTATGCATATACAAGGTATGCACAACGCAATTAGAGTGCTGTTCCACTGCACATGCAAAACAACAAGGCACCATACAAAACACATAAAGCACCATACAAGATATTAAAAAAACTCTTAAGACCACTTATAAAATTTAAAACACTACTTGAAACCTGCTTAGGATTATGCTAAAACCATCACATTTAACTTGGATACCGCTTTGGGATAAAAATGTTCTTTAGTTTATTTGTCCTTGACCTAAGAGTCCTATATCTTCTGCCAGACAGCAACAGTTCAAAAAATTGGTGGCCAGGATGCAAAGGGTCTCTCAGAATTCTAGATATCTTCCTTAAGCATCTGGAGTTGTATAATTCTTCCAAAGGAAGAAGAGGACAGCCCACTATCCTCTGGGCAGTGTTTAAAACCCTCTGGAGTACCCTTCTATCTGCCACTGTGCAGTTGGCGAACCAGACACAGAGACAGTAAGTGATAGTACTTTAGCCCCGGTAGAAGGTTACCAACAGATTCTCAAACAGTTGTTCCCTCCTGAGAATTCTAATAAAATATAATCTCTGTTGGGCCTTCTTAACCAGTGCTTCAGTGTTAGCTCTCCAAGTCAAATCCTCCTGTAGGATAACTCCCCCAAACCTACAGTCTGTCACCTGCTCTACACAAACTCCGTCAATAATCAAGGGCTGTGTGTCTGATTTTCTTTTTCGATAGTTCAATATAAGCTTCTTGGTCTTGTTGATATTTATTATCAGATTGTTAGTTCTGCACTGCTGTAGCAGCCGATGCACCTCCTCTCGGTTGGCGGACTCATCTCCACCAGAGAGGAGTCCCACTACTGTTCTGTCATTGGCAAACTTGATGATTTTATTTTCAAGATGAATATGAGTGCAGTCAGAGGTGTAAATGCTGAACTGTAGTGGGTTCAGCACCCTGTGGGGTACCTATGTTGAGAGGGAGGGCTGACATGTGATTGCCTAATCTGACCCTCTGTGAGCAATTTGATAAGAAATCCATGATCCAGGCACAGATGGAAAGACAAAATCCAAGGTCCTTATTAAGTTTAGATACCAGTTTGTGGGGTATGATTGTAATAAAGGCAGAGCTGAAATCCACAAAGAGCATCCTTACAAAAGCAGAGTGCTATCTCTGGACATTTTGTAAAAAATGGCGGCAACAATGTTTCATACCAGTTTCTCTCTATACCAGTCATGTGATTGAAAAATTCCCCAAGGCCAACCTTTTATTTCTCTTCCCACCTCCATGTATAATAACAGCTACAACATGCTGGCAAGTCAGTTCTGACTTAGGGCAACCCTTGCCAATCTTTCTTAAGGTATTAAGAATGCAGAAATAGTTGACAAGTTCCTTATTTTGGTGGTGCTGAAGAACTGTGCTGCTTTTCCAGGTCAACTCAGGGTAGCTTTTCTCTTAAGAAACACAGTGAGGAACTGAACTCCAAACTAGAAATAAGAACATAAGAACATAAGAGCTGTGCTGGATCAGGCCAAAGGCCCATCTAGTCCAGCTTCCTGTATCTCACAGTGGCCCTGCCGCCTATGTCTGAGAGCACACAAGACTAGATATCTGTCTCCTGATACCACTCCCCTGCATCTGGTACTTGAAGTACCCTGGTTTTAAGCCTGGAGATTACACATCTCCATCATGGTTTGTAATCTGTAATGGACTTCTCCTCCAGGAATCTGCCCAATCCCCTTTTGGTAATGGTAATGGTAATGGATTTTTAAAAAATGATGATTCAAGGTTGATGGATCGTGAACCATGAATGTATTGATTAGCTTGATCTGTTTTGTCTTTTAAAAAAACTATAAATTGGCTCATCAGATTTCTAGAGGCACCGGCATTGCAGAAACAACCCCCCATCTCCTCTACAATCTCTGCAAGACTGGTGAAGTTTGGATTTTAGACATCCACATTATGAACCTCTGAAAAATGCCCCCCAGGAAAGTGCCTCTAGGTAGCTAGACACACCAACATCTCAGAGAATTTTCTCCCAACATTCCTCTACAATGCCTCCAAGTTTGGTGAAGATTGGGTTCTGGACATCCAGGCTATAAACCCGCAAATTATATTGCAGCTTCTCTGCAATTTTAGTTACTCTGGGTGTTTAGGGGCTCCTTTTATAGCTGAGTGAATCAATGAATTAAAATGACTAAAACCCCATTAATTCATATTTTTGGAAAGGAATACAACTACAAATTTGAATAGATGAATTTGCAATTTTTAAACAAAATTTAATTCATTTTAAAATTCTTGCCCATTCCTAAACTTGCTTCAGCAAACAGGTACCTAATTCACTGAACTATCCAGGTTGCTCTCAAAGTATATCAGATAACCAAATATATATCTCTCTGTGTATCTACAGCCACTGAGACCTTGATTTACATTTACGCCACGTTCAGTCAATGGTGTGGGTACATAGGTTATTTTTCAGCTTGCTAATGTCCTTTTGTTTATATCTTAGAATGTGTCTCCAAAGAGGGAGATATCTCCATTTCTGATAATCCCGTTTTATTTAATTCCAGATAAAGGCTGATCTGTATGCATGATAGTATACAGTTAGGTTAGAAAGCTAAGCCATCCCTCTAAGGACTTCTAAACAAAACTGAACTCTCTTTTAGCAAGTCCAAATATTTTATTTTGTCACATCTATAAAGCAGATGAATGCTAACAGAGGGATATTAATCAGTAGAAACATGAAGGACACTCTTTGGGAGAATATTCATTTCAGCTGGTGAAATCATTGCTGTTTGTGATAGATGAAGGGTAGACTAGTGTTCCACACTCCCCTTAATGCAGTGCTGTATGATTGATTTCTGCAAAACTGCTTAAGTCCATATTCACTGCTAACCCACATTCCAAGATATTTAATCTTAGAGACCTTCCTCTGAATGTTAAAGGCTTTCCATGGCATGTTAAAGGCCATTCCATCACACTGACTGATAGACAGGCATTAACATGCAGAGAGAGGACAGTTTTTCTGGATGTCTGCATATCATTGTCTAGCTATTAGTCAATGTGATGAAATGGCCAGAGTGTTGGACTTAACAGGGGAAAACTGAATGGGACCACCAATGCTTACCATGATTAATCTAGTCTGCTAATCACAGGTTTGTTGTGAAGATAAGAGCTAAAGGTTCCCTCTGCACATGCATGCTAGTCATGTCTGACTCTAGGGGCAGTGCTCATCTCCGTATTCAAGTTGAAGAGCTAGTGTCCATGGCCATGTGGCCGGCATGGCTGCAAGGAAACACTGTTTTATCTTCCCACTTTTTAGACCGGTATCTATTTATCTTCTTACATTTACATGTTTTCAAACTGTTAAGCTGGCAGGAGCTGGGGTTAACAAAGCCAAAAGTGTTCTGCTTATATACCGCCTCATACCACTTCAAGTAGTCTCTGGGCAGTTTACAGTTTTAATTACAGTCTGCAGGCTACACATGCCCCCCCCCCCCGCAAGCTGGGTACTCAGAAGGATGGAAGGCTGAGTCAACCATGAGTCTGCGACCTGGGATTGAAACCCAGATCATGAGCACAGTTTTAGCTGCAGTACAGGCATTTAACCACTATGTCACATGAGCTCACTCCACTGTGTGGAATCCGGGATTCGAACTGCTGTACTGCCAACTTTGTATCCAACAGTTTTCAGTGCTCCAGCCCCCTGAGCCACCATGCCCCGATTTCTTGATCTTCTTGATGCTTGGGATGTGAGGAAAAGTATTTTGATTTTCTTTTTATTAAGGAGTTTCATGGCCCTAAGGTTAAACTGCAGTGCTGCAGTGGAGACTCTCCTTATGATCTAAGTTCAGTATCAATGGGCTCAAGGTTGACTCAGCCTTTCATTTTTCTAAGGTTGGTAAACTGAGTATTCAGCTTGCTCAGGCAGCGAGACAATGTGTACCCTGCAGAATTGAGTTGTAAGCCACCCAGAAAGAGGTTTGAGCACAATGGACCTGTATATAAGCAGCACACTTTGCTTTAATAAGAATGTACAATACTTAAATGTGTCTCAGTACTTGTCTCTACGGTACTTAAATGTGTACTTAAATGTAAATCGGAGAAGATGGGAAATCACAAGTCCTTGCGTTGTAATGTATATAAATGCAAATTAATCCAACTTGTAGAAATGGTTTTAGCTACAGAATTAGTGTTTCCCATTTTCAGAACCTGGGATTTTAAAGCACATAACATTTCTTGCTATATGTCAGACACCCGCTATTCTATTCATTTGTGCTCCTAGTTGGTATTTTGTTTCTAGCAGAAATGAGGCAATTCATGATATTGTTTTTGGCTGTGGATTGTTCAGCTGTAAAACTGTGTTTGTTAAAATTGGTGGGAGCCTTCTTTCCCTGTAATTCCTGTCCCCCTCCCCCAGCAGATCTAGCCTTTTTCAAAAATCAATTGACTTATTTGTATTGATGTTTTTGCAGTTTGAAAAATACATTTTTCTATTAAGGGGAACATAATTAACAAGTCATTTATTTAAATCAGAAGAGGGACACACTCACGCAAAGCAGGGGTAATTTGGTTCTAAAGAAGGCATCCTTGCTAATGAATATAGATGATGTTGACTTATATGTTTACATTGAAATAAAAATAGTTGGGACAGGGAAATGGAAAACTGCTTAGAAAGAAGGTAGCAAGATCTGCAGAGGCTTGGGTACAAAATAGTATTTTGAACAGTGATGTTCTAGAATGTCAGAATCACCACTGTTGTTTCTGTTTTAGTCTACAGCAGTTTTAAATTTCTTTAAAACATAAATAATCATAAATGTGCTGATTGATAGCAGCCCTTTTCAGAGTTCTCAGGTAGAGACTACTCAGAAGTGGTTTGCAATTCCCTTCTTCTGGGGTCAGCCCGGGACTATGCAGCTTGTCCAAGGCCACACAGGCTGGCACTACCCCTAGGAGGCACAGTGGGGAATCAGGCTCCCAACCCCTGGCTGTGCAGCCAGATATACTACTGAGCTAAACCACTGGGCTATCCAGACAGCTTACGTTAGTTATACCAAGTTTAAATAAAACATTGTGCCAATTTCACTGGGCAAACTGAAGACATGTTGCCTAAGGCAAGGGACAGATTAATGAGCCCTTCTCAATAGAACATAAGAACATAAGAAGAGCCATGCTGGATCAGGCCAAAGGCCCATCTAGTCCAGCTTCCTGCATCTCCCAGTGGCCCTGCCAAATGCCTCTGGGAGCTCATGAGACTAGACATCTGTCTCCTGATACCACTCCCCTGCATCTGGCCCTTGAAGTACCCCAGTTTTAAGCCTGGAGATTACACATCTCCATCATGGTTTGTAACCTGTGATGGACTTCTCCTCCAGGAATCTGCCCAATCCCCCTTTGAAGGCCTCCGGGCCAGATGCCATCACCATGTACCTTCTCACTGCAAAGCACACATGCTGCAAATTAGTATTTCACTTGTGAGATTTCCATGTATTGGCATATTCCACTTGATTTAAACATTAGGGAGGAAGCTGTGAAGATTTCAAGGCTGTCAGTTACACTGGGGATCTAAAAGTTGTGGAGAAATGATGAGATCAAGAAATGAGAAAAGAAGTGGTTTCTTTCCATTTTTGCTTCAGGGTCTTTCATAAAATTCAGACTTTTACAGGTAGGCTTGTGGGCCTTGATAGCAAATGCAAAATGTATTGGCAAACCATGCCCTTTGAATAAGAAGTTTGCACTGGAAAAAAATTCTACTTATGGCATTTCGATTTCATGACTTACCAAAAAAGCCATGTGCCTTCATCTAGAGACTAGAAGGAAGATTACCCTAAAAGCTTGAACAGAAGGAAAACAATAGGTAAGACTGGTCTATGGAAGCTTGCAATACAGCTGTTGTAAAACTTCATGCCTTGTTTGAAATTACATGTTCTGTCCTGCTCATGGCTTGCAATTGTCATGAATCTTGATGATCATATAGGACAGGGGTCCTCAACCTAAGGCCCCGGGGCCGGATGCGGCCCCCCAAGGTCCTGAATCCGGCCCCTGGGACCAATTGCAACTCCCCACCTACCCCCTGTTTTGCGAGCAAGCCAGCCTCCGTAGCTGCTTTTGGACTGTGATCCGGCCCCCAGTGGTGTCTGGGTGGTGGTGGACCGGCCCGCTGTTTGAAAACTTTGAGGACCCCTGATATAGGAGTTCCTGGCTGAAGGCTAGTGTTGCTGCTGGTGGAAAGCAGTAACCTGAGACAACTGTTTCTGTCATGTCTTGCTTGGGGGCTTCATGAAGGAGTCTGCACAGTAGGAGAGGATGAGACCCAGAGCCAGGAAATAGAATGTTACAAGTGATAGTGTGTGTGTTGTGACGTTACAGTCATGACTGACTCTTCCTGACCCCATGCCCATGCAGTCTTCTTGGCAGGAATACTGGAGTGGCTTGAGAGTTCCTACTCCAGGCGCCTACAGCACCTGGTATTCCCTGGTGGTCGCCCATCCAAGTACTAACCAGGGCCGACCCTGCTTAGCTTCCGAAATCAGGCGAGATCGGATGTGCTTAGGGCATCTTATGACACCTAAAACATGTTCCTTTGGTAATCAAAAGTACACAAAGTGTGGAACATTAGGTTTACAAGTCAGTTCATTAGCAGGGAAAATTCATAATGGGGGGATTAATTTGTAGCTGTTAACATTGGGAGAGATGCAATTTAATTTGTTGTGTGAAATGTTAATTAATTTAATTAAGTAGTTAGTTACAAAACTATGAACTATGTCAATAAATAATAAAAACAATGCAAACACAAAAATGCAAAGTGTGATAGCATAGATAATTCTCCTTTTCAGATCCAAAAAAAGAAGAAGCTAATCCGTCATTTGCATTTCAGAACATGCCCCCAAACAACCTTCTGCATGTTTGCTCAGTAGGAACCAAAGCAGCACAATGCAGAAATGTAATCTGCACAAGTCTCTATGGAAGTAAGAAGGACTGGATTACTCAGGAATAAACATGGGGAGAAAGGCAGCATAAAAATGAAGTTGTTGTTGTTTGTTGTTTGTTGTTTGTTATTATTATTATTATTATTATTATTATTATTATTATTATTATTATTATTATTATTATTATTATTATTATTATTATTATTATCTTAGATCCTTGACATGTCCACAGAAAGAAGATATGAGTTGTAGGAATTATTTTGAATCTTGTCGTTCACATGCAGCAACTCAGTTGCTAAAAAGCTTTGAAGAGAATGTATTCTGCTCAACAAACATAAACAATTACCATAGTTTCAGAAAGTTACATTTTTGGAGTGCAGCTGCCTGAATCTGTCAACCTTGATGACCAGCAGCTGTGCAGGTGGGAGAGATATAGTCCAGAAACGGTGTCTGTAATTTGAAAAGTTCAGTGAAACATAACTGGATGCTACAACAACGCTTAAAACATGCTATGCCAATGTATGTTGCCTTATATATGGTATGGTTTCAGTATGTTAAATGTTTAGTATTTAGAACATCCATGTCTTTCACAGTACTTTTCAAAAATTGGCTCTCATGTACTGGCATGAATGTTATCAATTAAGCCTTCTATGGACTAGGCCTTTGATTCAGAAAGCTTTCCTATTTTGGTATTGCTATTGCTACTCAGATATTCTCAAAAATTAAGCATGGGGGATGAGTTTGAAACTGAGTATTTCTTAACAGGGTTTCTAAAACTTACTTTTAGAGATGGGCACGACTCAGGAAAAAAACTTCGTTTTCGTTTTCTTTTTCGGCTAGGGTCCGAGTCGTTTCGTTTCCGTTTTCGCGAAAAATCGGAAAAAATTAGTCGTTTCGTTTTTCGTTTTTTTCGTTATCGTTATACTGGTTTTTTTGGGGGGGTAGCGGGCTCCTGGAGGCACCTCTGTGGGGTGGGTGCCTCCGCCGGTCCGCTATAAAGGAAGGGACAGCAGCAGCAGGCTCCAAGAGACCCCTCAACATGGGGGTCTCCCATCCTCACCTGCTGCTGCTGCAAAATGGCATGCACAACCATATGGTTATGCATACCATTTGCAGGCAGAGTGAGACCTGCTCGAGTACTTGATACCCTGGTACGAGCATGTCACCAGCCATTTGCAGGCCAGGCAGTGCCACTGCACCTGCTCAAGCACCTTGTCCCACGAGCGGGTCGCACCTGCCATGTCCCACAAAGAAGGGAATCATACTTGCGTGTGTAGTGCAATGCAAGTCGATCTGGCTATGGGCTAAGGTGGATTAGGGTTAGGGCTAGGGTTAGGCTAATGACCGGTAAGGTTATGGTGGGCTATTGGGTTGCACCTCTGGGTGCCTCTCTGACCCACTAAGAAGACAGTCTGTGACGTATGGGTAAGGAGTCAAGGATTAGGGTTAGCGGGTTAGGGGGCTAGGGCAAGTTTTAGGGGGCTTTTTGGCACATCCCAGAAGTCTCAGTGGCCAAGTGGCCATGCGATTGGTGAGATGGCTCCAAAAATTTGCATGGTCGTCCCCTCCCACATGGCTGGCCAGGCCACTGGGCCAGCCCATCATTGCACACTGCGCAGGTGTAAAATAAAATAAAATAAAATAAAATCAATGGAGGACACAGGAGGAGAGGAGAGACATTTTGTTGCAAGAAAAAAACCACTGCTACTGTGAAAAATCTGGCAGTTCATACATTTCCGCGTGTTTCTGTTGTGCTTGTGTGTTTTTGGACCACGATTTCAAAAACAATATTGCATTCGCCGCCCCATTTTCGATCCCCCGCCCGCACCGCATGGCATGGCGACGAGGCGACTCGAGTCCGGCTGCCCAGGACGGGGGAAGCCGGGACACCCCCCTCCAGACCAGAAACCCCCCTCCGGTAGGTGCCCTACTGAGTGAGTGCCCTTAGTCAAGCGGGCATTTTCCGCCTGCTTTTTGGCCCGGGAATGGGTGGGGGG
>JAHTLZ010000275.1:23801950-23833278 GCA_023846285.1 Phrynocephalus versicolor
TAGGTGCCCTGAGGCACGGTAGGCATTTTTCCGCCTGCTTTTTGGCCGGGAACCGGGCTTTTTAACTTTTAAAAACTTTTTTTTCTGTGCCGCTTGGCATCGCGCGCGATCGCGCGATGCAAGTAACGAGCACGACAAATCAGACCAAATTGTTCGTTCGTCGGTTCGAGCTCGAAGTCTGGCGGAGTAATTCCCGTTTCCGTTTCCGTAGAGTAACGGAAACGAGTAACGGAAACGGAAACGGAAATACCGCTAAGTCGTGCCCATCTCTACTTACTTTTATTAATCAGCATTGGTTTTTTACACATACACACATATACTATATTTCTCAGACCTTTTGCAGACACAACTGTGCATGCGTGTTTGCGTAAGGCATCTTCATTTTTTTCCCTGTGAAGAAGGGTAGCCTGATGAGACCGTAAGGAAGCTGGGGAACCGAGAAATCTAATTTTATATTACCAAAGGCTAGACAGTGACAAGTTTCTTCATTACTAATGAAAGCACCTGGCATCTTGTAGGTCGGTATTGGCCTCCGCTGGATATACTGAAGGCTTCAAGCCAATTTATACTGTTTCTGGCTTTGGATAGATTGTGCTCAGCCTGCCCGAGTGAAGTCTTGACTGGAGTGAGAATATAGAGAGGACATGGCATAATATTCCCACATGGCTCTAAGGTAAAGAGGCCGTGTCACCTGATGGCATTTGCCATGGCTGGGTTCCCCCCCAACCAGAACCAACTTTACAGAATAAATGTCAAAGGTAAGGCCAGTGTCTCTTAACTCATTAGCGTATGTTGTTTTTGTTATAGCCCAGGGTTCCTTTAGCCACTACTAGTCATTGCTGCTGTTTATAGAAGAAAGCTTCAAAAGACAAAAATCTGAAGACCAAACAAGGATCTTAAGTCATTGCTAGGCACAAATGCCACAATTAGAGATGGGCACGACTAGGGAAAATGACGTTTTCGAGTTGTCGTGTGTCGGAGGCAGCCCGTGTCGGCTCGTTTCCGTTTTTTGCGAAAAATCGCAAAAATTAGTCGGTTCGTTTTTTCGTTTTTTCGTTGTCGTTAGTACTGGTTTTTTTGGGGGGGTAGCGGGCTCCTGGAGGCACCTCTGTGGGGTGGGTGCCTCCTCTGGCCCGCTATAAAGGGAAAGCGGGCTCCTGGAGGCACCCGTGGGTGCCTCCTATCCTCACCCACTAGGAAGGGGCAGCAGCAAGCTCCAAGAGACCCCTCAACATGGGGGTCTCCCCTCCTCACCTGCTGCTGCAAAATGGCATGCATAACCATATATGGATATGCATACCATTTGCAGACAGTGAGACCAGTCCACTGGTACGACCCTCCGTCAGGACTGGGTCGCACCTGCCATGTCTCACAAAGAAGGGAATCGTACTTGCGTGTAGTGCAATGCAAGTACATCTGGCTATGGACTAAGGTGGGTTAGTGCAAGGACTAGGGTTAGGCTAGTGACGGGTAAGGTTACGGTGGGCTATTGGGTTGCATCTCTGGGTGCCTCTCTGACCCACTAAGAAGACAGTCTGTGACGTATGGGTAAGGAGTCAAGGATTAGGGTTAGGGGGTTAGGGGGCTAGGGCAGGTTTTAGGGGGCTTTTTGGCACATCCCAGAAGTCTCCATGACCAAGTGGAATGCAATTGGTGGGATGGCTCCAAAAATTTGCATGGTCGTCCACTCCCACATGGCTGGCCAGGCTACTGGGCCAGCCCATCATTGTGCACTGCGCAGGTGTAAATAAAATAAAATAAAATAAAATCAATGGAGGACAGAGGAGGAGAGGAGAGACATTTTGTTGCAAGAAAAAAACCACTGCTACTGTGAAAAATCTGGCAGTTTATAAATTTCCGCGTGTTTCTGTTGTGCTTGTGTGTTTTTGGACCACGATTTCAAAAACAATATTGCGTTCGCTGCCCCATTTTGGATCCCCCGCCCGCACCGCATGGCATGGAGTCCAGCTGCCCAGGATGGGGGGGGAGGCGGGACCCCCCTCCAGAAACCATCCCTCTGGTAGGTGCCCTGCGCCCTTAGTCAAGCAGGCATTTTTCCGCCTGCTTTTTGGCCCGGGAATGGGTGGGGGGAGAGTTTAAAAGTTTTTCCCTGTGCCGTCCGTGCCGCTTGAGCCGGCGGCGAGACTCGTGCCATGCGGCTTGTTGTTGCTGCTGCCTGCGGCGAGTCCCACGCCACGCCAGAGCAGCCCAGGAGGGAGGAGGGGGGGAGGCCGGGGACCTCCAGAAACCACCCCTCTGGTAGGTGCCCTCACTCAGGCAGGCATATTTCCGCCTGCTTTTTGGCCGGGAGCCGGGTTTTTTAACTTTTAAATACTTTTTTCTGTGCCGCGTGGCATCGCGCGATCGCGCGATGCAAGTAACAAGCACAACAAATCAGAACAAAATTGTTCGTTCTTCGGTTCGAGCTCGAATTCTGGCGGAGTAATTCCCGTTACCGTTTCCGTAGAGTAACGGAACTGAGTAACGGAAACGGAAACGGGAATACCGCTAAGTCGTGCCCATCTCTAGCCACAATGACTCACACAATCTACAACGTGTATCTCCCAACCACCTCTGTGTCTTCATCCTAGAAGCACATGTGCATGCTTTGCCATTTTAAAGCTCACATTAAAATATAGCAGTTAGCCTTCAAGGTGCCACATGCCATCTCTTTCTTTGGTTTGTTTTTGTGTTTCTTGTTGATATGAAAACATTTCCTCTCCAATGCAAAGAAATCTTGAGTGAAAAGGACTTCAGCAGTAGATAAACAACAATGAGGGTAAGGAAGAGAGTTGGATGGCAGGTGCCATTCTTATTCTTACTGTATTTAAGTGGACCAACTTTTAAAAAAATGCATTTGAAAGCTTTCTGGCTGGAATATTATTTGTCTTTGACAGAAAACCTTGTGGTACAGAGGTTAAATTACAGTTAAAAACTCTGTTCATGTCCTGTGTTCAACCCTGACAGGCTCAGGTAGCTGACTTAAGGTTCATCTTATGAACCTATTTCAGACCAAGGCAGGGTGACATGAGGTCAAAGTGAACTATAAAATGGAGGACTCACAACTAGCTTTCTTCAGACTGACGAAGCTGCTTGGATGAGCGGCGAAACGTTTCAGTCTCTCAAGAAAAGAAGTCCAGTTGCCATGACTCAAAGTCAACTTCCAGATGTAAGGTTGACTTAGCCTACCGTCATTCCAATGTTAGTGAAATGAGTATCCAGTTCAACTGGGAGGAGGACAATGTGTAGCCACCATACCGGTAATTAAATTGTAAACTGCCCAGAGAGTGCTTTAAGCTCTATGGGACAGTATATAAGCAGCACGCTTTGCTTTGATTTGTCTGATTTTACACTTTCCAGTGGCAGAAAACAAATCCACAGCTTTCTTTATATAGTACTGACCTTTTTAAAATAGCTTATCTCTTATGGATTTGTTTATCTGTTATTCCTTAGTGCTACGTGGACTTGGACTCCACAGAGAATGTGATTAGACAAACTTTGGGGAAGGTAAAAAAAACCCACAGGAAATACTGCAGTGGCCCTGCAGGAAATGACTGGAAATAGAACAAAGCCTTTTGGTTGCTGTTTCTTTCTTACCAAATCCTTCTAATAACCACAATATCAAATGCAGAATTACAGGTTATTGTGCTAATCACTTTGATTGCACACAGGGAAAGGCAAGTAGAAGGAGAGAGAGGGAAGGCAGAAGCCAAACATCAGAATCTTAGCATTTTGTGTCAGCCTGATGTAAATCCTGACTTGATTTATTTTTGTGGTGAACCAAAATAATAACAATAATCCATTTAGTTTGCGACACCATGGCATGGCTGTCTTTCTGTTTTTCAGTCTCCGAAAATGTCTGTCTATTTTCTCTGTTATAGAAAAGCTGATAACTATTGCTTTATTGCATGAACTTTTAGACATAAAGAGTTTATTGTGTCTTTTTCATCCATCAGTTTGTCCGTGTGGGCTTTCTGAACATAAAAATCTGGCAACACAATGGGGAAAAGACCAGTTTTGCTCAGAAATAGGAGTATGATGTAAATACAAATTTAGCCAGTTATTGAAAACAACCACGATGGCACATCAGTCTTGTATTAGAGGCCACTCATTTGGCCCACATTGGTCTTGCACAAGAGCTATAATCTTCCAAAATATTTGGAAAATCCTTCAGTTTCTGCCTCAATGAGGCAAGAGGAGCATTCAGCTAGAATACTAAAATATCACCAGTGGCAAGATTCCTACCTGTCTCTGCCCATCTGTTTGCTTCCACTAAGAAATTATTTAAACATTGATAGTAGGGATGGGCACATAATGAAAAATGAAATGCTGTTTTGTCGTTTTGTTATGTAACAACATGAAACGAAATGAAACATGATGGCCCCACCCAGAGGACTTCCATCTTGCCTGGGTTCAATCTCAGTGTATTCACTCTCATTCACTCTAGTACAGCATCCAGAGAGTGGTCCAGGGATGAAATTGCATCCACTGTAGATGGAAAAAAGGAGATACAGCAACCCCCAGCCGATTGCAGGGGTTAGGGACCCACCCCACCCACGATCCATGAAAATCCATGATATGCAGAAGCGGGTGGGGGAGCCTGGGGGCGGGGGGGGGAGAGATCGCGCGCCTGTCCAAGAAGTCTTGGGCAGCACGCGCCTGCGGCGGCAGGGGTATCTGACCTCCTACCACGCCCGCCCCCGCCGCCCAAGACTTCTTGTCCGGGCCGTCTCCATTGAAATGCATTGCCAATGCATTTCAATGGAGAAATTTTGCAATACATTTCAATGGAGATTGCGCCCCCCGCCCCTCCGCACGGCCCCGAGACTTCTTGGAGGGGCCCGGGAGGCAGCGCAGAGCGACCCGATCGCCCCCTGCCGCCCGCCTGCGTGGCTCTGAGGCTTCTCGGAGGGGCCCAGAGGGGTGGCAGGGAGTGATTGCATCATTCCCCGGAACCCCTCCCGGGCGGCTCCGAGGCATCTCAGAGGGGGCGGGGGGATGGTGGGGAGCGATCGCATCACTCCCCAGCACCCCCCGAATGCCTCCTAGACTTCTCAGAGGGGCCCAGGGGGCTGGCGGGGAGTGATCACATCGCTCCCCAGCACTCCCTGGGTGGCTCCACGGGGGCGGGCGGATGGCAGGGAGTGATGCGATCGCTCCCCGGCACCCCCTGCCCCTCCGAGAAGCCTGGGAGGCATGCAGGGGGGGCGGGGAGCGATGTGATCGCTCCCTGCCCCCCCCCCCCCAGAAACCCCCTTTGCCTGGATGCACGGACCTCCTGGGAGGTCCTGGCAAGCAGCGTGCAATGGCCAAAGGGACTTTGGCCACAGAGCCCAGCCCTGGGGCTCCGAAGCCGAAAGCCCCTTTGCAATCGCACACTGCTTGCCCAGACCTCCTGGGGGAGCTGGGCAGGCGTTACGCGATTGGCCAAAGGGACTTTGGCCACGGAGCCCAGCGCTGGGGCTCTGCAGTCAAAAGCCCCTTTGCCATTGTGCGCTGCTTGCCCGGACCTCCTGAGAGGCGCGGGTGGACAGTGTGCGATTCCCCCCTCCCTCAAGTCCTTTCCTGTTACTGCGGTCCCACGATATAGCGGGATCGCGGAATATGAACGGCGAAAGGGCGGGGGACCACTGTATAGAGCTTGCATCATCAGCGTACTGATGACACAAAACCCCATAACTGCTGACAACTCTCCCCAGCAGTCTCATATAGATATGAGACTCAGAAATATCCTCTAAAAAACAGAACCCTCTTTAAACACACACACACACAAAACACCTAGGACTTAGATTCTCTAATTCATAGATATTAAAGAGCATTTGTGAGACACTGAACATTTATGTGGCTGATTGATCCCAGTTAGAACCAAATATTTGGACTTGAGATGGAATGAGCCAAATGAAAAAGACAGTTTATTCTCAAAATCCAAAAATTGTTTGCTTTGGATTCTCTCAGCACATTTCCTGATTGTTTCCTTCCCTCATTTGTTTAATAAAAGTCAGAAGAAGTCTGTGAAGAAGACTGTGGCAAGGAAAAGGTATTAAAGAGAGTGAAGGGTTGTTCTGCATGAATTTAAAGCCAGGGATATATAATGTGTTTTTAACAATGTTATTTTAATAAAACCTTATTTGTGCTATTCCAGCTGAATATTGCTGCATTTAATACCCGAGGGCCTGAATAAAGTGGCAAATATATGCATAGCAGCTGCAGCTAAACATTGGTGGCAGCAAGAAAGGAAGAAAGAAAACAAGTGAACATTATTCAAGAGAACACATATATTCCTATGGTGATATAGAGAAGCTATTACTTCAGTCGTCAAGTGACAAGGCATAGGGAGGTTTGACATCAGTATCAGGAAGAAAGGGTGTCATAGCTTCCTACTCTAGTAAGATATATTATCATTCTGTTTATGTTTTAAAAACCATTTCTAATTTTGTATCTGTACCTTTCAGTAAATCTATGCACCTCAGTGGCCTCTTTTGGAGTGCAGTGTAAGTTGCTATATGGTGCAGGAGTTTGTACTGGCACCCTGTAGTGGACAGCTGGAAAATCACAAGTTACAAGCAATGTTATCTGTAATTAGTTACTTCTGGGTGCCCAGTCCTGTAACAAAGTTACAAATGGCAGCTATAAATTTCTATTTTAGTTGTAATGAGAAATATATTAGCTCCTTTCTGAGGTTACATTTAAGGGAAATTGAGAGTCACATTGACAGAAAAAAATCAAATTCATACAATGTATCAGTTCGGAGTGGCAAAGGAAATATTCTTAGGTTTTGTGTCTTGTATTTTCATACATTTTTGTAAGGTACACTGTCAGACTTGACCACTAGAGGAAAGCAGAGAGGTCCCAGCATGCAGGTGTCGTTAGCTGGACGAATAATGGATGATTAAACAGTTGGCCTGCATGATAAAAGCGACAATAATGAGAACCAAGCTGTCAAGCAATAATGAATAATTCAGTGAGTTCCTTTTAAAAAGTAATGTTCCGATCTGCTTCTATGCTATAAAGAGCCACCACATTTGCCTCTGAATATCAGAAGCAACTGTGGAAGCTAGAGGAAACTTGGTAGCAGTGGCCGCCTATTAGAATTGGCAGATATTTTATACCCCCCCAAGTGGGTTTAAGAGTACTATAGAGCTTCCCATCATGTAATGTTACCCATCTCAAACCTACACTCACCTCTCTTATGAGATAAGAAATGTAACCTAGATAGTGTACTACCCCTGGCTCAGCAAGAAGAACACCATTGGTTGTCACTTACAGTCCACAAGTGAAACCACTCACACACATCTTAAATGATCTCCAGCCCATTCTTGACAAGAACACATAACTCTCCAAAGCTCTTGGTGGGAGACCCATACTTGTCTACAGAAAACCTCAAACACTAATGCACACAAGATTAGAAAACAGCAACATGGACAATGGAACTAAACCTTGCCTCAAACCCCGATGCCAACTCTGCCCACAGATCTACTCTGGCAGCACAATCACAGGACCCAACAATGTCAAATACAGTATCAAGGGAAACTTCACCTGCTCCTCAACTAATGTGATCTATGCCATCTTTTGCCATCAATGCCCATCTGCACTCTGCATTGGACAAACAGGACAATCTCTAAGAAAACACATCAGCGGACACAAGTTTGACATAAGTTTTTGGGTTTTTCTTTTCTTTGATTCTTGCCTAAGAAGAAACTGTGACCTTTCATCCAATGTTCTAGTCAGCTGTGAATAGCATTGAGATTACAAAAACAATCTTAACTTCCTTTATTTCTTACCCCTAAACAGTCTGTTGCTGACACCCAATGTAGTGTAATGGTTAGATCAGCAGACTGGGACTCAAGAGGCCTGGGTTCAAATCTCTACTTAGCCATGCAAGTTCTCTGAGCATATGGAACTGGAAAAGCTACTTCCTAGATACCTCACTTACCTTGGAACCTGTCTTAGGGTCACCACAAGTCAATCCTGACTTGATAATATGTGTTGCGTCATTACAGTCATGACCGACTCTCTGTGACCACATGTCCATGGAGTTTTCTTGGCAGGAATACTGGAGTGGCTTGCAGGTTCCTACTCCAGGCACCTACAGCACCTGGTATTCCCTGGTGGTCTGCCATTCAAGTGCTAACCAGGGCCGACCCTACTTAGCTTCCAAAATCAGGCAAGATCAGATGTGCTTAGGGCATCTAGGCAGCATGACTTGAGAATAGCATGTAACAACTGGAGATGGACCCAAACAGGGAAAAAAAGTCATTTGCTTTGATTCAGAATTTGTTGATGAATGAGGCACAGATCTACAAATAATTTTAATGAACTAATGAATCAATTTGTTGGTTTGTCTCACACCTCCCAAAAAAGAATGGGTTAAAAGAAGCAAATAAACATTGGCCAAAATATTTAATAAATTGGGCTAACACCCCTCCCCAATACGATGAATCAACAATTGCTAAAAATTCATTGTTTCATTTTTTTTGTTGGAGGTGTCACTTTGGATAAATACAAAGCAACAACTTTTTGACGAATCAGTGATTTCTAATGAATATTGCAATTTGTTTACAGATCCACGCTTATCCCAAGTAATAACATAACAAATGTCCCACTGGCTGATTAAAAAAATAGATGTTTTGAGACCTTTCCTTTTCACCAGCTGTAGCTACAGTTTAGTAATTTTGGAGTAACCAGAGAATGCAAAGATTTAATGGGAACATACTGATAAGCAATGAACAGTTAATTTATTTCATTGTATAGAAATATAATATAATTGTAATAAAATCATTTATTGAATTAAAAATAGGAAAGTATATTTAATATCTTTCTGCTCATTGACTGAGATTTGCCTTGGGGGCCCTAACCCTTAGTTATCTCTGGTTTTTTTGCCATACTTATTGATATGTGCCTTATGCACTCTGCACAGATTCAGAAACACTCATGCTCCAGAGTGGAATAATGGCATTTGAAATCAGTTTGAGAGTCGAGCACTGCTTCATGTTTAAGCACTGGGAAGTAATCATTTCTGAAAACAGGACTGAGTGGCATGCCTCAGACTATCAAGTCTGTTCTCGAGTATTGCCTGCCATGGTCGAGCAATCTCTTTAAACTGAATGCTGAGACTTTTTGCATTTCAAACTCAATTTTCAGAAAACTTGATATTACTTTCTCAGTGGCTTCAGGTAGAACTAGATTGTAAGGATTGCTATAGCAATTGTCGGGTTGATCAAATCAAGACCTGGAATAATAAAAGAGGGGAAGGTTATTTCAAAGATTATTTTGAACAGTCCACACACACAAATTCTGCATTTGGCCAAGAGAAGAGGAAGAGTGGAATATGAAGCCACTTATCCAACAAGAGGTAAATAGGCTATTCCAATAACAAGGAAAAGGGGCAGCGAGGCAATAACCCATTTTAGACCCACTTGGATTCAGTTAGTAATTTGACCCTTTATTCTCCAAGATGAAATTAAAGCATACTTCTGCATGCTTTTAGCTCTGGATAAAGTTTAACAGGAACTATAACACCCATGAAATCCCAACATAAAATAATGCACAGTTGATTCTACATGAACTACATGTGAAATAATATGTCAAAACACAAAGAAAAACAACTGTTTTGTATGTTCAAAACAACAGAGTGCCTTGTAGAAATATAATGAACAACGAGTTTTATGCAGTGTATGCTTTTATCAACTGTGTGGACCCACTTCTTTAGATGGAGTCTGAGCCTCATGCTAAATAAGATTTGTTGGTCTGTTCAGTGTCACAAGACTCTGACTCTGCTGAAACAAAGGATAACGTAGAGTTTCATAAATCTTTGTTTAGAAATAGTTACTGACATGAAACGGATGATCCAGAGATATTATGTGATTAAGAGACTGCAATACTGTATTTATTTGCTTGGGAATATGCTCCATTAAATTTAGGTGGGCTCATTTATTTTAGATGCTTATTACATATTTATTTAGGAGTGTGTAAACTGTTCACTTCTTGTGTGGGACTGTTGTGAAACAGTTTGTACACCGCCCAGAGTTCCCTATGGGAAAATCGGGCGTCTATACACCGCCCAGAGTTCCCTATGGGAAAATTGAGTGGTTAATATCTGTAAGAAATAAATAAATAAATGAATAAATCTCACTTAAATCCACTGAGCTATTATGAGTTGCTTCTAGAATAGTTTTTTTCCTCCCCATGTAGAGCTTCTTAAAAAAAAAAAAAAAAAAAAAAAACAGGCAAAGTCCATCCGCTCCTCCCAGTAATTGTAAGCATACTCTTTTTACACTTGTCTTTCTTCTACGTTCTTGGATGTTTGTTTTCCTTTGCTGGATTTCCTTGTTGGGTCTTTTTAATATTCTGTATATTGTTGTTTTTTCATATTTCTTGTATTGTGACAATATCAATAAATAAATTAAAAAAAATAATTGTAAGCATAGTGATGGACTTGTGCCACAATGTCAGGGAGGCACATTGAATAAGAGGAGACATGATAAAAGTGTATAACAATCTGTATGATGCAAGTTCTACAATTCTAGACCTTACCTTCAGAAGCTACAACAGCTGGGCCTCTTCACTCTTGAACAACAGCAGCGAAGAGGTGACCTGATTGAATTTTTTAAAATCATATATGGTATGGACAAAGTAGATAAGGACAACTGTTTTCTCTATTACATAACAGTAGAACTATGGGGCACACCATGAAACTTTGGGTGCTAGACCTCAAACAAATAAGAGAAAGTACTTTTTCAGCCAGAGGATCACTGGTCTATGGAACTCCCTGCCAGAAGAAGTGGTGACAGCTGCCAGTCTTGACAGCTGTAAGAAAGGATTGGACAAGTTCATGGAGAACAAGAGTATCAATGGTTATCATTATAGATGCCTAAGGACAACCTCCAGGTTGGAGAGCTAGGCAGGATATCTCTCAATACCATTTGCAGGGAATCTTAAGCAGTTGAAGGCATCTGCTTGGGAATACCATGAAACAGATGTCTTACAATGACAGACCAACAATGCCCTACAATGGTGAGCCACTGTGTGAGACAGAATGCTGGACTGGATGGGCTGTAGGCTGTTCTAGCAAGGCTGTTCTTATGTTCTTATGTTCTTATGGCAAGAAATTCACATAAAGTGAAGTACTTTTATATATAGTGGAAGATATCATTGTGGCCATTCCACCTGAATGGCTTTGCCAGGCTAGTCAGCAATAAAGAGGCGACACACGTTGGGCTTGGTTAAACACGGGCCACAATTTATTAATTGCCATAACTGATAATAACTTTATTAACTGAACGTTAACATTTAAAGGAGGGTCTGTGACGTAGCGCAATAGATTCAAGATGATTTTATTTAAGGTCCATTAACTCAAATAATTTATTGCAGCCACTTACGGCTGCAATGAGGATACCAGAGTGTTTGGGCATCCCCCATTCCCAATTTCTTGGCAGTCCCGTTGTTAATGTCGGGGTTAATTACCTGCACCCTATCCTCTACCTGATCTAGTTATTAGAATGGGACTGCCGAGGACCTTGATTATTAATAAGGCTCTGGATGATATTCAGTATTATATTGCGCTACCCGCCACTAAGAGACGCACTGCAGTCTCTTACCCCAACCTACCAAGCAGGTAGGCCAACAGACCCTCCCGGATATTATCAAGAAAAACTCCAAGGCCGGCATCCGATAAGTGGACTCCATCGGGTCGGAAAAGGCTCCGATCTCGAGCTATGATGGCAGGATGCAAGATAACAGAACCAATTTCAGCATTAACAAAACGGGCCACCTCCCGGTTAACTCCTTTACGAGATTTATGCATCTTCTGGGGCGGATGTTTCGCGCCCCACTCCAATCTGGGGATGATTGCCGACCACATAATCCACATCGTGGGCCGGCTGGCCTTAAATACTCTCAGGTCAAAAATGATCTGGAGAGCCAAAGACTTGCCGGACATACGTGTCAAGTCATTCCCTCCAAGGTGGATTACCACGATGGAGGGGGAGGGGTTAGGGGGTTCGGCGAGTGCCGTTGCCAGAAAGGAACTCCAACGCATGCCCCGTATACCCTTCCAGACCAAGTCGGCCCAACACTCCAGGCCGAGGTGGCGACCACGTCCAGAACTGACGGCAAATTTGGCAGCCCAATAAATGAAGCTGTGGCCATAAATAACTACCCGGATACGCCTGCCGTCCGCCAAACCTGCAAAGGAGAGAAAAAAGAACACTGGCCCGTTTTACGGGTCCGTTAACGGGCGAACATAAACCTTAAACCGATGGGACTTCCACCGCCCTATACGCTGTATGCCCTCAGGACCCATGCCAAGGGCGGCAGCGGTAGAGGCGGTGCCGATCCGAAAGGAATGCGTCCCGAATCGCAAATGCGGTACGCCAGCGAGGTGGAGGGCCTTCGAAGTCAGTTTCCAAAATTGGTAATGGGTCAATGGGGACCCATCTAGGTGTTGAAATAAATATCCCTGCCTTCGGGGTAAGCAAGAGGCATAGCTGAGCAGGGCCCGTATGGGCAGATACATGGCTCCGAACACCTACGCAGGTGTATCGTGCAACCTTTACCCCTCTGATCCGTCTTTGACCTGCGTATGCGCAGGGAAGCGTGCTCGGCCTCCAATACCAAGTCAGACCAGAGCAAAGCTGTATCTGAATTATCAGTCTTGGCGGAAGCCACCAGCTCGCTGACACGCAGAGCAGCAAAGAAAGCCACCAGCGACGCAGCATGCAGTAGGGCAACCTCCACCCGATCAATACAAACCTGTTGCCATGCCTGGGCCAGTCGTAATAAGATTGACGGAGAGATGGGTTGGCGAGTGTCTCGTGGCTTGCCCCTCTCCCTGGACCATCCCTCTATCATTTTGGCTATCTGAAACTGACAATCAGGAAAAGCCAGACCCTGTGCCTTGGCGTAATAAGAAAGAGCGGATATCTTACCCTGTATAGTCCTCGGGGCCAGGCCCTTAAAATGTAAATAAACTGCGAAATGAACTAATTGGTCAGGCGTGGCCGGCCACAGCTGGGAACACCCCTCCAGGGCACAAAAACGAGCGTACTCAGCACAAGCCGCCGAGTACGCCCGGTGGGTGCTGGGAGCTAACGCCAAGCCCATGGCCCTGTTGGCCTCTACCCGCCAAGCTGCCATACCTCAGGTGGGAGTCGGTCGGGTTCCGTCATGGCCTGGGGAGCTAGCGCTCTGAACCGTTCCATCTGTTGACGGGACAGAGCGTCAGCTAAATCATTCCGGACCCCCGGCACATGGACTGCCCGGAACAAGATGTTAAACCTTAAACAACGCAGAGTAAAGGCACGGACAAGGGTCATCACCCGCTTAGATTTGGACGTCAAATTATTGATAACATATACGACCGCTAGGTTGTCACAATAGAATTTGACAGCCGAATCCGCCCACAAATCTGCCCACAAATAAAGCGCACCCACAATTGGAAAAAGTTCCAGGAAAGTTAAATCACGGGTCAGGCCTGACTGGTGCCAGTTTTGGGGCCACAGGCCGGCACACCATCGCCCCCTGAAAAACAACCCAAAGCCCAATGCGCCGGATGCGTCCGTATGGACTTGGAGGTCAGCTGCTAAGGCAGCCTCCGCCCGCCAAAAACAGACGCCGTTAAACCTAGAAAGGAATTCAATCCAAGTGACGAGGTCCTCCCTGATAGCAGCAGGTAGGCGCCGTCTGTGGTGCGGGCTACGGAGGCCTATCGTCGCATCACAGAGCCGGCGCAAAAAGGGGCGTCCCGGAGCTACAACCCGGCAAGCAAAATTTAAGTGGCCGATAAGCTGCTGGAGCTCGCGTAGTGTGGCCTTCTTAGCTGACCTGACGAGCGTGATCCGACGCAAAAGGTCGGATAACTTCTGTCGAGGAAGACGACACGTTTGGGCGACTGTGTCCAGTTCAATGCCCAAAAAGGTCAAGACAGTCGCGGGGCCCTCCGTTTTGTCATCGGCCAAGGGGAGCCCTAGCTCGGATGCAATATCCTGAAATACTGACATAAGGCGGGCACATTGTTCAGTGCCCGCCGCACCTGCAAACAAAAAATCATCAAGATAATGGACAACATGGGTGGTCCGTGCGCGTTGACGGGTCACCCATTCAACAAATGAACTAAAACGTTCAAAGGCGGCACATGAAATGGAACAGCCAAACGGCATGGACCTATCCATGTAAAAACCCCCTTCAAACGCAAACCCCAAGAGTTCGCAGTCGTCAGGGTGGACTGGCAACAATCGAAAAGCTGACTTCACGTCACACTTCCCTATCTCAGCCCCAATCCCGCAGGACCGGACCATCCGGACAGCTTCGTCAAAGGACGTGTAATGTACGGAGGCCAGCTCCTGCGGAATACCATCGTTAACTGAGTGACCCGCCGGGTAAGACAGGTGATGGATTAAACGGTACTCACCCGGCGTCTTCTTAGGCACAACTCCCAGTGGGGAAACCCGGAAGTTAGGGGTAGGCGGGTGGTCAAAGGGACCAAGAACCCGTCCTGCAGCAAGCTCTGCAGCAATTTTTTGCCTAACAACATCCTCCATACCTCGGATAGATTTGAGGTTTGGTGACATAAATGGTTGTCTCCGGCCTGACGCCGGAATTCTAAAGCCATCTTGGAACCCATGCAACAGATAATGCGCGTCGCTGACAGAGGGGTAACTACGCAGCCACTCCCTCAGGGTTCCAACCTTTATGGGACTAGGTCCCTTTTGAGGGCGGATTATTGCCCTGCTGAATTCGTTTCCCCCCTTGCTCCCTGCCAGTATCCCCTCCTGCTCTGCCCCTGGGGCAGGTGGTGACCGGGTGATTAGCGCCGCAGGCGGAACAGGCGTGCCGGAATTTGCACTGGCGACGTCCACAGGCTCCCCTGTTGTTAAATTTGAAGCAGACCAGCCTGGGTTGAACAAACTGGCCCGCATTGGAGCGGGGGTTACCTGTGGCACCGGAGCGCAACACCGGGTGGCCACTATCAAATCGGTCGCTAGACCGGTTGGATCCGCTCACCCGTAGCCATAGGTAGCTGTGTGGGCGGTCCCAACGTAAAGCAGGCTCCTTCGCAACCCTACGCCGGAACCCCTCGTCATACATGAGCCACGCCATAGAAGGAAGATCCTGACGAGCCCTAATTATGAGATCAAGGTAGTGCCACAATTTTGCGCCCTTTTGCGGGTGTGCCTCTGAGTAGATACCCGCAAAAATAATAAAGGCATTAAGCCAATTATTCCAGGAGCGTTCCGGCTTACGTTTGCGTATACGTTCCTTTTCTTTGTAATCTAATTTTTCAAAGTCTTTCACATCTATCTCCCTGTTAAGCAGGTCAAAGATATCAACATATTTGCCGGCAACTATCCTTTCAACCACCCCCTCGGACAGATGATCCCCTAAAGGGAGAGATTCGTCAGCCTCAGGGTGATCACCTGTCGCCGGTGCCAAGGGATCAGGCTCCTTAGCAGGTGCTGGTGTCGATACTCCGGGCAAAGGCACCGGGGCGGGTTCAGTCCGCCGCTGAGGAGCCGGGAGTGACAAATCTAGCGCCGGATCGGTCTGAGCAGACGTTTCCGCCCTGGAGGTAGTGCCCCCGTGTGGCGGCGGGTGTAGTCCAGTGGGACGGAAACCCCCCGACATGATGTATGATCCGAAGCCTCGGATACCCCCCGCAGGCGTGCTGTCCGGCCAGGGCCAAGAAACACGCCGTGACATGTCTGTGTGTAAAAGAGTGGACTCACCGCCATCCATGCGATCCAGGTGCGCTCCCTGCAAGGTGACTGCAGATCCGGCAGTCCGGGAAAGGTCGACGGCCTGTTGGCGTGACACCTCAGTAGAGGCCGCAGCTGGTGCAGGCAAGACGGACAGTTGTTCCTGCTGGGTTTGGGTCGATTGCTCGTGACGGCCAGACAGGTCAGCGGTAATCTGTGAGGAGGCGGACGCCACGGCCTGGGTGGAAGATCCAGCTAGGGAAGACTCAAGAGATGCGGCACGAGATTCCATTAAATCAGCAACCAACTTCAAAGCCGATACCGCCTGACCCTGGCCTTCGCCGGCACTAGCATCCTCCCCGTAGGCCTGAGCCATCCCGTGCTGACGTGCCCTCTCCCGCTCTAAACGAGAAAGCTTCTTCCAGGCCGCCGCAAGGCGTGGCCACTCATCATCAGAAGATGATGGGGACTCGAGGGCAGGTCAAGTGGAAGGCCTCTTTTTGGCCGGGGCCTTGCCCTTACCCTTTCCTGAGGCCTTCTTGGGTGCCATAGTGCAAGGCAAATTTAAAAAAAAATAAGCAGGTCAAAATGTAGCCCAGGCAGTGGGGAAGGGAAGACAGGTCTTCACTAGCCCCTAATCACCGCCCAGGGAGCGGATGGATCACGATAAAGCTGCCCCCCGACTAGCACCAAGAAAAGGCCAATCAAAATGGCCGCCAATGCCTGAGGCGTAGAATTAAGGGGTGCCCAACGACCCAAGCCAAAGGCCGAGACCGCCCTATACCACCCCACCCTGATGAGCACTCGCCTCCAAGTGGGTCCGGCAGTGCGTGCCGGCCCCGATGGCCTAGCCCTAGCTCTGATGGGGGTGGATGGTAAACAGAAAATGGCCACCGCACGTGGGCGACGGGCTTGAAGGCGGCAGGCCCCACCAAGAAAAACGGCGGCCAAGGCCGCACGCTGTCCCCGTCGGCTGTCCCCACCCCTTACCCCACGCTGGGCGCTGTCTCAGAACCCGATGGTGGGGTAGCAATGTTCAAAAGAGGGGGGCGGCGGGGCGGCGGGAGACCGACAAACGGGCCCGGTAAAGGCCCGACGTCCAACTGAAAAGGCCCGGGCGCGCAGCCATCCGTGCCGCCACGTGCGCCGATCGCCAGCCGAGCCGAACACCTAAAGGCGAGGGAGCAAGTCCGGCGCCAACGGAGCAGGCGGAGGTAGGGGCAGTACCAAGTCCCCCCCCGTCCACCCGCGGACGACACTCCCGTCCGGCTCGGCAACCCCCTGGTCCCCACCCCCACGCGCTCCGCGAGCTCACAGGAGCCCGGCAGAGCTCCCTCCCCCCTCCCTACCCTCCCCAGAAGCAAAGAGAAATAAATAAAAGGAACTCAGCCTTCAAAATTCCGGAGGTCCGCACGCTGGAGTGTACTCTCCAGCGCCAGGAATCAACCTACTGAACGGCAGCCGGTGGGGGGGGGGGGGCGCGGCCATGCCTTATATGGCCGCGCCAACAGCGTGGGACACGCAAAGTGCGCAGCCCCGCCCACCGCCTGCCAGCTGACAGCCGGCAAAGTCCTCCCCTGCGCCTCAGTCCGAGACGTGGGGAGGCATTGAAAGTGGTTTGTTCATCAACAGCTACTTGTTGTGGTGAATAGAGATGAACCTTTTTATTTCATTTTTCATTTTTCATTTCATTCCCTAATGAAACAAAAAACGAACTCCCCCTTCAAAGTAAATCGAAACAAAACAAAAGGAAAATTTTCAGTTCATTCCATTTCATTTTTCGTTTTCCCATAGGAATGCATTGAAGCAGTGCATTCCTATGGGAAACCACTTTAAAACCCCTGCACCATCCCCCCACCAAGCGCCTGATCGGGTGGGGGAATGGTGCAGGGGTTTCATTTTTATTTTATTTTTATTTATTTTTTTGCTGCTGAAGCCCCACACACCAGCAGATCGGGCAGTCCTGGCCTCTAGTGGAAGGGAGTTCCAGAATTTGGGCACAGTAGCCAAGAAGGCCCTTTCATGGGTTCAGAATCAGAATCAGAATCAGAATCAGAATCAGAATCAGAATCATTTTATTGTCCAGGTGTGGTTGGACACACCCAGAATTTGTTTTGGTAAAAAATGTTCTCCATATATGTCTCCATTTATGTTTGCAGGGCCTCGACATTGGTTAGCCAGGGGTTAGAGTGCCTTCACCTGTTGGTGGGACAGCGGGACAGATTTGGCATTGTGCTCGGTTACCGTGCTCCCCGCAACCCAGCAGAATCCCTCCCGGAGCTCTCCGAGTTCATCGGGGCTGCACTTTTGAAGTCCCCGCGCCTTTTGGTTGCGGGTGACTTCAATGTGCACGCCGGCGGTGAGCTCTCTGGGGCAGCTCTGGAGTTCATGGAATCCATGGCGTCCATGGGTCTGTCCCAGCATGTTGTATGCCCCACTCACAGGTCCGGCCACACCCTGGATCTGGTTTTTTCCTCCATGTCGGGGATTTCGAGTCTGGAGGTTGGGGGCATCGTCCCCCTTCCTGTGTCATGGTCAGACCATCACCTGCTTACTTTCCCGGTGGCGATCCCGGCCCCTCCTCGCGGGGACCATCGGCCTCCTGTTTTGGCCCGTCCCCGAAGACTCATGGACCCTTCTCGGTTCCAGGAAGTCTTTGGGGCGTTTCCTGGAGAACTGACTGGCGCGCCGGCCGAGGTTGTGGCCAACCATTGGTTTGATACAGCTGCCCAGACCATCGACCGGATCGCCCCTAAGCGTCTTCTCCGGTGCCGAGCTCGGTCCTCGCCGTGGTTTACGTCCGAGCTCCGAGCGATGAAGCAGGAGAGGAGAAGACTAGAGCGCAGCTGGAGAAGAACCCGGACAGTTATCAGCAAGGCTGCTGTTGTTTCCCAGACTAGACGCTATTCCAACGCGATCAGGGAGGCCCAAAGATCTTTTGTCTCCCTGAGAATTGGTGAGGCCTCGAACCGTCAAGCGGAGCTTTTCCGTGTGGTTCGGGACCTCACCAATCCTAGTCTGGCTGGGCCTCCTCCTACTGAGTTCAGTAGCGAGAATTTAGCAGCCTTCTTTTGTTCTAAAATAGAGGCCATCCGGACCGGCTTCGACTCCGGTTGCAGTAGCACTGCCCCGGCACCCCCAGATGCTGGGTCGCCTTCGTCGCCTCGGTTGGATGTGCTTGGGCCTGTTTCTGCTGTTGAGGCCTCCAAGGCTATGGCTCACTGCCGACCGGCGTCCACTCCTTTCGATCCCTGCCCAGCCTGGCTCATTAAATCTGCCAGCGGGACCATGGCCGAATGGGCTTCGGTTATTGCTACCGCCTCCTTCAGCGAGGGGGTTTTTCCCTCTCGTCTGAAGGAGACGGTGGTAAAGCCCATTCTCAAAAAACCTGGCCTTTCCCCGGACGATTTAACCAACTATCGTCCTATTGCCAACGTCCCGTTTATGGGCAAGGTGATCGAGAGGGTGGCAGCGGTTCGGTTACAGTCATACCTGGAGGATCGGCAGTGCCTCGATCCATGCCAGTCTGGGTTCAGGCCTCGTCGGGGGACCGAAACAGCTTTGGTCGCGCTGCAAGATGACCTAATCCGGGCGGCCGACAGGGGTTGCTCTACCCTGTTGGTTCTCCTGGATTTGTCAGCGGCCTTTGATACCGTCGACCACGGTATCCTGTTGGATCGGCTCTCCGAGGTTGGTATCGGAGGCACTGCTTGCAGTTGGCTCCGATCCTTCCTGGAGGACCGTCCACAGTACGTGTTGCATGGGGGGGAGTTGTCGGCTCCTTGGATACTCCCTTGTGGGGTTCCACAGGGGTCGTCGCTGTCCCCCATGCTGTTTAACATCTACGTAAGGCCGCTGGCTGGGGTCATTAGGAGATTTGGAGTCTGCTGTCATCAGTACGCTGATGGCACGCAGCTCTATCTCTCCTTTTCCACCTCTGCAGTGGAAGCTGTGAGGATCCTTGATGAGTGCCTGGACGCCGTCCTGACTTGGACCGGGGCGAACAGGCTTAAGCTCAACCCCGAGAAGACGGAGGTCATGTTCTTTGGGAGCTCACCATCTGGGTACGGTGGCCCTCTTCCGCAGCTGGGGGGGGGGTTTCTCTCCAGCCTGTGGAGAGGGTGCGGAATCTGGGCGTGGTCCTGGACCCGGCGCTGACCATGGAGGCTCAGGTGGCGTCGGTGACCAGGGCCGCTTATTTCCATCTTCGTCAGATCGCCCATATCCGCCCGTACCTGGATGTTGACTCTCTGAGAGCAGTGGTCCAGGCACTGGTGATCTCGAGACTGGACTACTGTAACACACTCTACATGGGGTTGCCCTTGACTCTTCTCCGGCGCCTGCAGCGGGTACAGAATGCGGCAGCCAGGCTGGTGGCTGGTGTGCGTCGTTATGACCATATCACCCCAGTCCTGGCTCGCCTGCACTGGTTGCCCGTTGCGGCCCGGATTAGATTCAAGGTCTTGGTTTTAGTTTATAAAACCCTCCATGGCTTGGGACCGGACTACCTGTCAGAGCGTATCGTCCAGCGATCCATCTTGGTCCGTCCAGTTCGGCAGGTGCGAGCACACTCGCTTCGGGTTGCCACCCCTCGAGAGGCCCGGAAGACGGTTACCCGAAACCGGGCCTTCTCTGTGGCAGCCCCATCCATTTGGAACGCCATCCCCAGCGAAGTGCGCTCTGCAGAGTCCCTGCAGGCCTTTCGAAGAGCTCTAAAGACCTTCTTATTTCGAGAGGCCTTTGGCGAAATTTAATCTTTTTTTTCTCTTCCCCCCCCGCCATCGCTGCTATTATTGTTATTATTTTTATTATTATGCCCATTGGTGTCTCCAATTCATTTTAGGATCTACGTCTTTGACGTGCTGGGACGCGTTTGGAGGCCTTAGCTTTTATGATCTTAGGATTTGTAGGATATTATACTGTCTGTTTTAACTTGTTATTTTTGTATTCGTTTGTTGTATTTGATCTGTTGTTAGCCGCTTAGAGTCCTTGCCGGAGATAAGCGGGATATAAATATAAAAATAAATAAATAAAATAAATATATAAAAGGAAATATAAGAATCATATATTCAACAATAAAAACACAGTACAACAATACAATATAGCCTATTATTAAAAAAGGAAGAAAAGAAGTAAAAATTCATTATTCAACAGTTTGATAGCACTTGGAAAGAAACTATCTTTATATCTAGTTGTCCTAGTGTGCAATGCCCTAAAACGTCGCCCTGAGGGTAACAATTGAAACAGGTTATGTCCAGGATGTGTGGAATCTGTATATATTTTCATCACCCGCTTTTTAGCTCGTGTGGTATACAATTCCACAATAGATGACAAATTAGTAACAATAATTTTTTCTGCAGTTCCAATTATCTTTTGAAGTCTATATCTGTCCTGCTTAGTCGCAGAACTAAACCAGACAGCTATAGAGGAACAGATGATAGACTCAATAACACCTCTATAGAATTGAATCAACAGTTCTTTTGGCAGTCTGAACTTCCTAAGTTGACCCAGAAAAAAACATTCTTTGTTGTGCTTTCTTAATAATTCTTTTATCATTAGATGACTATTTTAAATCTTGAGATCTAATAGTACCTAAAAATTTAAAGGACTCCACTATTGACACTAAGTTATTCGATATCATAAGAGGTGGTTGTATAGAACAAGTCCTCCTAAAATCTACCACCATTTCAACAGTTTTGCATTTGTTTAATTCAATATTATTTTGAGTACATCATAAAACTAGTTGTTCAAATGAGGCATACCTGTGAAGGTGGTGGGATGGAGAGAAGGGCCTCTACTGATGACCTTAGCACCCAAGTTGGTTCATACTGTGTGATTCAATCTTTGAGGTAGCTAGGACCCAGGTCATATAGTGCTTTGTAGGTCAAGGTCAGCGCCTTGAATTGTGCCCAATAGCTGATCGGCAGCCAGTGGTGATGTTTTAATAGCGGTGTAATGTGATCTCTGTACCCCACCCCAGTCAGCAATCTGGCTGCTGCATTTTGGACCTGTTGAAGTTTCCTGAGACTTTTCATCGGTAGTCCCACATACAGCACATTAGTAGTTTAGCTGGGACACCACTAGGGCATGTGTCACCATGGCCAGAGCTGGTTTCTCAAAAAATGGGTGTAACTTGCATACTTGCCTTGATTGTGCAAAGGTGCTCCTGGCCAAGCCATGACCTGGGCATCCAAGCTCAAGAATGAGTCCATCCAGTACAGGTTGCATCCCTATCCCTTTTTCTCCCTTTCGACTGACCAGGAGCACTTCTGTCTTGTGTGAGTTTAGTTTCATTTTGTTCATCCTCATCCAGTTCATTAATGCAGCAAGACACTCATGTAAAGTTGAGATAGTAGCTCCCTTAGAATCCTGAGATGAGTAGAGGTAGAGATGGATACCATCAGCATACTGGTGGCACTTAACCCCATGAACATTGACCCTTTGGCTTATAAAAAGAGATGAGCACTGACCCCTAGAGTCATAAATGCATGGATTTAATTGTCAGGGGGAACTTTTACCATTATGATTCTCAAGAATTAGATATGCTGGTGCCAAACGTATGCAGAAGATAGAGAGTAAGCCATGGATAACTGAAATAAAGTTCATACATTTAATATCCTTTGTAATTTGGTAGGTATATATTTTCTCCTCCCCCCCTCCCTCTTCCCATCCCCCATGGATGGACAAACACATATGCATTTTTTCAAAACAGTTCAATTTGTTCAGTGGAAGGTAGGGTTTTTTTAACAGTAATATTGTTCACTTACTGTAATGATTATGAACAGATAAATCATGTACCAATATTTGACAGGAAATAAATTTATGACAGGTACTGTATGAGTCTGTTTTTGCCGGTACAAACCAAACTTTATTGTTTATGACCATAGGCCTTTACAAATACACAATGCATAGAACCAAAGAGATTGCAGCATTTAAAAATCAGTTTTAAAAACACAAATTTTTAAAACACACCATGATTTAAAAGTATTAGCAACAGCACCCACTGAACTAAGGACCTTTATGTTGGGTGGCATTTGAATCCTTGAGAAACCCAGACCTTAACATCTTAGCTCCCAATGCAAAGAGTGCTACATTATAAGTAGTGAATGGCTGATTGTCAATGAGCAACCTTACTACTATTTCTTCATGGGGACAATTAGGGAACATCTGGGTGATAGGCAATAAAAATATTGTATTGATTTTAGACCACTCAAGTCCCATGGTTTCTTTAGTCATTTATTACATAATTGAGTAATTGAAATGCTCCTCTTTAAAACCATTTGTAAGGTTCACAATGGGCTTAGGTTGATTAGGAAAACAGTGTGCTAAAGTAAATATTTGTATTAACTCACTTACTAAGGGAAAAATATGAGTGAGACGAATAGAAATATTCACGTTGGAATTCATTATGCAAATGTGAAATTCAGCACAGTTTTTAGCAGAGTTCAAATCTTAGGGTTTTTTGGTTGTGTGGCTGGGCCCTCTGCTACAGATGAATACATACATATTTATGCTTCCTAAGCTACAGGATCATATCTTGGCTGCTTTTGTCCATTAATCTATTCAAGCTTTGCTGCACACATTTCAACCATGGTAATAGAATCAAAGGTTAATTTCCAGACTAACAAGAGGTCCGGCCTCATTTAGAGTTCATTGAATCCAATGAACTCCTCCTAAAGTCTACCTCCTCCACACTTAATTACTGTTTTGCTGCATCAATGTCTGAAGTAATAGCACAGATTGGATGAACTTGTGCATTATTATGTTAGAGCTCTGCCCCATGACTAAATATATACAATTAAATATATACAATTAAATATATACAATTACTAGGAGTTGAGGCATGAAAGCCATCCCATCCAACTCATCCCATCTGTTGGCATGTTTCCCTTATACACCCCTCTTTCATCTAGTTTAGGTCTCTGGCTGTGAAGCCAGAGTTTGGGAGCTCAATTCCATAGGTTCTGTTCCGGCTCTGCAGTTCTAAGAGTATTATTAACATGGTTGCTATGGTTTTTCCTGAGCGATACATCCATGGCAGGCTCACTTTGCCTGGAATGTTTTCTGGTCAGAGAATGCAAACTAGTGTAGCTGACTATGTCAAGAGGGTCAATAAGCAAGATGAATGTACATCATTAAGGCTTTTAAATTGAATGTCTGATTTAGTTGTCAGGGCACTTGTACTAAGCCTTCATGCTGCTATAAGGTGTAGAAAGCAAGGGAAATATGTTGCATGGTGCAGAAGTGCCCAATGCAAGGACTCTACCATCCACCGATTAGACTTTGTAAATACTTTGAGGTGCAAATGAGAACTGCATTTCTCAATATCTGGCAAGCAGTACAAGCAGAAGCTGAAAAAATTCATTTGTCAGCATCTTTTGTTTTCCCAGCCAGTTTCAGGGCTAGAGGTGGAGAAATCTGTCAGATGTGATCCAATCAGTTTCTTATGCTTTTGTTTCTCAGCATCAAGCCCGTTCCTTGTTGTTTTTGCAACAATGTATTATTTCTTTTCAGTCTATACAAAATATATATCTTTTGTGCTCATTTCCCCCAGTAGCGACAATTTTCATGAACCTTACCAAAAGCCCATATTTTCTAGATGTTTGCCCAATAGACATTTTTCTGAGCGCATTTCTCCCTATTGGGTGCCATTATGTGTATATATTTTTTTCAGATTGCAAATTGTAGTACAACATTTGGGGAAGTACAAAAACTGCTGTAGAGTTGAGTATGTATGCAATAGATTTTGGCACACAATGAAGCTAAGAAACACATTTCTTCTTCACCATCACTACTACCACTATGGTTGGTCAAACAACCAAACAAATCAAATGTTTTGGAAGTGAAGGATTTCATGTTGAAAGCATCCTGGCTCAAAACTCGTATGTGTAACCATGGTGTTGTAACAGCCATCAGGTACAGATTGATGTCATAATTTAACAAGGTTACACATCTAATTCAATGTAGCATTCAGCTAGTATCATTTTTAGGGGCTGTGTGCTTGTATAAATGGTATGGGTTCTCACTCCATGAATATACCTGGTGTGGTATCTCTATGACTTTGACCTTGACAAAGGTAGCTGTAGAACTATTGCTGCTTCAGGGTTGCATGCCTAAATAACAACTGGATATTTCTTTAGAAAACCCTATGCAAAGCCAATTGAAATGTGAAATAATGAATCCTTTGGGGAACTTGCATACCAGCAGGCAGCATGTATTAAGAAAGCTGCTATTGTATTCTTGGGCTTATTGAGTTAGAGCAGGATAATCCTTCTATTTCTGTCTTTGTGAAAAAACTGTGGATATGTCTTGTTGTTTGAAAAATTGGAATAATTCTCTTCAACCTGCATCACTGATCCTGCCATCATCTCTTGGAAATAATTCCTGTTTGAAATCTGGAAACTATATTTTCCTTGTCATCCGGTCCCTGTGGCTGGATCAGATCTTTGATGATGAGAAAGCAGCTGCAGGTACTCATAAAGCCATGCATTACAACTCAGTGGGGATTTATATACAGCTTCTGCTATAATAAACCTTCCTAACTGCTATCCTCCATGTTGAACTATAGCTCCCATTACCTTCCCACCTGCAAGGCCATTGAACACCAGGGGAAATGAATTCTGGCTCTAAGTAACAGATATGTAGGAAAATTAGCTAGTAAGTGCATTATGATTATGATTATTGATTCAACTTATATATTGCCCCATAATGATAGAGTACTCTCTGGGTGGTTTACAACAGTGATTCTCAAACTTGGGGTTCCCAGATGTTCATGGGCTAAAACTCCAGAAGCCTTCACCACCAGCTATGCTAGTCAGGACTTCTGGAAGTTCTAGTCCAGAACACCTGGGGACCCGAGTCTGAAAACTACAGGTTTACAACATAATCATGCAAGGAACACTTTGCCCTCTAGTGAGTAGGTTACTCATTTTACCAACCTCAGAAAGATGGAAGGCTGAGTTAACCTTGAGCCAGCTCCCCAAACCCATTGGGATTGAACTCAGGTTGTGAGCTGAGACTTGATTGCAGTACTGTAGTTTAATCACTGTGCCACATTAACAAACTGCAGTTGTTTACTAAGGTGAACTTAGGTCTATGAAGGGGGATAATCCCTCTCCGTGCACACAGTGGATGTAAAGAAAACAAACAACTTGATTGTTGCAGTAAGTCCCTCCAGGATAAGATGGGAAAACCAGAATCCATTATAGCTGCCTTCTAAATGTGCAAGTGTGCAGGAAAGCATCATGGAGGCCCTCATGGTTTATTCTCAATTGCAGGAGAGTGAAGAAGGAAAAACAGCAACAATTTCCTTTAACTGGAAGATGGGCATTTGAACGGAAGAAGAACTAATTCATGATAAAAGATCAAGAAGGAAAATAACCAACTGTTTTTATCCATCCATCCACCCACCCCTTCTCCCCACTGGTTATTTCTGAACCACGTGTTGGTGCAACCAGTTTTAACAAGATGGGAAACAAGTCCACTATTGCTTCAGATATTATCAAGAGCTGATTTTTGCACTGAAACTTATTTCCTGAGCAAGAAACAGAAGTTTTAGAGCTGAAAGATGAAGATGCAATCCTACATATACATACATTGGAGGAAGCCTCACTGGGACTCATTGAGACTTATTTTTGAATAGATAGGTGGGGTTGCACTGCTAAACTTAAGAAGAATGGACAATTATTTTGGAAATAAAAGAAAAATAATGATTGCTACCAGGTGAGTCTTTAGGGGAAGGTTGTCTAAAACATAGAATGCCCAAACTAGAAAGGTCCTCTCACTTGGTTGTCAACCACATTAGTGCAGATGGCAGAGATGGTGGGAAATATGGAAGAGTGCCTGCATATGTTTAAAATAGCACTTTGAAGGCAGCCTGGCATAGAGGCAGCTAAATATCTCTGCCATTTGTTCTAGAATGTCCATCAAACCTATCCATCCTGAAAGAAATCAACTTTGGATGTTCATTGGAAGGACAGATTTTGAAGCTGAGGCTCCAATACTTTGGCCACCTGATGAGGAGAGAGGAGTCCTTGGAAAAGTCCCCAATGTTGGGAAAGATTGAAGACAAAAGCAAAAGTGGATGGCAGAAATGGTTGGATGGTGTTATCGATGCAACAAACATGGATTTGACCAAACTCCGGGAGGCAGTGGAAGACAGGAGGGCCTGCTGTGCTCTGGTCCATGGGGTCACAAAGAGTTGGACATGACTGAATGACTGAACAACAACAATGTCCATCGTGTTACCTGATGGCTACTGATTCTCCTGCTATTTCTCCTCCTCTATGTAACTTGCAGGCTTCTACCATGCAGTCTTACCAGTGTCTAGACCGGGAAAAAATTTCTGCTAAGGTTGGTAGGTCTCAGGGCACTGTCGGAGGACTAAGGGAATTGATCTACCCCAGTGGGCAGAGACACAGATCTCAAGCCTTATGTTCTTTAAGCCTAATGATGCTGGAGGAGAAGAAAGTTTGATTTCATGGGCATAATGCTTTGAGTGCCTGAGTATTGTCCTTCTATTCCCAAAGGAAGCCAGGACTCATGGGCTCAGCAAAAAAGGTGGATGCATGTGTTTGTTTAGAAGAGAATATTGTCACACTCTGGCATGCACACAGACATGCAGTTGCTATATAGCAGTGCTGGTGAACCTATGGCATGGGTGCCAAAGGTGGCACTCGAGCCCTTTCTGTGGGCACCCGACATCATCCCTTCACAGCCACCTGTATTCAAGTTAAATTGCTGTATTGGCACTTGGCGAATAATTAGTGGGTTTTGAATCACAGTTTGGGGACTCAGTCTCTAAAAGGTTTGCCACCACTGCTATATAGGGACTCACTCCTGTGACATCCCCAGACCTAAACCCCTCCTCTCAGGTTTCAGCCCTGAAATTTAAGAATGCTGGTTGCTGCCAATCTGGCATCACTGGTTGTGACTCACCTTGGCCTTCACATGTTGATGTGTCTTATTTAATGCTTACCTTCTTGACAGCTCCATGGGACGATTCTTCATTCTGCCCTCAGAAAAAGGATTCTTGCACAGGAGGGCAATCACTCTAATATAACATTTAGCTGCAAGGCAAGTTTCCTGACTGTTTTGTTAAACAAAACAAGAATCAGTTCTACTATTAAGCCGAGGGAGATTGCCAATCAGATTATCATGAACGATCAGTCAGTTGGTAGCAATTTAGTGTGTGATTATTGTACTTTCCAGAGCGATGGAGAGTGAAGCTTGTGGGATTTTCCATCTCCTGTGCCAAAATAATTTGGCCAGCTTTGGGGACTTGGAAGTACTTCCTCCCTCTCCCCCAGATGTTTGACAGCATAATGGCTATTCTAACTTTGGTAGATGCAGCTCTTAGTGATGCCTCTGCATTGTACCCATATTAGCTGAGCCCTATTTGTGCAGCTATACTATGTAAGGATGATTACATCATAACCTGCAGTGATTTTTTTAGAAATAAAAAAATCCCAATCCCTGCACCCCTGAATGTCTCAAGGCTCTTGTGGAATTCCTTTCATCATAGGGAAGCCACTGAGGGCTGCAGGATAGAAGTCTTTAATTTCAGAAAATGGCTGCCGGTGGTCAAGTCAATCCTTGGGATCTTCCGGAAGGAATCAGATTTGTTTTTGTTTTGTTTCTGAAGAGGCACCACAGCTGATGACATCATCATGACATGACACCTGCAACAGGATTTTAGCCAGTGTCTTTCCTTGAAAGGTCAGCATCCAACCCAGAGAGGGTCAGAAGGATACCATGTTTGATGATATCAAAGTCCGCTGAGAGGTCCAGAAGAATGAACAGGACACATACTCTCTGCCCAGTCACATAGTTGGATTATCCACAAAAAGTGACCAATAATGTTTCCATCCCCAAAGCCAAGCTTCAAGTCCAATTGAAATGGATAATCGGCTTCATCCAGGAAACTCTGTAGCTGAGGGACCCACCTACCTCCATAGTACCTCACCTAAAAATGGAATTTTGGATACTGGCCAATAGCTTTCCAATACAATGGGAGACAAGGAAGAGTTTTCAGTAGTCTTCTTACTGCCTTCTTTGGGCATGATAGTATCCTGCCATGCTACAATTCACTACTTTTCTTACTCATCTAGTCAGTCTTGCTCTGGGTGCTTTTATAAGTCAGGAATAGAGATGGGCACGACTTAGCGGTATTTTCGTTTTCGTTTTCGTTTTTCGTTTTCGTTACGGAAACGAAACGAAAACGAAAATCGGCACCAACCTGGACCGAAAACGGAAACGAAACGACTAATTTCGAGCCAATTTTCATTTTTCGTTACTGGAAAAGCACTCAATTGAGCTAAATGGGGAGAAACGAAAAATTTTTCGTTTTCGTTTTCGTTTTTCGTTTTCGTTACGTAACGAAACGAAAACGAAAAATTTTGAAATTAGCCCACGAAAACGGAAACGAAACGACTCAGACCCTAGCCGAAAACGAAAACGAAAACGAAACTTTTTTTCTGAGTCGTGCCCATCTCTAGTCAGGAAGGCTATGTGCCCAAGCACATATGAAAGCTTTAACCTCTCCAAGGATCATGACCACGTCCTCAGGTTATGAAAACTGAAACAAATCCATTCTCATTGGACAAGAAAGGGTCAAAGTTAAGTGCACAGGACCAGCAGGAACTACAGCATTCAAGTCTGAATGAATCCAAGTGACTTTATCTGAAATGTGTCATGCAAATTCCTCACAGGAGAGTTGTTGAATGGTCAGCATCTTGTTCTTGCAGGGAGGCATATAGTGGGCCCCTTACCACTCAAAACAACTCTGCTGGATGAACCCGTGTCAACATAATGACGACAAAAATTTTTTTTTTTTTTTTTTTTTTTTTTTTTTGCTGCAGCCACTGTCATGGATTAGAGCTTCAGATGAGCTCTGATCCATATTAAGTCAAATTTGGTTTCAGGGTTCCACCATCATGACTCCATGCCATTCATTTCATAGTCTCCAACTCCCCATAACCCAAGGGACCCGTTTTATTCCATCCCATGGGAGAGGACACATTACAGGGTCCAACCAGTCCTTCAAGAGCACTGGCAGGAAACTTCCCATGAGCTATGTCAAAAACCCATTCTGATTTATCAGTGTCCTGGGGGAGGGGAGACCATCTTAATCTGTCACCTAAATCTATCAAGAACTGATACGTCCATGACAATGTAACTACTGTGAGTATCCCCACACCTAGAACACACTTTGCCCAGTGCAGGGACTGTGTCCCGAGTGTGCCTTGCAACATCCATGGGGGTCACTTGGTATAGACCCACAGGGGTCATGTAGGACATGCAGTCCTGAGTCCCTCCTGATCAAGTGGGCCTGGCATGAATGTTGAAGTCCCCCAGCAGAAGAAGCCGAGGAGAAACCACAACACCCCTGAAACCTTTTACTGCTTTTACATTTCCTTAATTCTTCAACTCTTATTATTTATCTTATTGACTTTGTGGTGTAGCCTTTTGAGACCATTCAGATTTTCAGCTGGTAATCATTTATATACCCTTTGTATTAAATATTACTGTCTCCCCCCCCCCCCGATTTTTCTTGCTTCTCATGTGCTTTGCATATTCAAAATGTAATTTGACTTTCAGCTTGGAGAAACATGGCACCAATTGACCATTTATAGCCTGCCAGAGGTTGGGGGCCTTTTTTTCAATTCTGTTTAGCCATTAATGATTGTAAGTGTAAGCTGTGGTGAGTTTGGTTTTAACAGGGTTATTTTCCGTTGCTCTCTGCATCACAGAGCTATAACCAGTTGCAATCTCTACCACCCCATCTTTGGCTTCCCATACTGAACAGCCCAGCTGCATCAGCCTTTGGGTTCCCAGTTGATACTGACATTGCTGCTGCCCAAGGTTTCAGGTGAAGTTTAAAGGTTATTTAGCTTTTCAGAGCCCTGTAGGCTTCCTGGTCAAGCTCTTGGCTTTTCCAAGGATCAGTTTAATTAACTGTGGTCAGAGAGGTATATGGTTGCTCAACAGATCAAAGAGAGTTTCATTGCTCATGGATATGATTTATTGTTATCATTTCTGCAAGGATTTCGGAGGTAGATAAAAGTGGGGTGGAGAGTGCGAGTATAGATATAAGGTCCCAGGGGGAGGGGAAAACTAATAGTTTAAGTTTGTGTATTATGTTTTATGTTTATAGAATTAATAAAAATAAAATTAATTTATTGTCATTACCACATTTCTATCCCTCTTGTTTACTAAGAAATCATACTCAAGGCAGCTAACCATTTGTTGTTATGTGACTTTAAGTCAGAACCAACTTATAGGACCCTAACAGGGCTTTCAAGGCAACTGAAACATTTAAGGACTAGTTTTACCACTTTAGCTTCTCCAGAGAGTTTCCATGGCTGAGTTGGGATTCGAACACAGGCCTCTTGACTCTTAGTCCTTCTCGCTAATCCACTGCATCACAGAGAATATCCAACACAACCATCATCATTAAAGGTCATTAAAAACAGATTAAAAGCATGTTGAAAACAAATTAAAAATTAATTAATCAGGAAAGCACTAAAATTATCATAATCAAAGCAATTAGGAATGATGGCAAGAGCACTTGATGTGGTTGACTTTGGAGCATCATTTGCTGTTCTATCTCAAGCAGCAAGGGTTCTTTGACCAGAC
>JAHTLZ010000275.1:23850512-23862054 GCA_023846285.1 Phrynocephalus versicolor
TATCTATCTATCTATCTATCTATCTATCTATCTATCTATCTATCTATCTATCTATCTATCTATCTATCTATCTATCTATCTATCTATCTATCTATCGGCCAGCCACCACTCTGAGTGATTAACAACTGAAAATACATATCCACCCATCAAAAAGAAAAAGAAAGAAAAGAAAAAATAATGAAGAAAAACAGCAACAAATAAAAGCAAAGGGTTCTGCTTATATACCGCCCCATACCACTTCAAGTAGCCTGTGGGCAGTTTACAGTTTTAATTACAGTATGCAGGCTACACATCCCCCCCAGCAAACTGGGTACCCATTTTACCGACCTTGGAAGGATGGAAGGCTGAGTCATCCATCAGCCCGCTACCTGGGATTGAACCCCAGGTCGTGAGCACAGTTTTAGCTGCAGTATAGGCATTTAACCACTATGCCATGGGGCTTATACCCAAAGCAACAGCAAACAAGATTAAAACTAAAACTCAGTGATCAGTGGGTGTGTCATAGGGGGAAAATGTTGTTAAAGTACTCCTTGAAAAGTTCAGATTTTACATGTTTGCTTCCTGAAGGTCAAGGTCTTTAGCATCACAACCACCTATGAGAAAACTCCGTTCCTGATGGTAGTTTTCTAGGCCTCTCTTGCAGTTTCTCACCTGCAGCCACTGTGGTAGATCAGATGACCTGGGGTTGACAATCTCAAGAAGAGGTGCTTTGATAGGTAACAAGGTCCCAAGTGGTTAAGGGCCTTATAGGTTAGCATTAGCTCTTTGATTTTGGCACAGAAGCACTTCACATCTGGAGAAAAGTAAAATAAGTTCCCGACAGCTTTATGCATCAAGAGTATTAAAGAGTTTTTTCAGACTGCATAATAATGCTGCTTGGATCTGAACTGTGGCACAATTTTGAGCAATTCTGGAATTTATCTTTATCAAAACTGTATGTTCTCCATTTTCCAAGAAATGGCATCTGAGAATGGGATTATTGCATCACATTAAGGCATGGGAAGAAGCTATAAGAAGCCTCTGCTGTGCACAGGTGTGGCAGTCAATCTGGTGTCTCTAGGCAGAAAGTTTTTAATTTGATAGTTTATATTCCATCTGCATGCCTCGTTGATCAGGCATGGAATGCTCAAATGGTGCAACAAGATATAACACTTTGCATTTTTACAGACATGGCTGTGAAGTACATTACAAGGAGGGAAATCATCAGATTGCATTAGCCAGTGGGAAAACTTTTTATGCATGCAGCTTGTCGTCACCGAATTAAAAATGGGGAGGGCAGGAGTAAAAGTGAACACACAGTTCAGACGCTAAAGAAATGATCTCTGTGCTATCTTCACAGATCCTTCCAAGAAAAATGGAAAATATTCGAGGTGGAGTGGAGTGGTGTCACCAATGGCCTTAGCAGTAGCACTCCCAACCTTAATATTCTGGTTCAGGTCCCACTTGTTCAGTCTGTTTCCTTTACTCAGAGGTGAGGGTCAGTGCTTATGTACCTCTCATTTGTGTGGAACATGGGCTAACTTCAAGAGAGAGAGACTTGGTGTTGATCCTCAGTGTGATGTAGAAGGGAAACCAATAGAATCTTGTAGCACCTTAAAGATCAGCAAGTTTTATTTGGCATATGCTTTCTGAAACTCTCTTCTTCCATGAGCATATGGGAATACATGTCTGTCTACTGAGTTCAGTGCTATGCATCTGAAGAAGCTGGTTCCATTCCTTGAAGAGGTATGACATATAAAACATGTTCACTCTTGAATTGCTAGAAGGATTCTTGTTAGTTTTGGTGAGAGATGAGGACATGGTGGTTCGTGGCTTGTCTAGGTGTCAAACTATGAATCTCTCACCAGAACCAACAAATCAGTTTGCCAGGTGTTTTGCTATTAAAAATGCTTCACTTTCCCCAAACAACCTGCCCTCCCCCACTTCCCACGGGACCCCTGAGTCCCTCTGTCATCCTGGCACCACTGCCACTGCCACCATTTTTTGTTTTTGCTAGAGGCTGGCTCCCCACTCACTCACTGTGTATGGGTACCTACCTCTGTGAAGCAGGAACTTGCACACAGGCAGCCAGTGGGGAGCCAGCTTCCAGCAAAAACAAAATGAAGATGGTCATGGCAGCTGTGGCAGGTTAAGATAGGGACTCACCCAGGCCAGTGGGAAGGGGGTTGGGAGAATTATGTGTCTCTCTGTGTGTGTCAGGGTTGTGGTTGTGGTGAATGAACCAAGAGGTTCATAAATCACCCCAGCATTCATTGCTTTGGAAATGTTGGGGTTCTCCTGTTTGGACAACTCTGAAGTGATCTGAAGCAACACATTGGTGATTTGTCTTGGATCATTTTGGGCTTCGTGTCCATCTCTAGCTTTGGTACATGCGATGGAGCTGTCAGCAAGTTCAAGAAACTGACAAGTTTCCTGAGATAAATGTCTATTTCTTCACCGCATGAAAGCCAGAGCTCCAGAGAATCATAGAACAATGCCATCAAGTTCAAACCCCTGCTTAAGGAAGGAATTCATATCACAGAAGATCTGAAAGATGGCTGTCTAACTTCCTCTTGAATGACCTCCAGTGTTGGGGCACTCCTCCCAAGGTGATTGGTTCCACTGTCATACTGCTCAAGTTGTGGTACCCTACTTATTACCTCCTCCCAGTTTGAGAAGGAGCCAGAAATATACATTCTCTGAATACAATTTTGTAACTGTGTATCCACCTGACAGTTGTTTTATTTAGCTCACATTTAGGTAGCCTGCTAATCAGAATATTATGGGCACTTTATGAAAAACTTCACTGAAGTCAAATACGTAGTATATTTATAGCAACTTCAGTGTCTACTAGGGAAGTTACCTGGCAAAAATGAATGAAGGAATGTAATAAAATTGGTCCTGCAGAATTTCTACTTGACACATACATGTTAGCTACTAGCTATCCCTGCAATCTTTTGAAGGTGCTTGCAGAGTGACCACCATACAATTTGTTCCAGAATTTTCTCTGGGGATTGAGGTCAGGCTTACTGGTCTGTCCTTCTTGGGTTTTTCCTTTCTATCCTTTTTGAAGCCAGAGAAGACATTAGGCCTCCTCCAGTCATCTGGCATTTGCCCCATCCTCCATGATTTCAAGAAAATAATAGAAAATATTTCAGAGAGTTCTTCAACTGATTCCTTCAATACTCTTGGATGCTGTTCTGGAGATATGAATTTGTTCAAATCAGTAAGACATTCCTTGGTCATTTATTAATCAGTCTCCAGGAGGACAAACAGCCTGTTTACTCCTGGACAAACTGCATGGTCCCAGAGTGGCCCCAGAAGAATAACACAGTCAACCACTTCTCATACCTAGGAACCCTAAAAAAGTCACCATATGTTGGAATCGGTTCAACAGTACACAAGTATTATAATTGTTAGTTTACTTTCATTTCACAGATTTCAGTGTGAACACACACTGTTTGGGCTATTCATTTCTTCAAGAAAAATCTCATTCGCTTCCGTTTGCGTGTATACATCTCGTTGGATGGGGGCTTTTAACATAATGTCCTTGATATGACAAGGAGGTTATGGAATCCTTTGTTTTGCTGTTTATTGCAATTCCATTCAATGAGTCACCTAAACAATATCCATGCTAAGAGAGGCAGTGAGCAAACAACATTGAAACAAAAGGTGGTACATGTTGTTCCTCATTCATCTTTATACTGGCCTGGGGTCTATTTATCCAACAATCCCTTCTCTGATTCCACAAATGACAGTCTCAACCTGTGCAGTGTTTTCATCCTCTTTTCTTTTTCTTTTCAGCTGAAGGAGGGAAATTAAAGCTTCAGACAACTGGATGAAGGCATACTTCTTATGGATGAGGGCATGTTCAGTCATGTAAAGTCCAGGAATAAAGCTTTCAAATACTACATTTGCTATTTGCTAATCATCTGTTAGTCCCCATGCCTCTCATTGCTTGCTTTGTCTTTGCTGATTAACCTTCTTAAATGAGACCTGGCACCTCATCTCTGACTGCTTAATACACCATGAGGTATCGGTGCTCTTTCAGGCCCGATCAATGCATCACTGACACACAGTATAACTGGATCAACCCACAAGAATCACCTCCTTAATGGGAAACAGCTGCTCAGTGTGATGTGATTTGCAGCCAAAGGAGCTCCACAGTGGGACAAGAAGCCATTTGGCTACAGGGGATATGAGAGCTGAGTATGCTCGGCTGACACACAATGCTGTGAGCCTTCAGGAAGGAGTAGGAGTAGGAAGGTAAAAGCTAAAGATTCCCCCCCACACACATTTGTGCTAGTCATGTCTGACTCTAGGGGTGGTGCTCATCTCCATATTCAAGCTGAATAGCCAGTGTTGTGCAAGTCTGTGACCACGTGGCCGGCATGGCTGCAAGGAAACACTGTTTTACCTTCCCACTTTTTATGGCAGTACCTATTTATCTACTTGCATCTACTTGCTTTCGAACGGCTAGGTTGGCAGAAGCTGGGGTTTTCCGCGGGAGCTTGCTCTGCTGCGTGGCAACTGGGATTCAACCGCCAAGCTGCCAACTTTGCAGCCAACAGTTTTTGGAGCAAAATGGATTACCTTCACATAAAGTTTGACTGGCTGAAGCCCCAGTCAAGTTCGCTCCACTCTGTACTCTTTTGTTCCTGCATTATTTCGTCCTTGTTTTATATACATAGTGTAGGAAGTTTTAAAAGTCTATTAAATTGATAGTAATCAGAGTGGCTCTGTATATGCACCTCTGGGATCAGAAGCAGCATGTCCCCAAATTCCAGTTATAGGGGGAAAAATAGCAGATTACTATGATCTTCTGGATAGATGAATGGATAGATCTGTAGAGATTTGGAAGAGATTAAAAAGCACCCCAGCCAGATTCTTGGGCAAGGTCTTTTGGGAAGCATTGAACCCCATCTGTGTGGGGAAACCCCGGATGAGAGGACAATGGATCTCATGGGGCCTCATGCACAGGAAGCCAGGCTTGCTCTTATCTCTTCTCCCACATCAGCCAGCAAGACCATGAGATGGTATGTAGGGAAATAAGAAGCTGTCTGTAGTCATTCATCAAGACCCCTGCTATGTGACACTGCTACGTCAGAGAAGACCTTCCCAGGAATTCATCAGCCTACACCATCCTAACACATAGACCCTCGCTCCACTTCTGATGCCCTGCCTTTGCAACTAATAAAAGAGCCTGGGACTCATGCTTGCAGAGGAAACTGGCTTTGTTGAACCCAATAATGTGCCTATGTGGAATTATTACTACATAGATCAATGGCTTAGCATCTAGCTGCAGGACCAGAGGGGAGGAGTCTGGTTCCCAATGGTGCCTCCCTAACAAGGGATGACCTTGATGATCCATAGGTCCTGTTCCATCTCCCCAGTTATCTCAGATTATAGCTCCCATCTCTTATTTTTAAGACATCTGGTTACCACTATGGGATACAACGGACTAGATGCACACTCAGAATTAAAACAGAAACATATTTTAGATTAAAAGATTGGTCAGGAAAAATGAATTCTAAAAAAAATTATATTAGGTGAAAGGGTAAAATTAACATGATTCCCTTAGATCATTGGACCAGAGAAGGGGGGGGGGGAAGTAACAGCAAATGCAAGAAGGTGATGAAGTTGGAAGAAATTATCATTCAAAGGGAGAAGAGAAAGAATAAGCCAATGAAAGGGATGATAGGCAGATTTCTGTTAGGGGCAGAAAAATATCAGGAAAGTCTTGAAACATTATGGGAAACATACTTGGCTGTGGAAATAAGTACTGATTAAAGGCCATGTCAATGAGAACTTTTAAAAAGCTACAAATTGGTTTGGCAATGATATTTGACACCCTTGAAATTAAATAGCATGTATTCTAAATGTTCTATATTATGTTGGAGGTGTGATAGGATGTCAGTGCTTATTTCCATATGTGGTGGGAGTTTGGATCACAAGTAAAATTTTGAAAGTTGGTATTTAAAGCAATGAGAAAAAATGGCAGAAGTCTCCCTAGAATTGTATTATTATGATGGAGAGCAGTAGGATTGGGAGAAAAATGACCTAAATGATGCATATAGTGTAGAGGGCCAGAATAACGACTGCAAAAAATTGGGAGCCTAATCATACGTTTCAGTTAATCAAATGGTATAACTACGGTTGGGAGCTAGTAATTCTTGATAAGGGATTGTTAAAAAAGAAAAAATGGTTGATATACAGCAGGACCTTTTGGATTTTGTATTATTGAAAAAAGAGATAATTCATTTCTTCAAAAGCCACATGTTTGTGATTGTGGGATATTGTACTTCTGTATCCATTTCCTGATTCAGAAATCCAGTAAATGACCTGATATTGCTGTACAATATCATGCCTACCCTGCCACGAGGAAAAAGGACACAAAGCTTTGTTCACATAGCAAAGAGCAGTCTGAATGTTGACAACACCAATGACAGCAGTCAAGATAGTTTATAACAGCCATTGTCAACCTTTTTCGGGGGTGGGGTGCATGGCCATACATTCAATGTGAAAGACATATAGACTGAATCAGGACTGTATAACTCACATAGCAAATGTCATTAAGGTGTTGTGTGAAGAACTCGTTCTGAACTGTGGCCTTCTTGAAATGTGACTGAGGCCCCCAGGGTGGGCTATAGCCCCTGTTGGGAATGGCTGACATACAGGATACTTTCTTGTGCTCATTACCACTCACAAAGAGACAATCCCAACAGGTGACTGCTTTTTTCATCAGTTAACCACTTCTCAACCAAATGCATAGCCATGGTTAGGGATTACTAATGAGTGTCCTGTAGACCATCTTGACTGCTACCACAGATGTTGTCAACATTCTGCAGACAGTCTGTTACATCTGTGCTAAATCTGGTGCTGATTTAAGGTCCAGTTTCAAAGTTTTTTTGTTTTTGTTTGGGGTGCATCCAAATCATGGAATGCTGATGTGTTTTGCTGCACAATATCACGTGCAGCAATAATGTGCCTTTGGAAGGGGCATGTGGTGGTATGGTCATTGGTTTGTGAAGGAAATATATGTCTATTGGTTCCAGTGATGGATACATGTTTGTTATGTGTATTTATTTTGTTTTACATTGTTTATTTTTTACTATCTTGGTATATTTCTATACAACTTGTTTTATTTCTCCTTTTCCCGTTATATTCTTGTAGTGAATATTTTTAAATAGATCCATAGCTTATTTAGAAGCACTTTTTGTATATCATAAATTTGTGCTGGGTACTGGTATTTATCTCTACTTATCTTACTTTAATTAGGTGGAAACAGAAGTTATTAGCCATCATAAAAGCTGGCTTGTCTGCTGCTCCTGCATTTGAATGATGAATGTTATGAGACCATATATAAGAAGTACATTTATTGTCCATGGATCTGTGATAAATTGGTGGCTGCCAGAACAATATAATAATGAGAGATTAGTGTTGCAAAAGGAGCATGTGTTAGATTAGCATATTTGAATGCATATGCTGTGTGCATTTAGCAGTGGCAGGGGGCAGGAAATTGTCATTTGCACATGTTCTAGTACCTAAGCCATAAAAGAGTTCCTATTTTTGTCAGCTCACATTTGTTAAAAGTTCAGATGCAGAACACTTTGCAGGGGTGTGAAGCAGGAACACAAGCCTAGAAATCAGTCAGCTTGCTACCCTGAAGCAAAACTAATATGATTTCTTGAAAAAACACTCTCTTCACTTGCATGAATGCTTGGAATTCTGTCAACAGATTTGCATTTTCAACATCCATTTTTCATTGAAAGCCTGAGATGCTTCTAGTGATTGATTGAATTTACAGAAAGAGAGGTTCGTAGGCCCATCAGCGGCTCCTTATGGATGCCTCCATTCATTCAGTTCCACGCACTGTGTCCTCACCATAAATTGAAAGTAATGAATTTGCACAGACTTTGACTGCCCTCCCCTCCAAAAAAAGGGAGGGGGAAAAAAGGAAGGAAGGAAGGATCTCCTAACTCTTCTACTGCTTATGTGGATACATTTTATAGGCAAATCTTCCTATTTTAACTCTAGCCCTAGGTTTTTATTTTTTCCAAAATTATTATTACACATTCTCAGTTGCATATGGAGTCACAAGACTCAGAGCCTTACTTCATGTCCCTTTCGTCCCTCTTTGCTGTCCCGCTTGGGACCGGTCTGAAAAAACTTACTTCACGTCCAAAGCGTGACAGCGGAAACCTGTCTCAACCACACCCACTGAACTGGGAACAGAGCGTGACAAGCCGTTCCTGCCCCTGGGCTGGGGAATTCTCTTGTCATGCTTTGTTCCAAGTTCCTGTTCCAAGACAAGGGACATGAAGTAACGGCAATGGCTGTTTCCCCCTTTCGCTCTAGGAATATTCCAGCAACCGAGAAAGCTGACTGGAATTCCTGTGCCAGGCCAGGCTTGGCTGCCCGTCTGTCCCTGCAGGAGAAGGCGGCTCTTGAAGGGACAGGCGGAGAGCCACTGTCAGGTGTAGAGGTGGAGAGCCACCGTCAGGTGTAGGTCTGTCCTCCTTGGGTTCCGGAGGTGGGGCTGATTTCAGGGTGAGGGTGTCTCGGCCCACTGCCCACGGCACCGCTGCCTCTCACCCGCGGCGACTGGTGAAATTGCATTTAACCACTGCACCACAAGGCTCCTAAGAAATTAAAAAATGAAGGATAATAAGAAATTACAGAACAACATGGTTAATTATGAAGTGAGGGCTGCCTCAGTGTAATCAGACCTTTGAAGTTTGGAAGTGCTGAACAGGTATGCAGCACTCTTTTGAAGTAGGAACTAGAGATGGGCACGACTCAAAAAAAATGGTGTTTCGTTTGTCGTTTGGTCGTTTAGGGGTCCATTTCGGTTCGTTTTTGTTTTTCGGTGGGTTTTTGCAAATTTTTCATTTTTGTTTTCATTATGTAACAAAACGAAAACGAAAACAAAAAAGAAAAATTGCTGTTTCGTTAGCATTCTTTGCAGTTCAATGCATTTGCTGCAACAAAAAGGAAAAACACGGCAAAAATGGTCGTTTTCATTTTCGTTTTGTTTTGAAAAAATTTTCGTTTTTGTTTTCATTGCGTAACGAAATGAAAAAACAAAAATGAAAATGAAAAATTGCTCGTTTCGTGCCCATCTCTAGTAGGAACTTCTTGAAATCAGGCACGAGCTGGAAGTCAATTGACTACTGGCCCAGACTTGCATGCATGACATTTGCCCCCCTTGTAAGAAGTAAACTGTTAAAAGATTAAAGTTAATTAATAAAAATTAATTATGTGTCTCATCTCCTTATTGCTCTGGTGCCTTATTGCTGGGCTGGCCATAGCATTTATTCCTTTATCTCATCTGTTGTTGTTGTTGTTGTTTTAATCTTATTATGTGATAAAATTGGAAGAGCTTGTATCCATCCAGTTCTGGCACTGATCAATGTCATGTCAGGAACTCATATAGGTCCATTCTCTTCAAACCTGTAGGAGAGAATTAAAGCCATATTAGCTGCATCAACAACAATCAGCCTGATCTTACTGAGTGGAAATATCTCTCCTGGTCTCCTGCCATCTCATTCTCTAGAGGTATTCGCAATGAAGGTAAGGATCCATTTTTCTGTTTTACTTAAAAAAGAACTATTGAAATAAATTGCACTTGTCTCATTTCAATAGATCTGTTCTAATTAACATTAAGTATGCATCTGACCCAATGTAGGAAGAATAATGAAAATCCTTCTGTAAGGCAATCCAGGGAAGACTGAATAGCCTCAACCAAGCTTTCTAAGAACAGCATGCAGCTATGTGATGCACAATGAGTTATATTAAAGAGCCATGGAGGTTGAAACAGGTTCTTTCCTGTTTTCTTGCAGTGGTAGATGCTTATTGAAGAAGCTTAGAGAAAGGAAAACTGTAATGTAGGGTTACACTGCAGCCTATTTTCTTTCAGTCTCCAAAAGAATATCCATTTCTCATTGCACATTTGTTGAACTAACCCAGGGGTGTCCAAACTTTGGCCCTCCTGATGTTTTGCACCACAACTTCCAGCATTCCAAGCCTGTATTGCCAAAGACAAAGGACTGTGGGAGTTGCGGTCCAAAATATCTGGAGGGCCAAAGTTTGGACACCACTGAACCAACCGGTCTGTAATTAAGGACAGTGACCAGAAGATGGTATTGAAAAAAGCTGCCAGAACAAGACAAGAGATATGCCCAGGAAATAAAGAGCGGATGGTGTATTAAATAACTTTCATGTGTAGGTCCGATGCAAGACATGTTTTTTTTTTTTTGTTTGCTTAAAGTGAAAGATGAGATGACTGTCATCAAAGTTCAAACTAACAGTGGAATCATACTTCAAACTCCCCCTTTGTAGCTGAGGGGCAGTATGGTAGCTTTGGAGATGGAGGATAGAACATGTGACACATTCTGCAACCCCTTTCTGCCAGCATCTGGGAACTGAGGTGATTGTCCCACATTCTTCTTGATGGGGTCCTCCTGAGTCACCTTCCTCAGACAATTCTTTGGTATGTCATCAATGATTCAGGCTTCTTCGCGATAGCAAATGAATTCATTGACAATCCAGATTTTTTTTTAAAAAAAAGAAAATCAACATTTTTTTTTCTGGGGACTTTTTGGGAATATGCAGGCTTGCCCAAGGCAATACATTCAAACAGTTTTCCCAGCAGACACAGTTGGGTATTGAACTCTCAATCTTTGGTTCATCGTCATGTACTGAATGCAAAGAGTTATCCAGCCAGTTTCTGAGTGCTATATACTGTAGCAATATTAGTATACACCATATCGAAACAATTATGGCTATGAGATTCATAAGCAGATGGTATTTGCCATCACAGTGACAGATAATAGGAAGTATATCCAGATCTTCAAGAAAATATTTTCTGAATACTTTTTATCCTTCTGGCTTCCTTTTTAACCCAGGAGAGTTCCAGAGATGAGAAATGGGACTCTTTGAGCTAAATGTAATCTATTTAGCTATTTAGAACTGTTATATACAACATGCCATCATTTTAGATTACAAGGCCGTAAACACAACAAAATATTAGTCCCATACACCAGCTACTAAGTGAGTAAATAGAATATATAAACCAGACTGATGCCTTCTTGATTGATTAAATCAATGAAAGTCTGCTAAAATAAAGGGGAATACAAATATCACTAGTTACTTAAACAGTTGAGTCATACGTGCCTGGTGAACCATGCTGTAGTGGGCACTCCAAAACTAGCATACCTCAAGCCATCTCGGAGAACTTGGCAATGCTACTGTTTGGTACTACAGCTCCTACAGTTCTCTACTCACTGGTCATGCTGACTGAGGGATTCAGACACATATAGTTCCTCCAATAAATAATCATTTCCAAGCCCTCCAATGTGTCTGTAATTGTCTCACGTCAAAAAGAAGAGATCTGAGCAGAAGATCTTAGAACATCTACTGGGAGTCTTAAAGCCCTCAAAATTCCAAATACCTTCTGTGAATGATCTGACTGTGACTGATCCTTTCTCTGGCAGCCTGTAGAGGGAGAAAGGGGGAGAAAAGGAAGGTGTGTGTGTGTGTGTGTGTGTGTGTGTGTGTGTGT
>JAHTLZ010000275.1:23879866-23891862 GCA_023846285.1 Phrynocephalus versicolor
TCAATAAAATAATAAATAAACTGATTCTTGTGATAAGAGATAAGCCAAGATGAGGTCACAGTTCATCAATGGGTCAAAGACTCAACCATTTTCTTTACTTTATTTTTGGCGTTTTCCATATTGCCTAGACCATAATAATTATTTTAGTAATAATTAGTAGTACAGTAACAATTATTTGGATATTACTGATTATTTACCCATTTGAAGTGCTCTCAAAGTCACTAGTTCAATCAAGCTATTATTATCTATTAATCTGTATACTGAGTTTACTACTGTCCAAGGACAGAAATATTTTCCTCACATGATTTTCAATCATTCCTACAAATATCCACCTTTCTACAAGACAGTGAGATGTGAGCTAAGTGCCAAATCTTACTCCGAGTCACAGCAGAGTTAAGCAGTGCTGCTGTTATCTAGATTACAGATTCAAAATGTGAAGAATGAGTGATCTTGTGTCTGGGAGATTTTTAAGTCTTGCAGATCTGAATCTGTTCTACCCCAAAGCCTTTGTCCTGCCTGTGGGGACAGAAAGAGTTCTTACTTAATTCTTCTATTTCTAGGGTAATTGATTTAAGCTGTCAACTTGAGGCAACACAAGGAAATTTCAAGCCCCTTGAGATTCCCCTCCTGTCTCCTGACATGGGTAAGACTAAGGCTGCTATTAGAGATGGGCATGAAATGAAAAAAAAATTGTTCCGTTATCCGTTATTCATTTTGTTATGTAACGAAATGAATAACAAAAATTGTGATGAAATTAGAATGAACCGAACAGAACCATGAAAATTAGGTTCGTTATGTTTCATTTTTGTTAATGGCGACGTGCAATGAAATGAGCTGTTTTTAAATGCTAAAAAACGTCCTGAATGTCCGTAAAAACCCAGCAATAATTATTTATTCTGCCTGATAATACCTACCAGGGGGGTTGGGGTCCTTAAAACATGCATTTATGTCTTTTCTCAGATTGCGATATTTTTTCCTTTAAGGGGAGTTAGGGGACATCGACCCAAAATGGCTCCCAGATGCCTAATATTGATTTCTTGGGTATTAAAACGCCCTGGACATCTGTAAAAACACAGTGATAATTATTTGAAATTATTACCTACCAGGGGGTTGTGGTCCTTAAAACATTTGTTTTTGTCTTTCTCCCATCGCAATGTATTTTTTTCTTTTCCCTTTAGGGATGACACAAAATGGATTCCAGCCACAAGATGGATGTAAGCCATGTGATGGGATCATGTAAATTCTTGGACAATTTCAACCAATAGCATGCCCAGGTTGCAGACTAGGTAGGTGTGGCAGCCACAGAGAGCATAAAAAGCTTTGGCAGCCCCCGTCCTCCTTGCAGTCTGTGGTGGGAGTTAGGTTGGGATTGCTGTCTCTGCTACTTGTTACTTTAGGCCAGCTAGACAGGTGTGTGTCTCTGTGTTCCTGCTGACTGCAGCCTGGCTCTTAGGGGATACGAAGAAGAGATTTCTCTTGCAGCCTCCCTGTGAGCATGTGTACCTCTCGGTGAGTACCCTCCTCTGCCCCGGAGTGCAGTCACTCTGCAGCTGCCTTACGCCCTGGGCAACGCCCGCCACTGCCTTTGCAGCCTCCCTGCGTACCTAGTCTATATTGTGTTTCTGCCAGCATCATTTTTTTTAGTGTTTTCCCCCTGGTCTGGGGCGTTGGGGGATGTCCGCACATGGAAATGCTTTAAGTCGTGCAAAAACCGGGTAAAAACAAAAAATGAAAAATGAAAAAATGAAATGAATTTTTTTCAAAAAATTCACAAAAAACGAAAATGAACCAAAATGGACCCACAACGAAAAATGAAAAACCAAAACATCATTTTTTCGATTCGTGCCCATCTCTAGCTGTTATCCCATGGCCGGAAAAAACAGCTCAAACTAAAATGTGGCTTTCCCCCAGGGATGGCCACATAGTTGTATTCGCGGTTCCTTTGCCCCAATGATTGCATTAAAGAAGCACATCTTGGGGGTTGTGGTGGCAGGGGAGCATGTTTCAAAGGACAAGAGCCATGCCAACTGATCTCTGGCCCCTTGAATCCTGCTGCACCATCCTTGTGAGTAGTTGCGTTGGAGAGTGTGCATGTTTCAAAGGGCTAGAGAAGAGCTGTCATGGCTCTTGGCCTTTGAAACCCATTCCGCACGCCACCACGAACCCCCTCAGGGTTCTCTAGCCCTTTGAATCCCACTCTCCCCATCCTCGCGAGGGGGTTGCGGTGGCATGAGGAGCATGTTTCAAAGGCCAAGAGCCATGATAGCTGATCTCTAGACCTTTGAATCCCACCCTCCCCACCCTTGCGAGGGGGTCATGGTGGTGTGGGAAACATGTTTCAAAGGGCTAGAGATCAGCTGTCATGGCTCTTGCCCTTTGAAAACCACTCCCCATGCCACTGCAACCCCCCCTGGGAGGGTGGGGGGATTGTGTTTCAAAGGACAAGAGCCATGACAGCTCTTCTCTAGCCCTTTGAAACTTGTGCACTCTCTGATGCAACCCCCTCACAAGGGTGGGGGGATTGGCGTTCAAACGGCTAGATGCCAGCTGTCATGACTCTTGCCCTTTGAATCCCACTCCCCCAACCCCCGTGAGAGGGTCGAAAAGGTTTTGAAGTAGTATTTCAGTGTCCCCAGGAACATAAGGACTGGTTAAAAAAATCACATCGGAACAGATACAATTTTTTTACTACCTCATAGGTTCTTGGAAAAACTCGCTGGGTTGCGCTAACGTGGGAGTAACCACACTTTTTTTTCTCTTATAAGCCCCCTGGCTATGGGAACACGATTTTATGAACTGCATTTTTGAGCAGTTTGAATTGGTTTTTAGTGGTCGTGGGATAAGAGCCTTAGACTGCTTTTCTTTTCCTTGTCAAGATCTCCCTTTTCCTTGTGTCAACACTTTGGTTGCCTACAAAAGCAGAGGCACTAGAAGTTGGTACCGTACCCACATTTTCTCTGAACACAAAATCCCTTCAATACCTGGATAAAATGGTCATGAAGAGTAAAAAAAAAAAAAAAGGGGGGGGGACTGTTTCCAAAACAGCCTTTAAATGGATTGTTACAAGAAGCTATAGGCCAGTCCTCTTGGCTGGCCAATTCTTATTGGCAACCACAGTGACAGATAGCACTTCAAGGGTTTGATTTCCTCCACTGAATATTACCAGTACTCATTATGATTTCATCTCTTTCCCTCCCCACCAATTCTGTCACACATGTGTTTGCTGCTCCTATTTTAGAACACCTTTGTAATCATCCAGCTGGCTGGGTAGCTCAGAGGTTTAGGTATCTGAGCTACCCAGAGATTGGGAGTTTGGTTCCCCACTGGGAGAAGAGCTATTCTGTGTGGCCTTGGGCAAGTTGTACAGTCCCTGGTTCCCCAAAAAGGAAGGGAACAGTAAACCATTTCTGAGTGTTCTCTACCTGAAAAACCCTGGAAAGGGCATCTGTAAGTAAGAATTAACTTAGTGACACATGGTGATGATATAATCACCTTTTCCTCCTTGCCCCCTTTGACATATGGTCCAGGGTTTGGAAAATCTCATTATTTTTTACTCTCATTGAACACCCATAATCCAAGAATGCACTAGCTCAGAATCTGGGCAAGTGAACTTTTCATTATTAAAACTGATCAAAGTCAAAAAGAAAAAAAAGAAGGGAGTTAATATTATAAATCTGTGGAGCCATCACTTTATCACAAGTGTTATGGCTAAAAGATACTTGCAGCATACAAGAAATAAGATTATCTGGTTCTATTCAGTACTTGCTTTATGAACTCAGAAAAATGAATATTGTACAGCTACACCTGCCAAGAGGAATGAATTTTATTTAGTTTTCTCCTTAGATTTACAATCTGATATGTGTGACTATTCAAAATATTTTTTCTGTCGAAGAAGTGCAGCATTTTGGCTTTCTGAAGGTACTCCCCTCTTTTGTTGGTCATGTTTGCTACAACTTCCCATTTCTTTATTCTGTGCAAACATATTTACAGTGCCGTATATATCATTTGAAATACTGAGTGACAGGTATAGTAATGACCATGTTCTTTTCCTGTCATATGCTCTGCCTCCCATTTGGTAATAAATTATCATTTACAGCAATAAAAGGACAAGAAGGTGTCACCAAAGCAACAGCTTCACAACATCCCTCCCACTGCAGTACATTTTGAGACTGATTCACTGGTTTTATATGGCTTTCAAACTTCTCTCCTATGCTATTGACAGTAGCTTCCATGTGGGGCTTCCATACCCCAACAGACTCTGAACCCCAATAAGTTGGCAGCACTGAGGCAGCTTTAGGACCTGGATTTCCAGAGACATCCAGAGACCAAGAAGGAACCCGGTGGTTAAGCTGACCTGGAGCTGACCTACTAGCTCAGGAGGACAGAAAAACAATGGCAGGATATCTGGGCACATCTGGTCCATGACCGAGCCCAAATCTCCCCTTCCTCTGTCCTTATCAATAACTCCCCACTAGCGAAGTATGTTCCTCCAAGATAAGGTGCATTTCTCTCCCCCCAACACCAATGGAATGCATTACATGTATGCGTAATTAATAACGTAATACTTCCACTGGAACAATAGTAGCAGTACTGATTTAAGAGACTCATCCAGAGAAACAGATGTCTCAGCTTAATACCAGAATACTGTTGTGTCACTCGGGATGGGTGTATCTGTTGGTTTTCACAGATGCAGATTTTTTTTGAAACCTAACGTTTTTCCAGTTGAAATGCATGGCTTTCACATGTGCAACACTCTGTTCTTATCAAGAATAAGCTCATGTTTTTTAAAAATAAATCAAAATAAGATATGTAAAAGTTATGCACCTCACAGACAAAATGGAGACAACAAACCCTATATTTTTCACAACATAATTTATTTTACTCCCCCCCCCCACATTTTCCTATTAATCTCACTATTTATTTTTGTGTGTGTGTGGGGGGGTTGTGTACCCCCTGGAGGAAGTGCTAATCTTATTATAAGCTTTACAGAACATGGCAGCCTTTCTCCCCAGGAGTCACTTTGAAAAGTAAGAAGAAACACCAGACTGTATAGCATCAGTACCACTGCTGCATATTATTTATTTATTTATTTATTTATTTATTTATTTATTTATTTATTTATTTATTTATTTATGCATTTCTATACCACAAACGTTTTTCCATAAAGGAACTCAGGGCAGTTTCCAATAAAAATGGCATTTTTGCTGTACAGGATTCACCAAAATGGGTATTAAGCTGCAGGGAATTTGGCAGCTTCCTCCACAGAATAAAGGATGAAAAATAGAATAAAATAGAATAAAATAAAATGGAAAACAAGACTTTGGTGTTATTTTCTCAGAAGATCATGAAATGTTGATGATGCAAGGGTAAATCAAGGGGGTCTTGGGCATATCAAGAATCAAGAAATAGTCAAGAATAAGAAGTATCATAAGTACTCATCATTTCCCTAGTAGTCAGGGTGTATGAATCTGTCAATGTTATTTTCTTCATGATCCTTTTAAAAACCTCAAGTTCTTTCTAATGGAATTATGAATAAATGAGAAATATTGGTATACCTGTATCTAAAGATGAATCATATGAAATTCATTCCCACCCCTAAATGTAATCTCAAAAATATTCATGCTGGGTCACATTTTGTTGTTAATTTAAAAGAAATTCTACATTGTTTTTCAATGAGAGAAATTAGTTGCTCAGTGGTGTCCAATGAAAAAGTACTTCAGTAACTCTAAAATGCAGTAAAACATCAAAGGCAATAGAGTATGCTGATCTTTAAGTGCTTAAAGATCAGCATGTTTAATTTGCCATAAGCCTTTACCAAACTGGAGGTTCCCTCTTCAGATACATGGAGCATAGCCTCTGTTGACATTTGTACACAGTTGGAAATAAAGGGAACATGGAATGCAAACAAAAATGTAAAATATTCAGCATGATGATAGACTTAATAGTGACCACCAGGGGTCATTAATAGGAGCTTACAGGTATAGATTTTAGCGGTGATCAAGGCTCCACATAGAAGATTCAGAATGTTGGTTTTTTTACATTTCAGAACATCTCAGTGAATTGAGAGATGACATTAATTCAAAATGCAAGTCTGTGCTATCAAGTTGTCCATTCTGCATACATCCATATTGGGGTCACAGCAGGACCAATCAATGCAGGCTGATGCCTCAAAATGGCTGTGCTGTAAGACCCGGGGGTAAACTAGACTAATAGGGGTCACTGTCTGTCTCAGCTAAGATTTAGAAGTTGCCGCAGAATATATGCTGTTCAAAGAAGACACACAGTTATAGCTAGTGCCAAAAACTCTGAAATTCAAAGGAAACAAACATTTTCTACTAAAAGGGCTGTTGTTGACATTTGCTTCTGGAAAGGTGAGAGCCTGCTTGCTCTGCACACATATTATGCCTTGAGCCACTCCGCTGTGATGAAACACAAAAGAGTAGGACTTAGCTTGCAGTCCAGATGTTGTGACCCAGATGTTCCTCTCCATTATCTTCTCTCTTTGTGCACATAAGATCACAGGGATGGAATGTTTTCATTTTCCAGATGTTGCACCTGACAGACAGAAGGTGTGCAGAGACCTAAATGAAGATTATCTAGGAGAAACGGTCAAGGAAGAAGAAATTGAGGCTAAGCAAGTCCTATTTCTGCCTAGGCATCCTGTTCCTTCCCAGTCTTTTGATTGGGGAGCTTTTTTTTTTTCCTGAACTGAAAGCTAGGGTGCACTCAGCCTCAGGGCCCTTATATTGAGGGCCTTCTGTGTGAGCTATGTTTAGGAATCCCTAATGTGTCTGTCAGTCAGAACTCCTAGAATGAAGATTTACAGTAGGACCCCCGTATCCACTGGTTCATTATCCACTGCTTCAGTTATCCACAGTTGGCAGAGGAAAAAATAAATAATTCAGAAGCTGCAAAAGATGCGACTGTCACAAAAAGCAGCTGTAAAGCAAGCTACTGTCGTAAAACAGCAGCTGTAAAGCAAGCTACCGTCACAAGCTGCAGCTGTAAAGCAAGCGACTGCTGCAAAACAGCAGCTGTAAAGCAAGTTACTATCACAAAACAGCAGTTTTGGGGACATTTTGGCATTCTCTCTTATCTATGGATTTCATTATCCACTGGAAGGCTTGGAACCAATCCCCAGCAGATACTGGGGTCTTACTGTATAGGAATTGTAGTCTGAGACATTTAAACATTCCATCCCTATTAAGAATTTAAGAAAAACCACGCTGCATTACGCCAAAGGCCTGTTTCTACTCCCACACTCTGCTGCTCATATTTATGCAAAGCTCATATGCAGTACCTGAGAGCACAGGTATTCAATGCAATGCTGCAGCCAACTATAAATGGCGTATGTAATCAAAGGGGGAAAGAAATTTCTCATATTTCACCCTCTTTTCTTTTAATGGCTGGAGTCCTCCCCTCTTCATTCATTTATCCTTCCACGTCTTTATTTGCAAAATGATTAAAAATATAAAGCAGGCTTTAGCTTTCAGCCTGGAGGATTGTTATCCTTCATCTTTATTAAAAGACTGAAACAATTGGGATACCTTGTAATGAAAATTGAGGAGGTGATTAGATGATTTATGAACTGCTAGAAACAGCCAGTCAGGTTTTGTGGGATGATGATATCTCCCCAGATAGCCATCAAAGAGTTAGAATAGGAACACTCCCTTTATCTGTAGCAGTGTCGTTTTATCTCGGCTACATTCTCCCCCAGGCACGAGAAAGTAATGAAGAAAGAATGCTTTCGTTCTAAATCATTTTTCCATCCTAGATGTCAAGATCCTAATATCCAGCAGCTCCAATGTGCTTTTCCCGTCCTACTCTTTTGACCACTTTTGGAGTGTCAGGGCAGGTTTCTGCTGCGAGCAATACCCATGCTTGTTGACTTTTGATCTATATTTCATATAGAAATATAGCATGGATAAGACTATAAAGCAATGGTAGCCTATCACGTAGATGAGAAGAAAGGTGGGAACCCTAACTTGTGATGTACTTGAATGTGTTAAGATTCTAAGCCACAAGACCTCCTCCTCCTTCACCGCTGCCGCCGCCGCCGCCACCACCACCACCAGATGCATTGCTGGATGGGACCATATGGACCATTGAGTCCAGACATTGTCAAAGGGGCACAGTGGGGGACTGAACTCCCAGTCTCTGGCTCCACAGCCAGATAACTAAGCCACCAAGCAATCAGGAGGCCAGAATCTCATTCTGGAAATATGTAGCAAAAATGCATTGATGCAGTAGTCACTCCCAATCTAGCAGGCTCTCCTTTGCATGCTTAGTCTCAGAATCGTGGCAACACTGGTGGCCTTTATATGAATCTCCCATACATGGCAACACAGACTTTGTGTTTATATCTATCCCTGTGTGATTGAATTGACACTATGTTATCAATTGTTAGTTTTAATGTTGCATTCTAATGCTGTGAGATGCCCCTCAATTCCCTGTTTCTCAAACTGAATAGGTCTTAATTGTAATAGACTGTATATTGTCCCTCCTAACTGTAAGGCACCTTGGGTCCTTTTCCAAGGAGAAAGGTGGGATAAAAACAAACAAACAAACAAACAAACAAACAACTTGTTTGTGCTGTGAGAGCAGGGGTTCACCTATGTACTGAACTTCTACTCCTTTTAACTCAAGTCACTGAACATGGATGGACAAATCTGTCAGTCTGGGATTTTTAACAAGTCTTAAATTCTTCCAGTTACATGAGCACATTTACCCAAACATCTTGAAGGTTTATTTTGACTTATATGCATAATATACGTGGTGCATGTAGCAAAATGATATTGAACATTTATAATGGAAGTTTATAGTGAGTGCTAACATTATTCTATTTAAGATTTTTTTCTCTGTTTTTCTTTTGTTTTCCTTTACTTCGGTAATTCAATTTGATTTTCACAATCATAAGAATGAAAAGTCTCTCTCTCTGTCTCTCTCTCTCTCTCTCTCTCTCTCTCTCTCTCTCTCTCTCTCTGTGTGTGTGTGTGTGTGTGTGTGTGTGTGTGTGCGTGTGTGTGGATGGATGCAATGAAATTTGTGGCTTCTGGTAATTTCTGACTTAAAATGAACTGAAATGAAATTTCAGATCCTCCCATACCACCACCATGAGAAAATGGGATATACTAAGCAATGATGATGAAGATAAGTGAATTATGGGTTATTACAGGCCAAACACTGAAGACAGAACTTCCACATCATTTCAGATATTCTCCTTTGAAATGTACTCAGCTCATATATTTTGCTGCTGCTCACCTGGCTATATCTTAAAACACAGATGTGTGTCAGAGCGAGGGCAGGACATGTGGTTGAAGGAATGCGATTTCTGCATAACGACAGGCACATTATCCTTTTTAATCTGGAAAAGCAGGTCCTTGGGATAACCCCTGACTCAAAGTAAGCCCTACTTAGCAGAACTCAACTACCTTTTTGATATAGACAATCATAAGAATTTGTTTTGTCCCTCCCCCCACACCCTTTCATGGGCATTCTTGTTAGAGCATGCTAATCTGTGTGGTTCATTAAGGGATAATTAGCCTGGAATTTTCTCTTGACTGCAAGATAGCTTGCAATCCTGCTTTCCTTTGAAAGGCATCTGGAGGATTCCTATTACCATGAAAGAAACAACAATAACATCAGTATTTGGCACAAAGCATGTGGTAAAACAGTGAGAGGGAGTGCTTTTTGCAAATGAGCATGAGGCTGTTTGTCCACTAACAGTCAAATTTGAACAGCAAATGGACGAGTGACTGACAACTAATATGCTGACGAGGCCATTTTGTACACCAGCGAGCAGCACTATAATAAAGAAAAGGATAAAACCGAGAATCCTCATAGATTCAGCAGCTGTTCAGGCTCTGTTTGCTTTCCTCCTGCAGCGCTTATATGTGCCGGTCTTTGCCTTCTTTTGCATACCAGGGAACGTCTCTGATCAGTCGATCCAGAGAGGAGGTTTTCCTATTGTATGCTGCTAGCAGTACTCCAGCAGAGAGAGATTTAAGATGGATGAGGATCAGCGGGATGAAAATAACCTGCCTGTTCTTCATGACACAAATGAAGCTCACACGTCACACTTTTATGCTTGGCTGCATACCTTGCCTGATTAAAACCCAAACGTGAGCTGCCATTGTGCCTTCCCAGAGGCACTGGGGGGCAGCAGAGGTTGTAGCTAATAAAAGATCAACAGTGCCTCCTGCCCAGGCCCCTGCAGTCACTCAAAAATATTTCATCCCATTGCAAAGATACCATCTGTATTTGTGCTGAACAGCCGGGTGTTTTAAGAAATATGTGACACCCTGGTGTCATCCACATTGATTGATTGATTGATTGATTGATTGATTCAATGATTGATTAAACAAATCATTATTTTTATATATAAAAACCCAGACTTTCTCCTTAAAGACAACTCAATGATTTATTTTAAAAAGACCCATTAGGTAGCACTGGAAAGAGGATTTTAACAGCAAAATGAAATTTCCCACCCTGCTTGGAAAAGCTAGGAATTTGTATCTGCCTTTTGTGGTGTTTGGCTGGCCCCACCTGTTTCAGCTCTATTAAATAAAGACTCTCATGAGTCAGGCTTTTATTGTACACTGTCTGGGGAAATCCATTTTGCTCCCAACCTCTCCTTTAGTGGCATATTTCAAAGCAGCAGTCTAAAAGGTACCTCTAGGAGAGGCCCATGTGGCTTCCCACCATCCCGTGACCTCCTAATATTCCCCCTATTTAAAAAAAACAAAAATAGTCCTCCAACCCCATATAGTATAAGCTAATGCTGCTACATTTGGTGCCTTTTCACTTCTTTTAGAATCAGTGGGGGGATTTTTTAAAAGTAACTTCTAGTTACCCCTAATTTTTTAGGAGGGAAGGTAAACATCCAGAGTGGGAAAAATTTAGTCGAAATTGCTCATACCTTTCACTCTCATGGGACTTTGGACTGATGTTGACTCCGATTCCTGTCTGCTCCAGGTCTTGTTCCCCAGACTCAAGATAAGATTGAAAGCAATGGCTGCCCTAGTTATAACACTCATTATCAGCCATATATCAAACTGCTACTGCTGCTCACAACAGTCTCCTCCTTCTTAGCAATGTACTAAGTCCTTCTGTACTATGTTTTAGGTTCTATGACACATGGAAGTGCAAGAGGTGCTTGCAGAAGGAGATATGGGATGCCTCGTTGAGGATGGCAGTAAAAAGTACAGTCCCTTCTGCAAATGAATATGGCAGAAGTGTAATGCCACAACTGACAAAAGGCCAAAGAATGGATGTACATATATAAAACATAGTAACTCCTAACTGACAAATAGTCTTTCCAGACTAATGATTCTTCTACAAGAATACACAAAAGTATTTATTTATTTATTTATTTATTTATTTATTTATTTATTTATTTATTTATTTATTTATTTATATCCCACCAGATTTTCCCAAAAGGAACTCAAGGTGGTTAACAGATATAAAAATTCCATAATACAGAGCACAAAGAAATAATAATCGGTTCCAAAGATGGACATAAAAATTAGAGATGGGCACGACTTAGCGGTATTCCCGTTTCCGTTTCCGTTAGTCGGTTCCGTTACTCTATGGAAACGGTAACGGGAATTACTGCCCCAGACTTCGAGCTCGAACCGACGAACGAACAATTTTGGTCTGATTTGTCGTGCTCGTTACTTGCGTGACGTCACGCGATCGCGCAATGCCAAGCGGCACAGAAAAAAAGTTTTTAAAAGTAAAAAAAACCCGATTCCCGGCCCTAAAAGCAGGCGAAAACTATCTGAGGGCACCTACCAGGCCAGAAGGGTGGTTTTTTTGGGGGGTGGGGGTTTCCTCGCCCCCCCTCTCCTTGGCTACTGCTACTGCTGCGCTGCTGGTACCAGGCGGGGGGGTGATCGTCTCATCTGCCTTTGCCATGCGGTGTGCGGGCGGGGGGATCCAAAATGCCGACCGCAATATTTTTTTTAAATCGTGGTCCAAAACCCCACCAAAGCACC
>JAHTLZ010000275.1:23897419-23918326 GCA_023846285.1 Phrynocephalus versicolor
TATTATTATTATTATTATTATTATTATTATTATTATTATTATTATTATTATTATTATTATTATTATTATCATCATCATCATCATCATCATCATCATCATCATCATCATCATCACCACCACCACCACCACCACCAACCACCACCACCACCACCACCACACAGCAGACAAGATAACTACCCTGGATTTTGTGATGTATCGGTTAATTATACGAGCAGATCCCAGTAACACGGCTTTCTGCAGCTGACTGATGGTGACTTTGTCAACTCCAATTTCTTCTAAATACTTGCTTAGTTCTTTAGGGACTGCACCCAGCATGCCGATTACCACTGGGAGCACCTGCACCGGTTTATGCTAGAGTCTCTGAAGTTCAATTTTCAGATCCTGATATCGGGTAATTTTTTCAAGTTGTTTCTCGGTGACTCTACTGTCACCTGGTATAGCAACATCAATGATCCACACTTTTTTCTGTCTCATATATTAGTTTCACCTTTTGAGTTGACTTACTGAAATAAATGAACATTTGCATGATATTCTAATTTTTTGAGTTTTACCTGTATATTCCACTTCCATATTAAAAGACTACCAGCTACTGGACAACAACAACAAGAAAAAAGCTATTGCCTCATGTCCATCTTGCAGGCTTTCTGAGTGCATCCAGATGGCAGCTGTGGGAACAAGTCATAGCACTTTTAGTAAACCTTTGGTCTGACTTCTCAGGACTGCTTCTTTCCTTGTGATACCACATTCAGGCAAAGGAACTGGGAGCATCACCCCTTGTGAATTATGCAAATAGGTGAATAGGACAAATATGCCACCTGTTTTCATCAAGGCTGGTGCCAAATCTGACACATGAAACCTGTGAACTTACCTCAGGTCATCATTGAATTTAGTGTGAGTCAGATTCACTCTCGTGTATTTAGAAGGGCTGTGTCTTTGGGTGAGGACAGGGTCCTTTTGCTTGGCTGCTGATGGTGTGGGACAACACAGGGAGCAATCCTTAATGAAACATTTTCATTTAGGATTGCCATATTTCTTCCTGGCAGAGGCTGCACACCTGTAACATTTGCCTGACAAACAGGTGGAAATACAGCTGAGAACGAAGCCAGAAAAATTTGCTTCCAATCAACATTCTGCACGGTTGCCTTGGTCCTGGCAATAGGCTCCAAGCAGCAATGATGAATATGGAACGGATCGCTCTCTCTCCTGAGTAGCAAATACACACCTGGAGAGAAACCCGGCATCTGTTGCAAAGTATCTTAGCAGCACAGTATGATAGGACAGGAAGTGAAGGAAAACACAGCATATAATTAAAAAGAATATAGGCATTGCTGGGAGGTATATTGGTTGCATGGATGTGTCTGTGTCCATGTCCATGTGTCTGTGTCCGTGTGTGTTCCGCTCTGCTGCAAAGAGAGACTTTAAAATTTAAATACATAACAGCACATAAGGGAAAAAGTGCAAATAACACTTAAATTTTATGTAAACAGTTTTTATTGCATAAAACTATTAAAACATCTGAACAAATATCTCCAAAATAAAATTGTAAGTTAGACATGGGCACGACCCGGTGAAATTTCCGTTTCCATTTCCGTTTTTCGTTTCCGTTACGTAACGGAAATGGTAACGATAATTAAGCCGTCAGAACTCGAACTCGAACCGAAAAAAGAAAAATTTGGTCGGGTTTTTCATTTTCGTTTGTGGCATCACGGCGATCACGCAATGCGAAGCACAGAAAAAGTTTTTAAAAGTTTTTTTAAAAAAACCTGACTCCCGGCCAAAAAAGCAGGCGAAAATATGCCTGCCTGAGGCTTTGCCACCTACCAGAGGGGTCGTTTCTGGGGGGTCCCCAGCCTTTCCCCCCTCTTCTCCTGTCCTGGGCTGCTTGCACTAGGCTGGGGGGGGTTCATCCTCATCGTCTCGCCATGCCATGCGGTGGGGGGGGATCCAAAATGGCAACCACAATTTTTCTTTTGAAATCGTGGTCAAAAAACACACCAAATCACCACAGAAACATGTGAAATTTATTTATTTTAAATGCCTGAATTTTAATAGTAGCAGCAGTGGGTTTTTTATAGCAATAAAACGTCGTTTTTATTTTATTTTATTTTATTTTATTTTATTTTATTTTATTATATTTTATTTTTTTAGACCTGCCCATTTGGGCTGGGCATGGGATGGGACCATGCAATTTTTTTGAACCATTCCACCAATGGCATCGCCAGGTTTTTGACTGACACTTCTGGATGTCTCGGAGGGCATAAAAAGCCGAGGCACTTTCCAGAAATCCCAGTCAGGTCGGGTGTATGGATGTGGTTAAGGGAGGAGGGCTGGCTGCTGGTGCTGGTGTGATCCGATCGAGATTGAGGAGGGAGGCTGGAGGCTTTAGGATTTAAGTTAGGCAGGCAGGGAGGGAATTGAATTTAGAAAATCATTTCTTTGATTCCCTGCAGCTTTGTCTGCTGAAGGGAATAGCAGTTTATTCTTTATTTCTTCTCTGGCAGTTTGTGAGGATTTTTTTCTGATATTGGATAAAGGGGGAGATTCGACTGGGAGTGGGAGGTATGGATTTATTTTAAAAATATATTATATACTACCATTTATTTTCTATTTTCCCAACTTCAGTTTGCTTGCACACACACACATTTGGGGTGCAAGCCAAGAACAGAACCTCTATCCTAAGTGATATCCTAACTGCCCACTTGCCCGCCCGTCCGCGCCGCCACCCGCCTGTGGCTTGTGCCACTGCCCGCCCACTCGCCTGCCCCCGCCCGCCCCCGCCTCCCCCAGCTGCTGTCGCCGCCTGCCCATGGCCCCGCGCCACCGCCGCCCGCCCGCACCTCCCCCCCACCCCGCCCCCTCCTCTGCCCGCCGCCTAGGGCGCAAAAACACCTAGCGCCGGCCCTGATTGTGGAACGCCCCTATGCTCTGGGAAGTCAAATCACGCTAAATTGCGGTGGAAATGACAAATGACAAACAAAACAACGTAATGACAAATTTTTGAAAAAATTCGCAACAAACGGAAATGACCCGAAACGGACCCATTCCGACAAACGAAAACTCGAAACATCATTTTTTTTCTGGTCGTGCCCATGTCTATTGTAAATGGTTCGGATATACTGTACTAGGTTGGCTTAAAATAAATCAGCTCAAATTGAGTTTAAAATACCAAATGCACCTACACAGTCTCCAGCTGTTGTAAAAAGCAATATGTAGTTCTTGGTAAAATCTGTAACTAGTGCATAATTGTTTCTAACTAGCCATACTAGGTGGGTTATTTGGGGAGTTATAGTCCAAAAAGTAATTTGCACCACAGCTGAATACAACCACTCCTGTTCAAGAATCCAACCATGTACATCTGGAATAAAATATGTTGAGACCATAAACTATATAATACCTATGGGCAGTAGTTCCGTTTGGCATTCAAGAATCTTTCTTTTAATACGCTTAGAGGAGAACACCCTCGCTGTCTTTCCTTTTTTGACACAATCACCACTGAGTTGGGAGAGTCTGCTGCTCATGTGGACACTCTCTGTGGGAGCAAGATTCCCCTTCTGCGAATGTTGCTGAAGGGGAGCCTTTCCTGCCCAAACTTCTTAATGTACAATTGGTGAAGCTTGTTGTCTTTCTCTGGGAAAAGGTAAAGGTAAAGTTTTTCCCCTCACATGCGTGCTAGTCGTGTCCGATGCTAGGGATGGTGCTCATTTCTATTTTCAAGCCAAAGAACCAGCATTGTGCAAGTCCATGGCCATGCGGCCCGCATGGCTGCACAGAACACTGTTTACCTTCCCACTTTTTACAGCTGTACCTATTTATCTACTTGCTTTTACATGCTTTCAAACTGCTAGGTTGGCAGGAGGTGCTGGGAAAACCAGGTGCTAGGGTACTTCTCAATATTATTGATGGAGGAACATGAGCATTGCACTGAAAACTTGCTTGCAAACGTTCATGGTTGGCCACTCAATAACCTTTGAATCTTTTACACAGAAACTGTATGGAGAGAGCAAATTGTGCAAGCCTCTCTCCAACAGCTGCTCCCAAGACAACAAACTGCTTGTGTGATTCCCTTTCCGTGCAATGTTTCTTCCAACAGGATTCTAGCCTTGGTGTCACCCAGCAGTGTTCTTTATATTCTTAATATAAGGGGCAATGACTGAATTTTACCTGTTGGATCCCAGGAAAGAGTTAATAATTAGGTGGTGTCAAGTTGATTCAGAGATCTTGAGAAGTTTTCCAGAGATTTCTAAGTATGGGATGCTTAGGGCTATATCTCATGACGGGAATATGCAGTTAATGAGAAACTCCAGTTTTTATCTTTAATTGGTCATGTTACTAAAGATGTGGGTTCAGAGTTTCTATTTACGTTGGATTATTCTCTGCATCTGGAATGTCCCCACTGCCCTAACCTGCTTCAAACCTTATGTTACATGCATGGGAGACAGTGTTATTACGATGTCATTTTTTAAAAAAATTCCCTCTTGAGAAATTGAAACCAGCCAGTGTTCCATTTTAATTTCCAACTGGCCACTAGATGCCCTTAAAATATCTAACTTTGCAATTTTTAACCTTTACCTGGACATTCCACTGATACCTGGTGAGAGAGCATCCTTTGTCCACCTCCCACATTTAATCAAAGCTTCCATTTTGTTTGATTAGGGAAAACCAGATCATATGTGCCCACACTGACTTCTGCCCCTGAAAAAAGCACATAAGAGGAGTAAAAAAATACCCACCACCACCCTTCAGTCTTGGAAAGCTCGCTAGAACCTGGTTAAGGGAGCGTTACTAGGTTTTTGTTTCTAGAAAATTCAAGGGTCAAGGAAGCATGTCTTTTGGAGACAGATTTTGTGTAAGTATGAACCAGATCAAACTGGTTGTGAGATAGAGCCCTTAGTGTACCATTGCTTTCTTCAGAGGGCACTGGAGTTTATCATTGCTTTTTTCGCCCGTGAGGTCACTGTGAGACTGTGCAGCTTGCCTCAGGCTACATAGGCTGGCTCCCCTCTCAGGAGGCACAGTGCGGAATTGAGACTCCATTGCTAGATACCTATTCAGCCAGGAGAGGCCCAGATACAGGTTGCAAATCATAGAATCAGAATAATGATGCTGGAAGGGCCCTACAAGGCCAATGAGTCCCTCCCTACTCAATGCAGGAATATAAATGAAAAGATACTTGCTATGTGGTGGTCTAAATTCCTCTAAAAGGCTTCCAGTGCTAGAGCACTTTTCACCTCATGAGGTAACTGGTTGCACTGTCATATTTATGTTATTTTATTTATTTATTAAACTTGTATACTGCCTGTCTTCCTGGAGTAACTCCGGGCGGTTCACAACAAAAAATATAAACAAAATCAAAACAATTAAATAAAACAATTAAAACACTAACGATCAATCAATCGGTAGACCACAAACAACAGCAGATAACAGATGGCAGAAATAATAATAATAAATAATTTAGTCACCAAACGCCTCTCGGAAGAGTCAGGTTTTTAATGCTTTCCGAAAGGCTGGCAGGGACTGTGCAAGGCACACTTCGCTGGGGAGGTGGTTCCACAGGGCAGGGCCAGCCACAGAGAAGGCTCGAGAGTGAGTGGATGTTTTTTGGGCCTTCCTGGGCGTGGCCACCCGCAGCATGTGCACCCGCGACAACCTAGTCGGTCGGGCCGATGTTGACCGCTGGTCGATCTGCTCTGCCAGGTAGTCAGGTCCCAGGCCATGGAGGGTTTTATAAATTAAAACCAAGACCTTGAATCTGATTCGGGATGCAACGGGCAACCAATGCAGATGAGCCAGAACTGGGGTGATGTGGTCAAACCGGCACACACCCGCCACCAGTCTGGCCGCCGCATTCTGTACCTGCTGCAGTCGCCGAAGGAGAGTCAAGGGCAACCCCATGTAGAGCGCGTTGCAATAGTCTAGCCTCGAGGTCACCAGTGCTTGCACGACAGTCCTGAGGGAGTCCCCATCTAGGTAGGGACAAATCTGTGCTATTTGACGGAGATGAAAAAAGGCAGTCCTGGACATAGCAGCCACCTGGGCCTCCATAGTGAGCGCTGGGTCCAGGACTACACCCAGATTCTGGACACTGTCTGATGGCCGGAGGAAACGCCCTCCAAGATGTTCTAACAGTTAGGATGTTTTTCCTTGGTGTTCAACCAATAAAGGTATCACCTAGCCTACTTTTGAATTTTTACTTATATGGCTTCCTGTAACTCAATACCACTATTGTTTAATGTATGTGGCTTTTTTGTATGCCTGCAATCCTAATAAGTGCAACAGAACACATAAAGGTTTCTCTAAAGATTTCAAGTTCTGAAAAACAGGGAGATGAAGCAGAAAATCCAAGCTTGGGCTAATTCAAACTGCATGGGATTATTACCAATAGAATCCCACATCAACAAATATACATGCATTTTTGAACTAGAACTTCCCAAGTCTCCCAGTAACCATGAAAACTGTATTCTTTTAAAAAAAGTTACTTTTCCAAACACTAGTCTTATATCATCATCGATATGATTTTCTTCTTCTCTTCCTCACATTCAATAAAGAAACTAAAACTTGAAGTTTTAAAATCTGTCTTTTTTACTTGAACAGTTCAGGCATTTAATGCTTTCCTGCAATATTGGGAAAGTTTCCTCTTACAAAATGGCTTCTATTTACATTTTAGTACCCCCATAAACAGTCTGACCCATAGCTCAGCTCTTTAATGCAGCAGATGGAAGTCATTCGCAGTGTCAAACCCCTTGAAATTTGTGACTGTGATGTGATCTCTGGAAAAGTGTTCTACTTTTACAGTAAGAATAGAACACTCTTTGGAAGGGGGGGTAGACAACTGAAGCCAAAGCAAATGAACTCTGTGTATAACTGGTTTTTAGGATCAAGCAGGGTGTAAATGATTGTGAGCTGCTATTGAAAGTACTGTATATTTGACTTTACAAAGGGAGGGTGTAGTGAGCCATGAGCAGGAAAGGCTTGGAGGAAAAGACATAACAGGCAGTAAGGCAAACTTCTGTCTTCTGTTCCCAGCTGATCTTAGCATCTGAACTGTGACCAGAGCTGGGAATCATTATCTTTTGGACTAGAACTCCCATGCTGATTGAAGAAGTTTAGGATTTGTGGTGCAGACATTTCCACAACATTGATTGTAGCCTTTTTCCTTCCTTACAGAACCATTAGGAACCAACAATCCTGTCACAAAGAAGACCGGGGCCATCTACAGTACTTCAGTGGTGATAAGTACCATTGTGGCCCACCAGAAACATTTCTGCTGTGGCACAGGTGTCCATTTGTCAGGGGTTTCCAGTAGTGTCCAGAAGAACACAAGAATATAAGAAGAGCCATGCTGGAACAGGCCAAAGGCCCATCTCGTCCAGTTTCCTGTATCTCACAGCGGCCCCACCAAATGTGTCTGGGAGAGCACGAGACTAGATATCTGTCTCCTGATACCACTTCCCTTCATCTGGCCCTTGAAGTACCCTGGTTTTAAGCCTGGAGATTATACCTCTCCCTCATGCTTTGTAACCTGTGATGGACTTTTCCTCCAGGAAGACCATGGGAAGTCTGGCAGCTGAGGATGGGATTAATGCGATTACAAGATGTTTACATTATGAGCCTCTTCCCTGGTGACCCACTGGCACCAGTTTTTGAAAGAAGGGAAGCCTTCAGACAGATTTCCACATTGTTTGAAGTGCAGGTAGTGTCAAAACTATGAATTAGTGTCTGGGAATGATTTCTTCCTTTCCACCAAGTGTATTTCCTTTCCTGTCATGTATATGAGAATGTTCATCTGACAGAAGAGATTACTGATCTTTGTAAACCATTCTGAGTACATTTTCTGCCTGAAGAATAGGACAAAAAAGCCTTTCAAAAGATAGAAAGAGAAGGGGGCTAATCATTTCTGAAGGAAGCAAAAACAAAACCCAAACAAGTCTCCCACCAAATTACCACACACAAAGAAAGATCCCATTCATTTGATTGTTTAATGTCTCATAGACTGATTTCAATGTTTTTGCATCTATTCATTTCATTGATTATATCTGTCATCTTTTTGCTTTTTTCTTAAAACAGTTTCTTAGTCTATTCTTTTTGGTTATTTTCTTCCTGACATCAGAGTTGAATCTGGTAGATCTTCCTAACTGCTGCCGTTCTGTTTTCCTTATATTCTCCAGTTGTTGTATCTTTGAAACTATCTAAAAGAGCACATATCCCTCTATGAGCCTGCCCAGGCATTAAGATCATCAAGAGAACTCTTTCTCTCTGTTCTGCCACCCTCACTAGTGTGCTTGATGATGAAACAGAAAAGGTCCTTCACTATTGCTGCTCTCAGACTTTGGAACTCCTTCCCATGGGAAGCTAGGCTGGCCCCATCTTTGCTGTCAAGCAAGTGAAGACCTTTCACTTCAGGCAGACTTTCCCTTAATGATTGGTGGTCTGAGAGGGGTTTTAAATGGATTGTTGTGCTCTGTTCTTTTAAATGTGTTTTAATATGGATTTTATTTTATTCCTTTCTAATATTTGTATATTTTCTGTTTTTAGTATTTAAATACTGTTCTTTAACTTCTCAAATCAAGGCAAAAAGGAGTTGAGCCACGTGGCCATCACAAAACACAATTGCAAAAATAGGTTACAGGCGATATCTTCATAGGCCACTGTTAAAAATAAAAAGGAACATTGCAAGCTTTCAAGTGCAGTCAATCACTCACTTCTGTAAGCCACCTTGGATCATGTTAAGGAGGAAGGTAGGATAATTTTTAAATAAATACATAATAAACAATTCCAAAATGTCCTAGGGAAAGAATGACATCTACATCCAAAACCTGCATTTTTAATATCATTGTTATTATTATTATTAGACATGGGCACGATTCGGCGAAATTTTCATTTCCGTTTCCGTTTTTCGTTTCCGTTACGTAACGGAAACAGTAAGAATAATTAAGCCGTCAGAACTCGAACTCGAACAAAAAAAAAGAAAAATTTGGTTGGGTTTTTCATTTTTGTTTGTGGCATCACGGCGATCGCGCAATGCGAAGCACAGAAAAGGTTTTTAAAAGTTTTTTAAAAAAACCCGACTCCCGGCCAAAAAAGCAGGTGAAAATATGCCTGCCTGAGGCTTTGCCACCTACCAGAGGGGTGGTTTCTGGGGGGTCCCCGGCCTTTCCCCCCCTCTTCTCCTGTCCTGGGCTTCTCGCACCAAGCTGGGGGGGTCATCCTCGTCGTCTCGCCATGCCATGCGGTGGGGGAGGATCCAAAATGGCGACCACAATTTTTCTTATGAAATTGTGGTCAAAAAACACACCAAATCACCATAGAAACATGTGAAATTTATTTATTTTAAATGCCTGAATTTTAATAGTAGCAGCAGTGGGGTTTTTAATAGCAATAAAACGTCGTATTGATTTTATTTTATTTTATTTTATTTTTTATTTTTTTAGACCTGCCCATTTGGGCTGGGCATGGGATGGGACCATGCAATTTTTTGAACCATTCCACCAATGGCATCGCCAGGTTTTTGACTGACACTTCTGGATGTCTTGGAGGGCATGAAAAGCCAAGGCACCTTCCAGAAATTGCAGTCGGGTGTATGGATGTGGTTGAGGGAGGAGGGCTGGCTGCTGGTGCTGGTGTGATCCGATCGAGATTGAGGAGGGAGGCTGGAGGCTTTAGGATTTAAGTTAGGCAGGCAGGGAGGGAATTGAATTTAGAAAATAATTTCTTTGATTCCCTGCAGCTTTGTCTGCTGAAGGGAATAGCAGTTTATTCTTTATTTCTTCTCTGGCAGTTTGTGAGGATTTTTTTCTGATATTGGATAAAGGGGGAGGTTCGACTGGGAGTCGGAGGGGTGGATTTATTTTAAAAATATATTATACACTACCATTTATTTTCTATTTTCCCAACTTCAATTTGCTTGCACACACACACATTTGGGGTGCAAGCCAAGAACAGAACCTCTATCCTAAGTGATATACTAACTGCCCACTCGCCTGCCCGCCCGTGCCGCCACCCGCCCACTAGCCTGCCCGCGCCTCCCCCTGTTGCTGTCGCTCCCCCATGGCCCCCCGCCACCACCACCCGCCTGCACCTCCCCCCCGCTGCCCGTCCCCCCGCCCCGCCCGCCGCCTAGGGTGCAAAAACACCTAGCGCCAGCCCTGATTGCGGGACGCCCCTATGCTCTGGGAAGTCAAATCATGCTAAATCGCGGTGGAAATGACAAATGACAAACAAAACGATAAAATGACAAATTTTTGAAAAAATTTGCGACAAACAGAAACAACCCGAAACAGACCCGTTCCGACAAATGAAAACTCAAAATGTCATTTTTTCTGGTCGTGCCCATGTCTAATTATTATTATTTATTGGTTTACTATCCCGTGCCATTTGGCAGCATGGCAACATCATAAAAATGGAAGAATATAAAATGCAAAACAACATAACTAATAAAAAATGCACATGATTAAATCTACATTAAAATAGCAAACACACATTCAAAAAACAAAGATCAGCAAAGAAGGCATAACAATGAAAGACGGGGTAATGAAAAGAATAATTAATGATCAGGGAAAGCAGATCTATAAAGCCATGTCTTCAGATGTTTTTTAAAGACAGTCAGCATGGGAGCCAGATGAATCTCAAGCGGAAGTTGGTTCCACAACCGAGGCACTGATACCAAAAATGCCTGGTTCCTTGTTGACAATGTATGGGCATCTTTTGGTGTAGGAACCCTCAAGTTACCTGCCTGAAATGAGCTGGTGATGCAGGCAGAATTCTGTGGAAGGAGCCGGTATGACAGATATCAAGGTCCTAAACTCTTTAGGGCTTTGTATGTCAATGTTAGTACCTTGAAGTAAATGCTCAATTATGATACAATGGTCAGGTCTTTCTGCCAGCTACCAAGGCAAAACTACTAAATTCAGCTCTGCAGTACTCTAGAATTAAACTGTAACTGCCCCTGAAATGAGTGGCAATTACAACAAACCAGACCACAGTAAAAACCATAAAGCAACCCATACTTATTTCTAAAGGGATGTTTTATTTTTGAATTCATGAAAACTTAATGGAATGGACCTCGTTTGGTTCACTTCTTGTTTCATCCTCGAAAGTACCTCATTTTGGGGAAAAGGGGTCCTCAGCTATTTTATTAGTTCATGAGTAGAGGAGGAATGAAGGATGATGGAAGAAAGAGAAAAAAATTAAGATCTTCAGATGACACTGAGCGGTAGCAGAAAAATAAGTATTCAAAAGAACTCTTGATACAGATTGAAGAAGAAAATGCAAAATAGCTTTACAGCTGAATATTAAGAGAAAAATCATGACTATTTATTTATTTATTTGATTTCTATACCGCACCATCTGGCACAAGTACCACTCTACAGAAGAATAACATAATTTTCAAGATAACAATAAAAAATTGAAATTATTACAGATTTTCCATATTTCTGTTCTATTGTGACCCCAAATGGAGACTGCAGCCAATAAATCAGAACTCAAAGATTCAGAAAGACAGCTATGGAAAAAGTAAAAAAATATTCTGAAATATAAGGCTTTTATGCTGAAAACCAAGACCAAGCTCATTCATATTCTTAATCAAGTGCCATGTCCTTGTAGAAGGTGGCGATCAGTAGCATGATCTGGTTTTTATCTAAATCTATTCCAAACAGGAAGCTGTGCTCACTGCAAACCACTGGCTTAAATTCTTAAGCCAAAATGTTCTTCTATGGCCCAAGCCACACTTCCCATCTCTTTTTCCTTGAAGGGTTAACCTGCAAAAGATGGTATCTGCTATTGCACATTATGTGACCAAAATATTGTAATTTCCTTCTAATTCATATAGTATTCAATATTACTATATATGAATTTGGAAGCTGGACAAGGAAGAAAACAGACAGGAGAAAACAGACTTACTTGAAATGTGGTGTTGAAGGGGCTTTACAGATGGTATGAACCTCCAGAGATACAGCTAAATGAGCTCTAGATCAAATTACTCCTGAACAAACCCCAAAGGCTAAAATCACTAAATTGAGGTGATGACATTTTGACTATATTGTGAAAATACAAGACACATGGGAAAAGACGGCGATGCTAGGAAAAGTTGCAGAGAATAGAACGAGAGAAAGGCTGAGCATGAGATGGAGTGATTCAGTAAAGGGACCATGAATTTTAGTTTGTAGGACCTAATGAGGCTGTTAATGATTACATCTTTTGGAGGTCACTCATTCATAGAGTCACCATAAGTTGGAAAATGACTTGATATAACACGACATTAATGTAGGATTTAATGGCAACATCTCCAGCGATATTAACATGGTGTGTGCAGATGCAACACCAGATCGGAGGATCACCGATATGGATGGTGGCTGCAGCTGACACAAGATAATCTTGTGTGCATGGTTTTGTGGACCTGGAAGTGATTCTTGCTGAATTCCCCTGCCTCTTCCTCTGAAACCCCCTCCCACAGGAGACAACTTGCTGTCCTTCTGCAAGCAGGCAAAGATCTTTTTCTTCAGGCAGGCTTTCCCTCAGTGTTTGGTGACCTGAGTGGGGTTTTTAAAGGGATTATTATGGTACTTTATTGCTCTGAGTGTTTTTTAGCATTGCTTATGCTTTTTGGTACCTTATTTGTCTGATCCTTTGTCATATTTCTAACAATATGCCCATACATAATTATGTCATACATAAAAGGAATCATGGGCCACATGGATAAAATGTTGAAAACAACAACCAGCAAACAGTATTTAGACCCACCACAAAAATACAACAGATGCTACAGTCAGCAAAGGACAAAAGAGGCAGAGTATACCAGATACCTTGTAGTTGTTGCCAGGTATATATTAGGACCAGAAAGCACAGCATCCAGACCAGAATCAAAGAACATGAAAGACACCGCAGACTAAAGCAACCTGAGAAATCAGCAGTCGCGGAACACACCCTGAAACAAACTGGACATGAAATCCTCTTCCAGAGGTACTGGACAACAGTACCAATCACTATGTCAGACTACCCAGGGAAGCCATTGAAACCCACACACATAAGCACAGTTTCAACAAGAAAGAAGAAAGCCTGAAAATCAACAAAGCCTGGCTTCTGATACCAGAAGCTGCAGGGTGCAAAAAAGGTCAAAGTTCAATGATTCTCCACCCAGCCACAATCAAAAAGTGATCAGTTGACACAATAAAACAGCTAACAACACCCATCTAGGATCATTGCATTGAAACTTCTCAATCCCTTCATCACAATACAATGACTAATACCTATTTTCCTGCATAGGACAAGTTTCCTCAACTTACAAAAACCCAGTCTCACTCACTCTATACCCCAGATCACAGAGAGAACTCCTAGCTCCCTGAGCTCCTTGCCCTCTGAAGATGCTGGCCACAGTGTCTGGTGAAACTTCAGGGGAAAAGATGTCCAGAACATGGTAAAACAGCCAGAAAATACTCACAACAACTATAAGATCCCGGCTGTGAAAGCCTTCGAGAATACAATATGTCCACTATTCTTACCTTTAATATTGTATGTTAATGGCATAAGCCTCCCCAGGTTCATTTTAATGAGAAAAGTGGGGTAAAAATGTTTGAAATATATAAAATGAAAACTTTTTTGTTATGCATGTGCCAATAAAACTCTACTTTCCTTGCTTCATAAACCCTACAGTGATCTAGAACACTTGGCAGCAGCTTACCTGCTGAATCAAGACTTTGCTCTAATTTTTAGGGAAGGAAAAATAGTGCTGGCTCATCATCTCTCATTATAACCACCTGCCAATTCATAGCAGCCATCTGCAGTAGAGAAATATCAAGCCATCAAGCTTCTCAGAGTAACCATCCCTTTTCTAGGATTCTTTTCCTGAAAAATATGCACTCCTTCTGTATGGGGACTGTGACGTGCCCCTTTCACACACTGGGTTTTCACTCGCTGCCACCACCAGATTCACTGGATGTATTTGAGAGAGAGAGTCACACCAAGTAATATAGTTTTAAAACAAACATGAAATGTTTATTAGTTTACAATTAGATGCTCAGTGTTATGATAGCTTTAGCCAATGTTATGGTACTGCATACATTAAATCTTATAATAATGTGTTTCCTTTCTAATCCAGACCCTTTACAGTGGCAGGATCTCCCACCTGACCAACTGACAATCAAACTGACTCTCAGCTCTCTTAACAGAACTCGTCACAGCTCTAACCCGAACTGAACTGAACTGAACTGTCCCTCACTCCTTACATTCCAATATATAACATTCTTAGCCCCTCCCACCAGCTTGGTGATTGGCTATTCAAATCAGAGTCATAAATATTCATACTTGTATTAATCCTAGACATGGGCACGACCAGAAAAAATGACGTTTCGAGTTTTCGTTTGTCGGAACGGGTCCGTTTCAGGTCGTTTCCGTTTGTCGCTAAATTTTTCAAAAATTTGTCGTTTTGTCGTTTTGTTTGTCATTTGTCCTTTCCACCGCGATTTAGCGCGATTTGACTTCCCAAAGCATAGGGGCGTCCCGCAATCAGGGCCAGCGCTAGGTGTTTTTGCGCCCTAGGTGGCGGGTGGGGTGGGGGGCGGGCAGCGGGGGGAGGTGCGGGCGGGTGGTGGTGGCGGGGGGCCATGGGCGGGCGGCGACAGTGGCAGGGGAGAGGCGCAGGCGGGTGAGTGGGTGGGCAGCGGCCCCGGGCGGGCGAGTGGGTGGGTAGAGGTTCTGTTCTTGGCTTGCACCCCAAATGTGTGTGTGTGCAAGCAAATTGAAGTTGGGAAAATAGAAAATAAATGGTAGTATATAATATATTTTTAAAATAAATCCACACCTCCCACTCCCAGTCGAACCTCCCCCTTTATCCAATATCAGAAAAAAAAATCCTCACAAACTGCCAGAGAAGAAATAAGGAATAAACTGCTATTCCCTTCAGCGGACAAAGCTGCAGGGAATCAAAGAAATTATTTTCTAAATTCAATTTCCTGCCTGCCTGCCTAACTTAAATCCTAATGCCTCCAGCCTCCCTCCTCAATCTCGATCGGATCACACCAGCACCAGCAGCCAGCCTTCCTCCCTCAACCACATCCATACACCCGACTGCGATTTCTGGAAGGTGCCTTGGCTTTTTATGCCCTCCGAGATATCCAGAAGTGTCAGTCAAAAACCTGGCGATGCCATTGGTGGAATGGTTCAAAAAAGTTGCATGGTCCCATCCCATGCCCAGCCCAAATGGGCAGGTCTAAAAAAATAAAAAATAAAATAAAATAAAATAAAATCAATACAACGTTTTATAGCTATAAAAAAACCCACTGCTGCTACTATTAAAATTCAGGCATTTAAAATAAATAAATTTCTCATGTTTCTGTGGTGAGTTGGTGTGTTTTTTGATCATGATTTCAAAAGAAAAATTGTGGTCGCCATTTTGGATCCCCACCACCACATGGCATGGCGAGATGACGAGAATGACCCCCCCTAGCTTGGTTCAAGCAGCCCAGGACAGGATAAGAGGGGGGGGAGGCCGGGGACCCCCCCAGAAACCACCCCTCTGGTAGGTGGCAAAGCCTCAGGCAGGCATATTTTCGCCTGCTTTTTTGGCCGGGAGTCGGGTTTTTTAAAAAAAAACTTTTAAAAACTTTTTCTGTGCTTCGCATTGCGCGATCGCCGCGATGCCACAAACGAAAATGAAAAACCCGACCAAATTTTTCTTTTTTTGGTTCGAGTTCGAGTTCTGACAGCTTAATTATCGTTACCGTTTCCGTTACGTAACGGAAACAAAAAACGGAAATGAAAACAAAAATTTCGCCGAGTCGTGCCCATGTCCAATTAATCCCTTTCGCCACAGGGACCATCTTTCATGCAGATACATGCAGGTTCCCATTTTTTGCATTCCACAGTATAGCAAAAAGCAGCATGGGAAATAAGCATGACAGGTCCTTAAGTTAGCAGATTCAGAATACAGGGGGAAGAAGAGTTTCTCCACAAAGGTTCAGTCCAGGGATTTCTGAGTCAAACAAAAGCGTAATTGTGACTAGTTCTGAGTGAATGAAGTATAGCTCTTATTAAACATGTTCTTATGCCATATATGTATGTTTTAAAATCAGTCAATCATAGCTAGCACTAAAACTGTTAGGCTTGTTCCTGGCAGGACCTATAAGCCCTGCCATACCTCAAAGCATGATTCACACTGCATTTTGATGCTGAACTCAAGTGCTAAACCAGTTAATCAACAAAACAGGACTATGGAGAAATGTGTGTTTATTATTCATTCATTTGTATGCATGTGTTTATTGCTGGAGGTGACATAATTGCAGCAATGCACAGCATACCACTTGCAATGATGCAATGGAAATGGGAATTATATACATTTAATCAGTGATATGGTGTATAAGATCAATGTGTCTTTAAAAAGAGAAAACTCTGCTGATTTCATTTTGTTTCGTTGCTCAGAATCCTACTGAGTCTGACCTTCTTGTCCTGTCTCACATCTGTGGCTTTTGGTGTCTTCAGTCCTTTGGTGTAAATTTATCCCAACTGATGTTTTCTGTGTGTTTTCTCCACTGACTGAACCATATGAGTGTGCACTTTTGATCAAGTCTTGCACCACTGAATGCACTTTGTAATGCTTTTCAGAATGGATAGAATCTGCTTTTGTCCTTTTTTTTTTTTTACATTCCACATTGCAGATGTACTTAAACATATTGATTGTGCTGCTGAAGCCCTTTATGATTGTGGGACAGAGGAACTTAGCATCTGTGTTGCCATGTCTTCCAGGGATGGCTGGAGGAACAGGTAGCTGCCTTCCCCTCATTGTCTGCTAAACAGTCTGGGCTTCAACTTCCCTTCAGTGCCTTATAGATTTTAGCCCATTTCTTTAATGGCAGTTATTCATCAGTAATGAACCATGCATTTAACTTGCTGGAGAGACAGAACAGCTAATTGAGGAAATGGCAAGAGGTTCTTTTAATATTATGATTTTTTCCCCTCCATTTGCTTTCAGTACCTCTGTTCCTCAGCAAAATCCTATCAGTGTTTTAATTACCTCAGAGAACAATAACTTAATAAAGGATCCAGCTTTTTGTCTGAAGCAGTTTGCCTGGAGATGAGATAAATTTCGAGTTTCAGCTCTCTCAAGGCAGCTAAGTGAGAATAAGGAAGGCAAAGACAGTAAATTCTCCCCACCTGCTGATGATACCGAAGGTAGTAAATTTTTAAAGTCATATCCACATATCCATTCTTGGCAGCTTCTCATCTTTTCTGGATCTATCAAGATAAGCTATCTGTTCAATTACAGAAGTGCTGCTCCAGGTAACTCTATTAATGCCACAAAGAAGTAATCTGCTCTTCATCTCACACTCTACTTACATGATAACCAGACACACAGAGGTTGTTTTACAACCTCCTCAACTTCACTGTGAAGCCTAGCGATCACCAGATGTTGCTAGAGAGCATAGTCTCCACCGCCTTGATACTAGAAGATCAATAATGTAGATAAATCTGAGATCAAACTATAGTCCTTGGTGGCATTCTCCCTCTCCCCCTCCCTCTCTCTGTCCTATCTGTCTGTCCTTTCCATCTAAATCCAAGGAAGTTATTCTGGTTCTAAATCAGTGTCAGATGTTGGTATCATACTAGATGAGGGCACAGAAATGAAAGTTCAGTCCAGATAAATCCAAGGTACTTCTGGTCAACTAAAATTGGATAACCATCTGACTTGTGTTAGACCATCTAGTAGTAGTAGTAGTAGTAGTAGTAGTAGTAGTCTTTGTTGTCTTTGTTGTTGTTGTTGTTGCTGCTGCTGCTGCTGTTCTGTCCCACTCCTGGATTCAGCCCCCTGCCCCTTTAACAGCTTCACTGGCTGCTGGTCAAAGTTCTGCCTAGGACCATCCTATGGAGTTCTATATTACATGGGTCCAGTCCAGAATATGGGAATATGTGAAAGGCAATAATCTCCTTCAATAACCCTGCCAGTCTCTTAAGGTATTACATGGAGGCTCTTCTGTCACCTTCAGTTCAGTGACATGAGAGGGGCTTTCTGGTGGAAACTCCTAGACTCTGGAATTCCTTGCCAAGTTGGTCTGATGGCAGCCAAAGATCTCTCCTGTTGAGACATACTTTTGGCATCTAATTCACCATGTTGTTGAGAGCTCTTTAACAATATTCTGACGATACTCAGCTCTACCTCTCATTTTCCACCAATCCAGGTGAGGCAGTTTCTGTTCTGAACTCGTGTCTGGACCAGATAATGGACTGGATGAGGGTTAATAAATTGAAACTCAATCCAGACAAGACGGAAGTGCTGTTAGTGGGTGCCTCGTCAGACAGGCTAGAGGGCCACTTCCCTGGCCTGGATGGGGTTGCACTCCCCCTAAGAGACAGGGTCCGTAGCCTGGGGGTGCTCCTGGACCCCGGTCTAACTCTGGAAGCCCAGGTGGACTCGGTGGCCAGGGGTGCCTTTCTCCAGCTGTGGAAAATCTATCAACTGCGCCCCTACCTAGATGAACGGAGCCTCATGACAGTTACGCATGCACTGGTAACATCCTGTATTGATTACTGCAATGCCCCTTACGTGGGGCTGCCTTTGAAGACGGTCCGGCGATTACAACTGGTGAAGAATTGTGCTGCGCGGCTGGTGAGTGGCACGGCCACCAAGGAACACATTATGCTGATTCTGTATAACCTTCATTGGTTACCAGTTGCTGCCTGAGCCAAATTCAAAGTGCTTGTTTTGACATATAAAGCCCTAAACGGCTTAGGACCTAGATACCTGAAGGACCGTCTCCTTCCATATGAACCTACCTGGCAATTAAGATCCAGCCAGAGGGCCCTCCTGGAAGAGCCATCCCTCAAGAAAGTGAAAGGGATGGCTTGTAGGAACAGGGCCTTTTTGGCAGCTGCCCCCAGATTGTGGAATGCCCTCCCAAGCGAGACCCGCCTGGCGCCAACATTGATGACATTCCGGTGCCAGGTAAAAACAATGCTGTTCCAGAAGATTTTTAACTGATTATTGTGGGTCCTGATGGTGATTTTAGTATGGTATCTTAATACATTGTATTTATTGTATTTAAATGTTTTATTGTTGTATTTTTATTGCAATTTGATGTTTTAATTATTTGAATTGTTTACTTTGATTGTGAACTGCCCAGAGACCTTTGGGTAGTGGGCGGCATACAAGCTAAATAAATAAATAAATAAATAAATAAATAAATAAATAAATAAATAAATTGGGGGCGGGGTTACTATTGTTTCACTTGCTGGTAAACCACTTCAGTATTCCTGCCAAAAAAACTCCATGGACATGGAGTCACAAAGAGTTGGTCACGACTGTAATGACACAACACACACACACATTCTATTTGTATTTGTTTTCATCCCTTTTATCTGTCTTGAGTGCCAGTTTTGTAGAACTTTTACACATGAAAATATGTTTACTTGGTATTTTATTGATGTCAGTGGATTAGTTATTATTATATCTTAAGTAATAGCTGTTTGGTTGTTTTTAAGGATATTTATCAACTTCTCTATTTCTTAGTAGAAAGATGAAATAAATGTCTGTGAATAAATATATTAAATGATTAAAGTATGAATTCAGTCATTCAATCAGCACAGAATGTGTAGCTCATAAATACAGATGACCTGTACAGTTTAATTTAAATTCACAGTTTTGAATTATAACATTACAACTAGAGATGGGCACGAAATGAAAAACTTTTTGTTTCCGTTTTTGTTTTTTTTGTTTCATTACGTAACAAAACGACAAACAAATTTTGTCTCTAAAATGAAACAAAACGAACAGAAACACCGGAAATTTTGTCGTGCGTTTCATTTTCGTTACGGCAATACAGTGAACTGCTTTAAATGCTAAAAAAACCACAAAATATTGAAATAAATGGTAACAAAACAGTAATGAAACGAACGAAAACAAAAACGATTTTTTTGCAAAAATTCACAAAAAACGGAAACGAACCGAAACGGACCCCCTAAACGACAAATGACAAACGAAACACCATTTTCCTGATTCGTGCCCATCTCTAACTACAACTTCATGGACACATCCATTTCTTCAGACATATAGCAACTATATGTCTGCTATATGTCTGAAGAAGTGGACGTGTCCACAAAACATTACGTTAAAATATGAAAGTTAGTCTTTAAGGTGCCACTTGTTTTGTGTCTTTTGTTTTATTTGTTTTTCTTGGATTTTTGCCTGTAATTCTTGAAAGGACTAGCACAGCTACACTCTCTGAAACACTACAATAAGAGTTCAGGCAGTATGAAATGATTGATCTATCAGTGGGCAGGTCCCAGTTTTGTGATGCCACAGTGACCCAAACTCATTGAGGGCAGAAACAAAGAAGAGTATCTGCTTTGTTCACAACCTGGTTCACACATTTGGAAGGCTTCTAGGTGTGCTATTCAGCTTGAAAACAAAGCATACTCTTCCAGACAGTATAGTTTAAAAGGTAAATTGGGACATGTGCTTTTGCCATAGAGTTGGGACATGGAAGTGGTGACAATAGAAGCTGTATATTGGGAATGTGGGGTACATGAGACCAGTGGATCATATATCAATCACAGGGCATAGGACTTTGGGATTTCTTGTACTTTGGACCCCAGCATTCTCCAGAAATTATTCCAACTAAAATTCTGGGAGATGAGCCCTCACAAGAATTTTCAAGTACTGAAAGCTGAAGGATCAAGACCTTGAAATCAACATAGTTCATATCAGCTCAAGGACCTTTATATTAACTCTTAGATGCCCAAACATATAAGTGAATAACAAAAACTACCAATCAAATACACTATATAGTATAAAGTGGAAGAAGAAAGAGGGGAGGGAAAGAAGTAAGGAGAAAAGAAGAGAGATATTGATGTAAATTCACACACCAACTCAGTTTGAGAAGAATTCTGGGAAGCTATTTCAAGTTTATTATTATTATTATTATTATT
>JAHTLZ010000275.1:23918366-23951873 GCA_023846285.1 Phrynocephalus versicolor
TCCCCTTCAATGGCTGTTTTTAGAAGTCATTTATGTCTTCCCTCCTATATAGTTGAGAGGAAATAAGAGAGGTTAGGAATAAAAACAAAACAGAGACATCAGCTGCGCAGTCTGCTATTGGTGACTTTCTCTACTGCCTGCACCATATTGTTTATGATCCTTCCTTGCATTTTACACTCCCCCCATTAACAGGAAGTGCCTCACAGCTACTGCATGAAAACTAAGGTTAAAATACAGTGTAACCTCTGATAACGAATTTGATTCATTCTCAGAGGCAATTTGTTATCCAAAATGAAATGAAACGAATGGGAAACTGATTAATCTGTTCCGGAGGTCTGAAAAAAGGCAAAAGAGCTGGGGGTTTTCCAGGCCTTTTTATAAAATGCACTTTAAAGGCATGCAGTGCTGGAACCCCCCCCCCCCGCCACCGCCCAAACAACCCCCTGCAGTGCAGGGCAAACATGGACAAAAGAAACCAGCAAGATGGTCCCAGCAGTTTCCTGCCAAAAAATGTAATGAAAAAATGTAAACAGACAAACAAGCAGTAAGAAACATCCAGCCTTTTTTTGCCTGCAGAGCAATGAAAAGATTGCAAACATGGAGAAATGAAACCAGCAAGACTACCCCAAACTTTTCTCACTGGCTTCTGGCACAGGAAACAAAATAGGATATATCATTTACTAGACTTGGCCCTTGTCTGTCCACCATTCTATTCAAGCTGTAAGAAAATGCTACCCCACAAGTTAGTATTATGAAAACAACCACAAACATTTGGTTAATGCAGGGTGACACGTGTCTCTTCTCTTTTCAAGTATTCTGTCAAATCCCCTCAGAATTATCAAGGCAGCAGGAACCTGTTAGCCATCAAATGGGATTAAAGATGTCTGCTATCATGAGTGACCCTCAGGGGAGGTGGAGGGCACTTTCTTTTTCAGAATCCTTACCTCATTATTGTAATTTACAAAGACAGACTGCATGGTAGTGGCACGTGCCACATGCACAAATTGTGGCAAACTAGCGCAATGTATCTCTCCCTCCACTCCAAATTTTTGCAGACACAACTGCCTGGTATATTTATTCACAGACATCACTGGACATCTGAATGCTCTTCCAGCGGTTGGTGCTATTTTCATAAATATATGGAATTTGTTTTCCATTCAGTTGTCATTCCCATTCTTTTCATTTGAGATTTTAGTGTGCTCATAACAAGATAGTCAAAGTGGCAGTGTGCAACCTAAACAGGATATTGGCAACCTGAGCGTAAGCTAGAGATTATCATGCTGTACAAAACTATTCAGGAAGAAAATGTTCTATGCATAATAAATAATAACTGAATGTGAAGAGAAGTCCTAGTCAGACATTCATAAAAGGGTGGATGTGAACGCATGAGCAGACAGAGGTCTATATGCTTGTTAATTTCTTCATGCGGAAGAAGATAATATGAAAAACAGACATTTTGTTATATATGGATCTTCTTTCTGTGAGTCAAGCCGCTGAAAATACAGAGATCGCATTCATATGGGGCCCCACTCCACTCAATGGAAGGCTTCATCTTCAGACTGTCCCTCTCCATGCAAAGACAGCAACAGGCAGATGGGTGTGCTTAGCCATGTTCACAACACTCAAGCCCTCCTAAAATTGAACAATGTAGGGATAAATGGTATATGGGCAGAACAGACTTTGTCTTGCCTCCAGCTTTTGAAAAAAATCATGTTGCTGAGCTTTAATTTGAGGCAGACCATCCAGGAACTGACATCCCTTTTGGAGAGATCTTGCTTTCAGTGCTTGTGTGAATTTAGTGAGTGTCTTTTCCCTTTATGGAAGGAAGGGCACACATGTGTTAGCATGTGCACACAGCACACACAGAAACAGGGGAATGTAGCACAACGACACAAACCAAATCATGGTATTGCTTTTATTAGTTTATGAAACAAGGGTCATCAGATTTTCAGGTACCACACATTTTATAAATTAGCCAACCAACCAACATGCCAGCCAGGCAGGCAACGAGTCAGCCAACCAATTAATCAATCAATTTCAAAAATGTGCAAGAATTATCTGTCATCAGGATGGAAAAATGCCCGTCTTATGCCAAATAAATTAAAGTAGGACCCCCGTATCTGTGGGGGATCAGTTCCAAGATGCCCCACAGATAATGAAATATGTGGATAAGAGTGAATCCTCTTATCTGGGGGTGGTGGCAGTGGTGTGGTGCCAGAGGTGAAAACGGTGGTGCCACCCAGCCATTGGCAGGCCCTTCACACCACTGGGGCTGCTGGCAGGGACTTTGCACCACATGGCCATCGGCAAGGAACTTGTATTCCTCATGTGCGTGCCAGCTGGCTCTTTATGCTGCGGTGGGTGGTGACCTCACATTGCCGCAACCACCTCCACCTAGACTCCAGAGGATGCCTCCAGGCCAAACTGCTGAGGACCATGCAGCCTTCTCCTCTAACACCACTGTTGTGGACTGATGTTGTGGGCAGTCGCCCGCGGGCCGTGCAGCCTCCACTTCAGCTGCCACTGCCAATGTTCTGAGTGGGCGCCTGTGTGCTGCGCCAAATCTGCTTCCACCAACAGTGTTGCAGGTGGGTGCCATGGGCCATGTAGCTTCTGCAGCTGCTGCAAGTGCTGGAAGGTGAAAGTCATATACAGGGGAAGAGCAAAAGGGACTGAATTTCCATGCCATCACTTTAGTTTATCATGTATTTATGAATTTGTGAAATTCATTTAAACTTTGCATTTAATCTGGCTCTCATTGTAACTGATAGATAGATAGATAGATAGATAGATAGATAGATAGATAGATAGATAGATAGATAGATAGATAGATAGATAGATAGATAGATAGATAAATAGATAGATAGATAGGTAGGTAGGTAGGTAGGTAGGTAGATAGATAGATAGATAGATAGATAGATAGATAGATAGATAGATAGATAGATAGATAGATAGATAGATAGATGATATCACTTGATGGGGGGTGGAGGTTCCTGAGGTCCAATAACTGATTTTGTAACCCTAAATAATAATTGGCTGGATGTAGATTTATCGTTTGGAGTTGTGAGTAGCTGGAAATCCAGAAGTTATTTTTTTAGAACAAAAGAAAGAAAGAAGGGAGCTGATGGCATTTTAAAGAAAAAAAACCAGAAGTCTCAATGGTCTAGCGCTATATAGGATGGCTTCCAATATTTCCCAGAGTGTTTGTTTGTTGATTCCTAGTTATGCAGCATTTTGCAGGCTTTTTTCAGACATGCCCTTATTTACAGACATAACATTTCTTGCAATCTTCAATGGCCTTGGTTCATGTGATCTCCATTACTCTATCTCAAATTCAGAAAAAAATATCAACCTCTTCTGTACCCCTTCAGCACTACTCTGTGGAATAAAGATTTCCCCCCTGAAAGTAAATATCTAATTATCCTTCATATGTGTGTTTCATTCATTTAACAATTTCTTGATGGCTCTATTTACCCATTGAAATCCAAGCATCTGGAAAATCAATATTTGCTTTTAGGTCTTCTATAGCATGAAAAGATATTCCAAAAACAACACACAACCCATCCCTCCTTATTGATTTGTGAGACTTGGCATTTTTAAACCTTAGGCTTTCAAAATGTATTATTTTATTTGAAAATCTTTCCTTTTAAAATTAAGAACATATTTGCTGCAGGATCTCACATGTGTCCTATAAAAACTTCCAATTGTTTTCTTACCATCTAGTTTAAATCTGGCCAGAATAAGCAGTAATACTAAAACCAGTTTTACTTGTGACTAAGGTATAAAATTAAATATTCAGGGTTGCCAGCTTCATGCAACATACCATAATAACACCAGCAGATTATGCACGCAGGGTGACAGAAGTCAGAAACTGTCTGACTTCTAACTATCAGCTCAATCTCCTTTGGATTTAAAATTCAAGGTTGACACTTGACAAACATCTGTCATTGAAAACATAATAAACTTCAAAATGTATTTGCCCACTCCACTTGGGATAAAGAGGCAAGACATGGTGGTTGGATTAAACTAGGGCTACAATTTTATTAATTTTACTTTGAACTTCTCTCACACACACCGAGGGCTAATGTACTGCAAACAGGTTTGGGCCTAGAGTCTACCCTGACATCCAGCCCAGGCCTTCTGCAAGTTCCTGCTTCAGGAACATATTGACCACCTGTTCCACATGCTTCCAACCTCTTATGGCCTCATTCACCCTCCACCCAAAGCCTCCTGACTCTCGGTATTGCACAGCCCATGAGGTCTCCCTGTTCACCTTTCCCTCATCAAAACTTCAGTTGGCTTTATTCAGAGAAGAGAATGCCTTGGCTTTCTTTTTTCTGTTTTGCTCTACCTGCCACGGCATAGAGGCTACAAAGTATGCCCCGTATACCCCACCCTGCTAAAAATTTCAGCCTTAACCCCCCCCTGTAAATCCTATAGAAATATACCCAATCCCTTATCTGACAGGTGAACACCATCCTCCCTGTACATCCTCTGGTCAACTAATCCTAATGTCTGGATGGGCAATCACAGATTAAAGGCCAGCTCTCAAGGCCTGGCATACTTCGGGGTTCACACTGAAGTATGCCAGGCCCTGGTGTCACATTCTGCCCTCCATATAAAATGTGGAATTATTGTCAGCCAAATGAGATGTTTTCTTGGAAAACATGCATTAAAAGCCTCCAAGTCAGGAATAACTTGCAAAACCAAAGAATTGCCACATTGCTGGACTGTGGAGCTCCCTGACACAAGATGAGGTGATGGCATCTAGCCTGAATGCCTTCAAAAAAGGGATTGGACAGATTCCTGGAGGGGAAGTCCATCACAGGTTACAAACCATGATGGAGATGTGTAATCTCCAGGCTTAAAACTGGGGTACTTCAAGGGCCAGATGCAGGGGAGTGGTATGCAGAGTCTCATGTGCTCCCAGACACATTTGGTGGGGCCACTGTGAGATACAGGAACCTGGACTAGATGGGTCTTTGGCCTGGTCCAGCATGGCTCTTCTTATGTTCTTATGTTCTTAAATCATTACCACCCAGTGTATCACAACCATGTCATAGGGTATATTCTTGGGACACCAGTTCAAGGAACCATTGAATGTCTCTTCACACACACAACCCATTCTAGCTCCTCCAAAAGACCCAAGTCTTGATCCCAACTGGACTGACCAGCATACTTTGCTGCCGAAAACATGTAGCTGTGGCCACACAACAAAATTTGCATCCCAAACATTATCAGTTGCAACCCTGTAATGAGAGGGACACAGAAAAACAAATGCGAGCATCTACCATTGTGGTGATGGTCACACATAAGACTGATACTTGTGGAAAGTCCATTGTCCCACTTTTTAAATGTTATCTATGTTATCTATCATACTGATGGCTGCTGCACATATTTAAAAAGAGTTTGTACAAAAATGCCATCCTTCAATCCTGGCCTTTCTCAAGTCCCTTCTGGTGAAGGTGAACTGCAAATTGCATCAAGTGCTCAACTGGCTCTAGCCACACCTGTCCTAACCCTCCCTTGTTTCAGAACACTAAAAATTCCTTTGATGCCGCTGCACAGCTATGTCATCTGCAGGGAGCTGCTGCTAAGGTCATGGCCCAGTTGCCCTCCATTCTCCAAGCCTCTATACCTAGTCTGGCAGAGCTTTTGAGTGCACCTGTCCACTGGTGCCAACACTCTGAACAGTTCAATCTGTCAAACAGGACAGGGTATCAGCCAAGTTATTTCTTATCCCTGGAACATTCCACATGTCAAAAACTGCATTATACTGGTAACATCCAGGAGTAGAGGCATGCACAAGAACCATGACCTTTGGTGACCAGGAAGAGAAGGAGTTAACAATGTGTACAACTGCTTGATTGTCACACCCAAGAAGTTACTGCTGAGTTTGTCTAGCACTCTGCCCACAGCTACAAGACATATACTATTGGAAAGAGCTTCGAAAATGTGAGGTCCTTATGACACCTGTAGCCTTGAGGTAGCCTGCCACCTTCACCCCCAACACACCATCTACCTAAAAACAAAATTGCATAACCCAAGGTTCCTGCAGCGTCAGTCTGAACCTAAAAATCCATTCCAAGGAGAGCTCAGTCCTCCAAAAGGAAATCCCATTATATCCATCCAAAAACTTCAGACATACTGTCAAATTTTCTTTCATCCTTGTTTAACCCCTTCATAGCTTCACAACATCTCCTTACAAAAAAACTACCAAGTGCAACTACCTTTTTATACAAATCTATCAAGTTTATGGTCTGTGAGAAAATGAATGAAAGTGTGTACATGATCTTTCTGTTGTCCATCATTGGGAATAAGCCACAGGTATATGACTTTTTGCTTTTGCTTTTTCCATGTCAACCTATATACAAAGAATTCCTCATAGTTCAACTTGGCTATGTGTGGAAAATGCAAACAGTCATTCTTTACTGAACATGTAAAGTGCACACTATGATAAATGTGGCAAAAATTTAAATATTAGGGAATCGGAAAGTTACAGTATTTTTATGAAAGTGATCTCAAGCCTCTGAAAACCATGTGGAACAAGAATGGGGAGAAAAAGTTGGATTCAGAGAAATCTCACATTCCAGGCTCATCTATAAGATATTGTTGGTTCATATCCCAAGGGCTGCAAGTTGAAATAACAAAGGGAAAAAACACAGATCAAAGCCAGATTTAGTAAGAAGAAAATCTTTAAACTTGAGGGGAACAGGTGTGTGTGTGTGTGTGTGTGTGTGTGTGTGTTTGAAGATTGATTAAATTGAATCCTACACTCTGAGCACTCTGAGCGCAGATGTCCAGTCTATCATCATATAAGATGTTCTTTATCTAGATAAAATGGTGTTCAGTCTAGGATTTAAATATGTGTCCCTCTGTCTGTATTCTATTGGCAGCATTTTCATTTTGCCCAGTGGAGGACAAGAGGAAGAATAGATTGCTGTAGATTAGGGGTATAAAGAACAACATTGTTAGCTGACGCAGCATTATTAAAGCAATATTTGCCATCTCTGGGTAAATTCTGGCTACAGTGTTTGCCTCTTCTTGCAAAATCTGACAGTTATGCTTGCGCTAATTATTGGTTTTGCTGAATGATCTTTATTTAGGTTGTACAGAAACCCTTGTGAAAACCTCCCAAACCCAGGCTCCACATCAAAATACCTCAACTCCTGAGTGATCCAAATGCCATGTTAAATCAACACAGCCCACATTAGTCACGAGCATGGATCAATAAAATGCTGTCTAATTTTATCAAGCTGTGCCAAGTTTTAAAAGAAGCTTTCCAGTTTTCTGAAGATATGAGAAAGAAGGGAGTGTTATTTGCAAATGTATTTTTAGTCGGTCAAGGAAACATGGCAGAAGACTGACATTTTTGACTCCCCACCCCCACCTCCACCCTGCCAACGCAAGACTAAGGAAGACATTTGTCTGCAGGTTAATTTGCAAGAAAAAGGAGGCTACTGGCAAAAGGAGACCTAAAGCCAGGCAAGTCTCTGAAAATCACTGTCAAGTGTGAAGACGCTAAAAAATGAGCAAATGAGGTGAATGCCTGCAGTGCCTCAGTTCATATAATAAACTCTTTTCAGGCGTCTTTTCATTGCAGTAAACGAAACAACATGCCTGCGGTTTGCTGTTATGAAAATGCAAAATGTCACAAATGCCAAGTTTGTGGGTGCATTAGGTAGATGAGTGGGAAGAAAAAGCAGCCAGGAGAGAAGACCCAATTCAGATAAAAGTATATTGAAATATACAATAAATCCACCTCTGAAGGGAAGTGAACATGGTGAGGGAAATTCATTTTTAAAGAAATTGTAGATAAAAATACTCATTGTGCCAGTTAAAGTGTGAGGAGTGGTGATTTACAAGTCTTGTGGACTTTGACCTGTACTGAAAAGAAAGGTCTTCGGCAAGTAGCTAGAAGTTATGATGTGGCTGAGTCTGAGAAGGAGTTGATGAGGATGGGTTTGGGGAAAGGGGTTGGACAAAATCAGTGAAGTATGGGATGTCAAAAGAATTTATTGGAGAGAAACAACCAATGTACTTAGAAAAATTATCAGGAAATTCAATCTGTTGACTGGGAAACTGATTTAGGATTATATAACTGTTTCTGAATAGAATAATTATTACAGTAATGGAATACGCAATGTTTGAATTGATCTCAAATAACTTCCAGTCCAACCCCATTCATTCTGGAAATCCAGAGCTCAAGTGAGTCTCCCTAGATGACTCTTCCACCTTAGAAGCATTTCAGGCAAAAACAAAAAGAAAATACAAAATTAAAGAAGACAAAAAAGTTGTGGCACCTCAAAGACTAACTGCTATACAGTATTTTAATGTGAGCTTTCATGGACCAGTCCATTCCCTCCTTATAAAACTACTTATAAGCACTATGTCACTTACAGAAAGATTAGGAAAAGGTTGTGTGTTCCTTAAGATTACACAGATATAAGGGTAATGTGTTCTCTTTATTGGACCACCAAAAATAAAAAAAAACAAATAGCCAGCTTTTGTGAAGAAAATCCCACTTCTTCAGGCTGGATACTACTTCCCTATGGATAGTGCAGAAAAACTGTAGACAACAGTCACAATAATAATAATAATGGCAGGGTCTGCATATGTGAGATCAGTTAGACATAGGTTGTAAACATCAATGTGTGTGTGTTTGTGTGTGTGTGTTGAGCACCATCCCTTGCAGCATGATTGAAATTTTCTATTGCCTTCCCCAGACAAAGAGTTTGCTAATTAGTCCATGGCTGCCCACCACCACCAACATATTGCCCGATTCTGAAACACAGTTTCATTTTGGCTGTATGGCTGAGGGGGGGGGGAATCAGCTCAGTGATACTTCTTCTTCTCCTCCAAGTGCCATGTCCTCATAGAAAGTTGGTGATCAGCAGCCTGAACTGGTTTGTATCTAAAGCTGTTCTAAATAGAGAAGCTGTGCTCACTGTGGACCATTGGCTTAAGTTCTTAAGTCAGAATGTTCTTCTATGCCCTGGGCCACACTTCCCATCTATTTTTTTGAAAGATAACCTGCAGCAGATGGTATTTCTTATTGTATATTATTTGTCTGAAATATTGCCCTTTTCTTCTCTTTGTGGTATTGAGGATTTCTAGCTTTTTATTCAAGTGCTGTAATACAGCCATATTAGTGACCCTGGCTGTTCAGGGTATCTTCAGAATTCATCTGTATGTCCATATTTTGAATGCTTCCAGGTTCCTGCAAAAAGTGCCTGTAACGGTCCAAGTTTCAACACCATAGAGAAGTATATTGAATAAAAGTATTCGAGTACAAAGTCTGATAGATAAGTCATGGTTTGTCAAGACTTTCCTCATTATCTGGAAGGAATTTCTAGCTTGTTCAATTCTACAATGGATTTTGCATGAAAGATCCCAGTTGTCCTTGACATAGCACCCCAAGTATTTATAAGATAATACACTCTCAATTATATAACTGCCAATCTTGAAAAGCTTCTGTGAACCATTTTGTTTTTTACTTATAACCAGCCATTTTGTCTTCTTCACATTAAATCACAATCCCATGGCACAAGTCTAGTGGCTCAAGAGGCGTGGATGATAGAAAAACTTGCCCTGTGGTTTGTTGACTAGCATCTTCAGATGGTGAAAGAATAGGCTCCACTGCCCCTGTTTTGCCAAGATGGGACGTGGCAAGAGCCACACCCGAGGTGTCACTGGACGTCCCTGGGTGCACACCCTCTAGTGCAGCTAAATGAGACAAAATCATGTCAGCCATTCTTCCAATAGCTTTAGCTGGTGAGCAGATGTTTTCTCAGCCCCATTCTGATAATATGAAAATATGTATTTGTTATATTTATATGAAACTGCATATTTCATTAATTTGCCTGTAAAATGTTATGTTCTGATTCCAATCATAGTCTTGATTGGTGATCAGCTATCTGTACCAGCATCAGATTGAGTAAATTATTATGCAACTACACTCTATAGAAGGATTGTAGCTTAGTGGTCATCCACAAGCTTCATGCTCCATAGACAACATTTTTTTTAAAGAAAATAGATGGAGAAATTCACCAGGAACAGGAATCATTTTTGTTAGTTCTTCTAACTTTTGTATGCCATGTCTTGACATCTAATCAAATCCCCACAACCAGGTAGCTTCTAGAGAAGTGATTCTTGAACTGCAACTCCCAGAAATCCTGGCCAGGTCTTCTAGTGGCAAAGGCTTCTGCGAGTTTTATTTTAAGAACATCTGGGGACCCAAGGTTGGGAACCTGTGGTCTAGAGCAGTGGTGGCCAACCTTGAGCACTCCAGATGATTTGGACCATAATTGGCAATTTAGGCTTGGAATTCTGGGAGTTGTGGTCCAAAACATATGGAGTGCTGAAGGTTCACCACTACTGGTCTAGAGGAACCACATTTGGGTTTGAAGTTAGAAATTGGTCACATTTTATCCACTCCTTATTAAGGACCAATCCATAAGATCCCAATGTCCTAAACAAGAACTGATTCCAAATCAAGTCCTTACCGGGGGCTAATCAGCAATTATAAGCAGGATTTTGTTACAACTCAGTAATTGTCATGACTTGTAGCTATTGACTCATGTGTCCCAGTATATTGATCTAATTCCTGTTTAAAGTATCATTAATGAAAACAATGTGTCCTAAGATTCAATGAACTATTGAGCTAGACCTGTGACTTTGATACAAAACAACAATCCCAAAACAAACAACCCCAAAACAAACAAACAACAAAAAGCTACCACTGCAAAAGTTCAGAAAATGACATTCTATTTTGTTTCTTAGTTGTGCTGGTTTCCAAGAGAAGCTGGGCATTTGGTGCTCCTTAGGTGTCCATCAAAATCCCACTGACACTTGTTGAGGATCCCACTTGTTGTGTTAAGAGCCATTTGTCTCTATAACTAAAGGCTTACTGAAGGCCACTGAGCCCAGAGGAATTAGCTTTTATCGATTTTACTTCCTTTGTGGTGTGTTTGGATTCAGCTGGAAGTCAAGATGTCATGAGCCCAGGTGGCCCGTGAGTCCTTCCTGAATTCAGGCAGTGTCACTGTGAAGTATATAAGTTTTCAGGTTATCCAAAGAATTAATATCTAATTGTGTGGGTGTATTTACATCTCAAGATTTCAACAACACTCCACAGGTTAGTAAAAATTTAACATGTTTTATCTGCCTGCCTTCCACCTCTGCGGAGAAATGAACAGTTTTGTTCAAACTTTGAAAACTGCCATGAAAACCATCAAGGGAAATAAACTATCTTTAAATCAGAAAATAACTTCTTTCTTGTGCTTTTATCCAAAAAGGCCACATAGTGGAGTTCTATAGGAAGGACGCGGGCTGCACAGTTAATGAGCCAACATCACTGTGCAAGTCTGCAAGCAAGGAGACCCAAGTCAGATAAAAGTATATTGAAATATACAATAAATCTGCCCCTCTAGGGAAGGAACAAGGTCTATGGGAGATAGAAGCCTTAGTAATAGGCTCTAGCTCCAGGAATGCAGGAAAGAAAATCAGTATAAATTATAAAACTAATTAGGATCCTCCACTGAAAGGTGGAAGATCTTATCTGTGAACAAGGGCATTTTTTCAAATATCATCCCTTTTCAAACAGGAGCCCGATGGGTAGATGAGTATGTGGTAATATGGTGAAGAATTGAACAGTTTTTAACATTTGTGGAGCCTATTTATCATTATTCACTTAAAATATTTTTACCCTACCTATCTCCTTAAAAAGGATCCAAAGTGGCTTACATTATTAAAAGATAGTATTTAATGCTAACAACAGTGAGCATACAATTACAAAAGGATCAGACTGGTATCATAATAAAAAACATTAGCCACACCAAAACACATTCAAGGACTTAGGATAATACATTTTAAATCCCACCCAAGCAGATCAGTCACTCAGAGAAAGCTTGTCTGAAGAGAAAACTTTTCACCTCCTTCCAGAAGGGCATCCTGATGGCTGCCACTTAGATACTGGGCTATGTTCAAGTTGCTGGTTGTGAAATTTTAGTACCCTAAGCACTGGAGGCATTCAAGACAAATTTAGACAACCACTTGACAGACTTCCTGCACTGGGCAGAGGGTTGGACTCAGTGGCCTTGTAGGCCCCTACCAACTTCATTATTCTATGATCCTTTGGTGATGACATGAATGGCAGCCCCTTCCAAGTTCATGATTCTGTGACCAGGTTATTTGAGACATTGGCATCTTCTACATAGGCTACTGTGGCCTTTCTGTTCAGAAGAGGAGGCCCTCTTAGCCATAAGATACTGTACATTAGTTAGGCTTATACAGCCACATATGGAAGACTTCTTTCTCTAATACAGTGTCTCCCTTATGATATGATCATTTTCCTGAAATCAGCCATGCTATATACATTTGTCCTAAATTAAGGCTTGTTTGTTTGGCCAAGCATTTTCCTGATTACCGGTCTTGCTAGTTAGTCCAGACTGGTTTTAGTGAAATACTCAGTTGTTCTTTCACTTTATTATTTTATTGATTGGTTTTACTAAGTTTTTGACTGATATAAATCCTGGCTTACTGATATAAAATCCATTATTTTCCTGAACCCATATTGATGCTTTGTTTAAAAATGAAAACATTTATGAAGATTATCTCAAATAAAAATTAGAGAACAAACAAACAAACAAACAAAGTATTCTATTCTGGGTGAAATTAGGGAATATGTAGGGTTGGTGGTGAAATTAGGGTTAGTGTATTATGCTGAAAAATAGCATTTATTGGATAAATAACCTCAGCAAAAAAAAGCATCAAGAAAAAAGTAAGATGGCTGCCCACTCAAGTAACAATGTACAGGAAAAAGTAAGTGTGCTATCTATATATTTATCCATATAATGGCACACAAGGGGCATAGCACATTAAACAATGAGTCCTGAGCAAATACAGTAATTCTGTGGCATTTATAGATCTTCTATAGCAAGGGCTGGCACTTCCATTAAGGCGAACTAGGCAGTTGCCTAGGGCGCCAAAATGGAGAGAGGGCGCTGGCCAGCCTGCTGCCCCCGCTGCCCCACCGCCACTGGCCACCACCGTCCATTCCTCCACCGCCAGCCAGCTGCCCGTTGGTGTCTGCCCTCCGCCCCCTGTGCCCATCACTGCCCCCCCCCCGTGCCCATTGCCGTTCGCCCCCGGCACCCGTTGTCGTCCTCCGCCATTCGCCGCCGCCCCACCATTCGCCGCCGCCCCGCCCCCCCCACCTGCCCGCCCCGCCACCACCCACCCCACCCCCACCCCTTGCCTAGGGCACAAAAAAACATAGCACTGGCCCTGTCTATAGCAATTTAAGCCTGAGTAAATCAAGTTAAGACTAAATATATGCATGCTTGAATGGGATAAAGCTAGCATTATTTTAAAGTGAACAGCTAAGTCTTAGCTGCAAGAACAAGTTGTAGCTGCAGTTGCCAGGATACAGAAGGATAGACTGGTCAGGAAAATGATATTTAGATTTTATCAGTTTTAAATTAGATCAGCTTGCTTTGATTCCTAGAGGTCATATGACTGTAAGTCTAGACTGTCATCTTTGAAGTAAAGTGCCTTACCATTACCTCCAGTATTTCATCAGGAAGCAAAAGGAGAAAGCTATGGACAAATCTCTAGTGGGTGAAAACACCAAAGATCTGGAGAGGAGGGGGTCCCTGGAACTGAGATTATGGGATAGTTTAAGCTGAATGTGCACTTTTGGCCAAACTCCTGCTCACTGATGCGACTCTAGAAGTGTTTCCAACCTTCTGGCAGGGTCCCTTTCACTGACATGATTTTGTATTGTGGGAGGGCTTGCCAGCTGAGGAAAACAGCTTCACAATTAGAGATGGGCACGAAACGGCAAAATGACATTTCATTTCAATTTTTGGTTTGTTTTTCTTAGTTTAGTTCATTTCATTTAAAAACAATTTTAAGTAAACATTTCATTTCAGGTTTCATTGCATTTCATTTTCATTTTTTCAAAAACACTGTCAGCTTCCCCCCAATCGGACACATTGAGGGGAGAGGCACAGGGGTTTCAAATGTTCTTTGAGTCACTAAAGCAAGAGCCCTACGGCACTTAGGTTTTGAATCACCTTTTGTTTAAAGTCAAATCACCTTAAAAATCACTTACCGTACTTCCAATCACTTTTTCCATGGAGTCCCCTTGGCCACGCCCCTTTTTGGCTGCTGTGTCGGGTTTTCTTGCGACAGCCACCAGGGGTTGAGTTTTTTTAAACCAATTTCTAGACCGCTTTTTGAAGCAATTTGGCTCAAACTGCGGACACCATGCACCATTTCCCCCCAAGTTTCCCCCTCTGTATGCCTCATCCTGCCATCGGAAAAGCCAAAAAAGTAGTTCTCCTGCCGTGTAATCATTTCTGCCAACTTCTCTGGTCCTACTACTTCGTGTTTGGGGTACAATTTTGCTTTTTCTGGTCACAGAAGTAGGCTATTAAAATCAATGTGCCACTTTGTAAGTAATCTAAAGGGAGAACCAGAAAATTAGCTACATTACTTTGAATGGAAGAACAACGGTATGACGTTATCCTAAAAAATAAATTTCCAAAATTGAACCAGGTAATGGGAAAATGTCAGACTAAATCGGAACCAAAAGCGGTTTAGCAAAGTGCAGACGGGGAAACCGGTTCTTGAGAAAACGCCCAAGTGTGGAATGCTGAATCGCTTCGGCGACCACGTGACTGGGGGAGGGCAAAAGGCAATTCAAAACAAAAAGCGGTTGCTGTTTGGTAGCAGCTCAAAAGTGGCGATGGCTGCAGCCACTGCTTGCTTCAGGGGTTGAAAGACAGTTTTAAAACCCCGCACCATGCCACCCAATGCACCCCATTTTGGAGGGGAAAGGTGCAGGGTTTTTAATCTGTCTTTCAGCCACTGAGCCAAAAGGTACTGCCAGTTGCCTCAGTGGCTCAAAGACAGTTTAAAAACCCTGCACCATTCCCCCCCCCTTTGCGCTCAATTGGGGAGAAGGTGTGGGGTGTTTTAACTGTCTTTGAGCCACTGAGGCAAGTGACAGTACCTTTTCACTTGATATTTCAAAGACAGTTTAAAAACCCCACACCTTCCCCCCAATCAGGTGTGTTGGGGAAAAACAAAAAACAAAAGGAAACAAACTGAAACTTTCCAGTTTTGTTTCGTTTCGTTTTCTTTAAAAATCAGTTTGTTTTTCATTTCATTCTGAAACAAAATGAAAAACAAAAAACAAAACAAAAATTCATTTCTTGCCCATCTCTGTTCATAATTGCTCATACCTACACAGAAAAAGTCAGCAGAATTTGAGCTTTAGTTATTAATAACATTCAGTTTGGTTCGATCTCAGATTACTTGGAGGAGTCAAGCACAGAAGGAGAGAAATTATTGATATACACCAGGGGTATCCAAACTTTTTGCAAGGAGGGCTAGATTTGGTGAGGTGGAAATGTGTGAGGGCCGATCATCCAGCCACATTTGGGGCCCGGGCTGGACTTTGGGCAAACCTCTAGGACATGCAAGGAGGCGGGGAGGACACTGCAGCAACAGAGCCGGGGGCAGGTAGGCTGGGCGGGTGGCTGGAGGGGATGGACAGAGGCAGGGAGGGCAGGCATACCATAAATCTACAAGCTGATGTCTCCTTCCAGTATCGGGAGGGGGCAGCTGTCGGGGATGCGTGACAGGCTGAGCTGATGGGGATAAGAGGCCGCAGGATGCTCAAAATGTGAAAACGGGCCACATTTGGCCCCCAGGCCTGACTTTGGACATGCCTGATATACACAATAGCCACAGGGTTGGTATGGGGGGGGGAAGTAATTAGCATCCAACTGATAATATCTGTAGCAATTTCTTAACTTGTGGTAATTTGTTTCAAAAAAGTTTTGTCTTTTATGTAGCTATGCAAGAGGATGTTGGTCATAGTGAATTACCATATGGATCCTGGGAAAAGAACTACTCTGTGTAGCCCTGAGCAAACTGCAATATCTAAAAGTGGCCCCCAAAGAAGGAAATGATAAACCCTTTCTGAGTACGATAATCTAGAAAACCCTGGAAAGGGCCGTCATAAATTGGAATAAATTCTGCAGTGTATATTTTTTGTTACTGTAGTCCTACGAGGAGCCTGAGAGAAAGAATGACTCATAAGGTGGTGGAAATATAGGTGAGATATGTAACTCCATTGAGTTTCCCTTGATAAATAATTATTACAATACCAACTTTATTTTGAACTAAACCCTGGGTTCACTAGTCATCTAGGAAAATGGATTTGATTGATTCCCTGAACCAAGATTGTTTTGATACTTGCTTGCAAAGCAATGAGTCTAGGTGTCTTCCTCTCTTGGGAGCTATTTGCCTACGTGTCCCTTAATGGATGACTCTGCATATTATCTCTAAGAGAGATGTATAGGGAGATACAATAAAAATAGTAGATGGGTCTCATACCTTGCAGGGTGTTGTACAAATAGGCCCAGGAAGACCATTTCAAGAGAGGTCAGTTGTTTTAAGCCATTGCTTCTAATCTCAAATTTGTGGACATTACCTGGCAAAAGTTTTGTAAATCCAACATAGGTTTTACAAAACAGAATTTCAGATCACATACTACTAACTGAGTAGGCCAAGTATGGGTTTCTAGTATTGTTGCAGTTATAATTATTTTTTTGATAGAACAAGCAAAGCAATAGGTGAACATGTTGAAAAGGAAGAGAAAATAATTATTGAATCGAGGAAGAGGGTGCCTCTTGAGCACATGCTCAATTCAGGAATTGGTTTTCAAAACCAGAATTGAGTCACAGTCCTGTTACAGGAAAATTCACTGCTTGTCCATTTAATCTCTCTCTCTCTCTCTCTCTCTCTCTCTCATACATTCCTATCTCAACAGCTTACTGTTAAAGGCAACCTTCCAGGAATCTTGGTAAGACAGGAGTGGACCCCTTGAAAGTTGCTTTTTGGGGGCTATAGGCAGCAGAATCTCCCAGCCAGCAAGGCCAATGGGCAATTGTAATTAGAATGGACTTCACATTGAAGAGTAACTTTCCTGGCAAAACCCATCTTGCCAAATATGTTTGGACTTTAAGTTCTTAATATTGATGCAAGCCTGATAAAGTGGTGTTTGGTTCATGAAAGGTCACACATTCTATGATGATTTTAGTGGTCTATAAAAGTATTGCCTATTTTTGCATTTTTATTTTATATAGGACCTGGTGTCTTTGGCTTAGAGTTGCTTTGCTACAGGCAAAATAGAACTGTCCATGGTGCTGAAATGCTCAAATTGATATATCAATTCATATAATAGATTTATTATCTTACATTCCATGATCAACTTCTTTTTGAAGTTTATTCTTCTTTTTAATTATTAACTAGTTTTATGTGTTAATATTGTTTATAGCTTGCACAAGGTGTGTTCACTAAAACTTCTAACACTTAGTTTATGTTACTTAGTGAATAGCCATTCAAACAGTGGATGAACCAGTTCTGTCTGGGCACAAAAGGTCTACTGTACACCAAAACTGCTTAAAAACTTAAAAAACATAAACCTTCACTTACCCTGTCAGACAGAAACAAAATTCAAATGAACTATATAGGCTTGAGCACTATTCAGCAGTGACAACTATTGTTTGGCTGAAAACTACAGAACAAAATTCAACAGGGATAAATACAAACTACTGCACCTAGAAAAAAGAAACCAAACACACAGTTACAAGATGGGGGTTACCTGACTCAGCAATACTATAAGTGAAAAGACCTTGGAATCATCATGGATCACAAATTAAATATGAGCCAACAGTGTGAGGTGGCTACAAAAAGGCAAATGCTATTTCAGGCTGCATTAATAGAAGCATAGTACTATACAGTACTAGTTCCCCTCTATTTTGGCACTGGTTAGGTCTCAGCATGAGTACTCTGTCCCGTTCTAGAAACTGCACTTCAAGGAGGATGTTGACAAATTGGAAGAAGTTTGGAGAAGGGCAATAAGGGTGATTAGGGGGCTAGAAACGAAGTCTTACTAAGAAAAACTGAAAGACCTGGGCATGTTAGGCCTTGAGAAAAAAGAGATTGAGAGAGATATAATAGCATTTTTCAAATACTTGAAAGGCTATCATACAGAGGAAGGGCAGGATCTGTTCTTGATCAACCCAGAAATGCAGGACACAGCAGGGGAATCTAAAAATGTTGCTGGCAACATGGAGCTCTCTTTGCCGCCTAGATCTTCAGTCTGACCCAACCTGTGTTCCTTTTAGAATTCATTCATTCATTCGTCCGTCCGTCCGTCCGTCCGTCCGTCCGTTCATTCATTCATTCATTCATTCATTCATTCATTCATTCATGCATGCATGCATGCATTCATTCAGAAAATGTTGTTCTATATACCTGGAAATATATGGTGGTCAGTAGCAAAGCAGAGCATGTCCTTTAGGTTTGTGTCACAGCTTTATTGGGGACAATTTGGAAGAATGGGGACAGATGCAGGTGGTGGTGATCTGGCACTGCAGGTGTGGGATGCTCTCTGTGGCTGAGCCCCTTTATGGAGTGGGGGACAAGGAGGTCTCTGGGGGACAGTTAGGACCACATAGTGGCCTATGTCCATGTGGTTAACCTTGTGTCTGTCTCCCTAGTTTGCATCAGACACCAGGTGAATAAGCTGATAAAGATAATCCCTTGTCCTGGAGCCAGGAGCTATGGCATTTTTAACCAGTAGCATTGTGGCCAAATTTTCACCAGATGTGTGTGTGTGTGTGCATGCATGCACGTGTGTGTATGTGTGTGTGTGTGTGTGTGCTTTTCAAAATTTAGTTATGGCTTCAAGGGCTGTCATCAAGGTAGAGTATTTTCAATGCTAGAGATCCCACTAGTATTAAAAACAAACCACTAATTATTCCTTTGTCAGGCTAAGGCTGGCATCACCTGTGGCTTTGCCTGTAAATAAGGAGAAGAGCTTTTTGTCTCCAGAGCTGCCAGTCTGGTAGCTTCCTGCTGGGATTAAAGTTGGCTAAGAGAAGATTTCTAAGCCAAACCATGAGGATGAGATACGCTTGCATAATGAAAGGCTGTCTGTTGCTTTCATCAGTCTTTTAGTCACTTTGTATTCTTCTCTGGTGAGAGCTATTGTCAGCATTGCAACTCATTGGCTTCTTTGTGCAGGAGCAGATAGAAGCTTGACACTTTTGGCCTCTCCTGTGGCTGGCAATATATATATATATGCTACTAGTAATTTCTTTTCTTGATAAGCATGCTGTCCTATTTGAGAGGATTTTCGTGTCATATTTGCTGTGTTAGCACAGCAAATTCAGCAAGGCAGGAGGCGACTGGGCTTTCCCTCCCAAGGATATGAAAAACAATGAAAAATGGCCTTCATATAAACATCTAATAAATTCTGTTCCCACTGTATAATTTAATTAAGGCCTCCTAAGACTATTGTACTCGTGGCCGAAATTGAAACAAAGGTATTTCATTGCGAGTGTGTACCCAAGCAAAGAATTGCACTCAGTCCTGATACACATCCCTGTATTATACTTTGAATTTTCATACACCCAGTTCTCAAATCTGTAAATTCATTGCTAAAAATATAATGGCAAACTATTACAATTGTGTGTGGGTGTGTGAGAACACAGACTTTAAGTTGCATGTATGTAAGTTTGCAACTGCACCTGTCTACCCAGGCTGGCCCAACTGAGGCCTACTGAGAAGAAAGGGCATAAATATTTTCTGCATTGGCTATGATCTTGCTTGAGCAAAATTTCTGGGCCTGCTTTGTTGATAGTGAGGTTAGCAGAAGGAGTTATAGCCGAGAAATTAGCAGAATTCAACCTACTGAACTACAAGAATAGTTATCCAGTCTTGGAAAGCAATCGCATCCAGATCTCTTACCTAGGAGGATAAAGAAGCTAGTGTTTATTTTAGAAATACATTCAGGTAAGGAGCTGGGGAGAAATGCTTGTTATTGTTCATTAAAGTGGAGAGGCAAGAAGCCATGGCTGCCCCATCTCTTAGCAACAAAGCTAATATGTCTTCTCTCTAAGGCAAGGGAAAGAGATGAGGTGAGTGGGAGGTGAGGAATACCATATAAACAACCACAAGAAATATCATTTTAGGTTGAAGGAATGTCAGGAAAGTTATTTGTATCTTCCTTCCTTCCTTCCTTCCTTCCTTCCTCCCTCCCTCCCTCCCTTCCTTCTGGTCACTCTGGGGTGGTGGTGGTGTGTGTGGGGGTTAACAACAATAGTTGTTGGGGAAATCTGAGAAGAACCATGATGCACTAATTGATTGAATGATTCACCAACCACCCAGTTTCCATTAAATATTACATTTTGCCTACTCAAGTTGCAAAGATGAAAAGAAATGTTGGATTACCACTCCCAGAATAGCAGACATGCTGGCTGAGGTAGTGCGGGCCAAAGTTCCATGGAGCAACTTATTCCATCTCTGTTCTTTACATAACCAACATAGATAAACTCTTGTTCAAAGGAATGCTTTGAATTATCAAGACACCACAGACTAAGAAGGCCAGAATATGCTTCAGTTGGAATATGATGTGAAAGCAATGTACACCAGAGACCCCATCTTTTTAAAATTTCTATTCCCCTTGGGCTGTAGTCCTAGACAGCCATATGTACAGATGGGGGACTTGTACGTGTGTTGGTAGAACTGTTTTACAAGCTGTTCTGTTTTGTAGCTAATCAGTAATTGGAATTGTTTTTCCATTTAACACTTGATTGCCTATTTGTTTGGGGGAATGGACTACAGCAATATTTCCCAAAAAAAAAAAATGCTTAGGCTATGGAATTCACAGCCACACAATGTGGCCACAGACACAGATAGCTGTAAAAGGAGGTTGGACAATTTTTGAGCTTTATCTACAGCATGCCACAGTCCCAGAATGCCATTTATGTATTTATTTAAAATATTTTTATCCCACATTTCTCCTTAAAATGGCCCAAGGCAGCTTGCAATGTTATAAGGACAAAATTTAAAAGCTAAAAACAGTAAAAATACTAATTTTTTAAAAAGTAGCTCATGACCATGGCTGACTCACCCCCAAAATTTGATGTGCCCTGTTTGATCCATGAGTCACCTTGTCTGTGTACCCCATTTACCAATAGAATGAAAAGAAGTAAGAAATATTGTTTTCACAGAAATGCAAGAAATAGCACGGATGAAGAGTGTGTGTGTGTGTGTCTGTGTGTGTCTCAGTAAAGAGTCTCAGTTCGAGGGTGAAATGAACTACAAAGCAAAAAATCCCACAAATTGGGCTGTTTTGGGGGTTGTTTTGGGGTGGTTCAGGGAAACAAGCCTGCCCAGAATGAAACAAAATGCTCAATTATTAGCATTGGTTATTCTCACATGGGCTATAACTAGGACCTCTCAAATCCAATCACTACCAAACTTGGACTGACTCTCCACCCCACCCTCTCCAGGTTTGGCAAAGAATTGATGTGGGATCTCCAAGTTATACCTGAATAAATCAGGTTACCCCAGCTAAGTGCTCTTCAACCTCTTTGAGTACTTTTTTGGGGGCTGATTTGAGGAGCTACAATTCAGACGTCGCAAATCCAATATTCACCATACTTGGAGGAGGTGGGGAGGAGAGTCAGCTGAAGACTGTTATGTCAATTCAGTGTCTCTAACCCCTACAGGGGGTTGTTTTACAGTTGCTGGAAATCCCAAATCACACAAACCACAGAACAGCTCATGTTGTCGGAAAGTTTGTGGTTCATAGTTTACAAATAGCAACGAACCCTGAGCCATCATCAACTGCCGTTTTCCTGTATGATGACACTTGGTAAACTGCCAATAATGACAGAATAATAACAGAGACATAAGAGTAGTCAATACCTTTAGTAGACCACAAAACACACACACACAGGCACACACACACAAACAGGCAGTGAACTTTTGTGGGTCAAGTCCACTTCTTCAGACTATGCACCAATATTTTGCAGATAGTGCAGAAGACTTATACAGAGTCCCCCAAAATTCATGGCTGGTGTTTGTACCAGGTCTGCTTTTTTAAATACTGGCTACAAATGGCCATTGCGTATGTGTGGTCTCAAGCAGCTGGCTGGAGTTTTTCATCCAGAGCCTCACATTCCTGTTGTAAACCCATTATCATGTGGGCAAAGTTCATAGGGAAAGCAAGATTTGCATCTATTTCACAGCTGAGTGTGAAGCACTATACAATACAAAACATCATCATACTGAATTTTAGCCATTACACTATACTGTATTACACTACTTTCCACAATTAATTCTTCTTAGCTTTGTGGAAGCTTCCCTAATTTCTTCAAAAAAAAAAAAAAGTTTTTTGCTCCAGAGCTAGCTTCTTTAATTAGAGCTTGCTTCTTTAACCAGCTTCTTTAATCAGAAGTGTTAGAAATTTGCATTTTTATACTGTTATACTGCTTATTAGAGATGGGCACAAAACAAACAATTTTTCGTTTCCGTTTCCGTTTTTTCGTTTTGTTACGTAACGAAACGGCAAACGAAATTTGTCTCTAAAATGAAACGAAACGAACAGAAACACCAGAAATTTTGTTGTGCGTTTCGTTTCCGTTACTGCAATATGAGTGAATTGCTTAAAATCCTAAAAAAAATCACAGGAAATTGAAATATATAGTAATGAAATGGTAACGAAACGAATGAAAACAAAAACAAATTTTTGCAAAAAATTGTGAAAAATGGAAACGAACCGAAACGGACCCTCCAAACAACAAACGACAAACGAAATGCCATTTTTTTGATTCGTGCCCATCTCTACTGCTTATAATGTTAAAAATCCTACAACCCTGTTTAAGATTTGTGGCAGTTCCCAGACCATGTGTTGCACTCTCTATTCTATTTCTACTCCTTATTACATGATTTTGATGACAATAGCTACTAAAACCACCACAGTTAAAATCTCAATAAGCTGACAAGCTTTTAACTACTCTTTCCAGTGTTGATTGTTATTGATAGAAAAGGTTGGTGAATACAGTATCAGATAGTCAGAGGTTGACTAGTGAAATGGTAGATAAATTTTCACGGTCAAGCTGGAGTGTAGACAAGAGAGCCAGGAACGTTGGTAGCTCAGTGGTTTAGATATCTGTCTGTGAAGCCAGAGGTTGGGAATTTGATTTCCTAATTTGCATCCTAGAACAATTAGGCTTTGGGCAAACTGCACAGTCCCATCTTAGGTCTGGTATCTCAGCTGTGACAGTTCAGTCTTGAGTAACCCAGCAAGAAACTTAGGCTTGTTAGGGAGTCTGGCCTCCTGGTAGAATTGCTCCCAGCTTCACTGACACCTTCAAACCCCTTCACCATTTCAAGGTGTGCATCCAAGGAGGGGAGATCAGCAATACAAAGGCACAAACAAGGCGAGTCCAAGACATCTAATCAAACAGTCCAGATGTCACATACAACAATGAAGCAGCAGAAAAGTCTAGGCCTCAAGGCAGGCAAGCTCTGGAGCAACAAGCTACAATTTCTTTAGCAAAGAAATTTAGCATAGGTTGCAGGCACATGGCCAGCTGGAGAAGGAAATGGCCTGTAGCATTTGGCTGGCTGAGAGGGAGAACATTCACTTAAGATTATTGAGAAAGACTAGACTCTTAAGGGCCCTCTCTCCACATCTGAACAGTTAATGAGGTCTTCCAACCTTTATATACTGTTATTCCATGGGCTAGGAGGCATCACAAAGCAGTATGTTCTGAAGGTTCAGCTCCCTGGCTTCCTGAGGGTTCAGGACCTGCAGGGTCCAGCAGCTTTTTTCACCTTTTGTCACCTTCCGAGAACTCCAACTCATCCTTTTTGAGAGACTCATCTGGCAGCACTCTGATAGCATCCGAGGCCATGAGCTAGGCACTGAGTTCAGAAGGCCAAACTGCAACATGCAAGTGGACTTGTGTTCCTCTGGAAAAGTACTGCATAAAACTGCCATCTACAGTATAGGTATGTTTTTCGCTGTTGCCTGTCCAAAAGTGCAATACCCAGCTTATTAAAATAAACTGTTGCATGTGTGGTACCTTGCGTGTCCCAGTATAATATTGTGGTTTCATTTTCTACAACTGGAGTTGGCTGGAATTTCCAGTATAAATGAATGTGTAAGATTTAGTCAACTAATAAAAAAAATGATCTTTGCAACTTGCACCGCAGTCAGACCTGCGTTTCCTGTGTAGTTTGCCATTGGCGAACTACGCACTAAAAGACTTCATGCTAACCAGGAAGGTAAGCAAATTCTGCTCCCGGCCGAGTATGCCCCTCAAAAAGCGGTTTCAGCGAAGTTTTCTAAACCACCACCAGGGGCTGGATTTAGAATCTTCGCTTGAAAATGCTTACTTATGTGCTTCTGTCGCCACCATAGGACACAGAAAATGCACAGTAAAAACAGTTTTTGCCATGGAGGCTTGGAAATTGGAGCTGGAAAGCAGGACAAAATGCGTAGTATGCAGGTTAGGACCAAACCAGAATAGGAAAGTATGACGCAGAGGAGAGGACACCAACTGCTCATTAAAAACCACATGACCGCCAGGGGGCGAAAATACGCAGGAAATTTAAATACGCAGAAAACTCAGGTATGACTGCGGCCTTGGTTATGCCTGCAGGTATACCTGTAATCTGTTGATGCTAGCTTAAGATAACTAGTTTTGATACAATGAATTGTTCCTTTAGATTTATGTACATATACCTCTTACACTTTTCTTCATACTTATTTTTTGATTATACAGTATCTAGTAGAGATGGGCACGACTTAGCGGAATTTTCGTTTCCGTTTCCGTTTTTCGTTTCCGTTACGTAACGAAACGAAAAACGAAAAACGGCTCAAAACTGGAACGAAAATGGAAACGAAATGACTAATTTCGAGCCAATTTTCGTTTTTCGTTACTGGAAAAGCACTTAATGGAGCTAAATGGGAAGAAACGAAAAATTTTTCGTTTTCGTTTTCGTTTGTCATTTTCGTTACGCAACAAAACGAAAATGAAAAATTTTGAAAATTAGCTCACGAAAACGGAAACGAGCCGAAACGGGCCCCTAGAAGAAAACGAAAATGAAAACGAACAATTTTTCTGAGTCGTGCCCATCTCTAGTATCTAGCACAAATAACATGGTCTTGATTGTGCTTACAAATCCCTCTGTTTCAGCCTGAAGCTGGCCCAGTGTATGCCATAGCTTCAATTACTGTTTATCAACACTATCCCCCACCCATAGACTGCTGTCTATGTTATGGTTTCTCAAGCCATGCTTCCCTGCACTTTCATTAATGTAGGTTGGTTTTCCTGTGGCTTTCATTAATGTTGTTTGGTTTCCATTTGCATGCATTTGTGGCACCGATAGTTCTGTATTGTTTTCTACTATCATCTGACCAAGTGGAGCCGAGCTCCCATAGAGGCAGTTTCAAAATTTGACCATTTGATCTATACAGTCAAGTAGCTGAACCTAAGCTGGAGATGTCATGCCATGGGGCAAATAAAGATGCTCTGTGCACAACTTTGGACAACAGTGTCAGTATTTTGACTGGATGACTCAGGTTTTCCTATTTTAAGGCATCAAGATCACTATACGGGCAATCCAGAATTCCAAAATAATATGTTGTTGTTGTTTCTGCTGTTCTCTGAGAGATGATAATTGCTCATTTTAAAGAAAAGTCACATGAGGCAACAATATGATTTATGCTTTGCTCTTCTGAAGCAGAAGTAAATTTACAGAGAGGAAATGATCTGCAACAGCCTCCTTGCTGTGCAGTTGGCCAGTGTTTACTTTTTTGCACAGACTCTTTAATGAAGGAAAGTCAGAAGAACACTCCCAAATGTTTTGCAGGAAAGGATATCTGCTGGGGAAAAAATTCTATTGCCTGTTGCCATAGCTACATGCATACTTTAAAGACATAAACAGGGATATGAGAAATGTGCTGTAGAATGAAAAGCATCTCACTCCTGTGTTTTGTTGCTTTTAAAAAAAACAATAGAGTTTTGCCTTTGAGGGCTTCGGCTCCTAGATCTGAACTGACAACCGCTATCACAGAGAAAGAGACATCTATCAAAGTGGGTTGACATCATTCATTCATCACCCAGTCATCAATTCATCATTCCTCTGAAATATTCCATCCTTTTGTCTCTGGAGAATTACAAAAGTGGTTCACCCTTTAAAAACAAACAAACAAAAAAACCCACATTAAGTTTTGTACAGTTGTTTCAGAAGGGAAAACAATTTCACATGGCAGATGCCCGTTTGGGAATAGGCATGGGTGGCAGGCTAAATTTCCTGCCCAGATCTCCTATGTGGTCTTCAAATTTGAAGATATTATAAAAACTACATAGAATGTGAAGGAGGAAAGGAAAGAGAGAAAAAAATAGGTATACCGTATTATACAGATGTTTGATGGAAGAAGAGGATCAGTTAGAAAGTTTAAAAACAAAATGGGAGTTGTTGGTTGAATAGAAAAAGATCATTGGCAGAAAATTTGGCATTAAAGTTTTTAACAATGCATATAAATTAGAATTGAAAAATGGTTATAAAATAATTATGGAGATTTATGGAGATGGTATTTTTCTATGACAAAACTAAACAATATAGATGGTAATTGCTCTAAAAATACTAGAAACGTGATAAAGAAGTGGGAACTTACTTGTATTTATGATGGGAGTGTGAACTGTACAAAAGGTATGGTATAAAGTTTTGAAGATAGAGAAATATTGAAAGGTAATATTGAAATAGTGTCAAAATAGTATTATTGTTTGTAATAGAAAATGATGGTGTCAGTAAAGGGGGAATATGTTCACGAATATGCTAACAGCAATACAAATGCTCATGGCAAAAAACAAAACAAAAAAAAAACAAAAACAAAAAACAAAAAACAAAAAAAAAACCCTAGAAGTGTAACTGGGTTTCCCAATTGTGTAAAGGGTACAATGAAATTTGGAATATTGCAATTAATTATACATTGACTTCAGAAATTAAGTTTTAAAAGGGAGAGTTAAAGACCAATAGATTTAAAGAAATATGGGATGAATATATAAATGCTGTGCTGGATAAAAGGAAAAGGGAGAATGCCAAACCACGACTAGGTAAATTTATGGAAAGAACAGTTAAAGGATGAGAGGAAGATCAAATATAAGGTAGTTGGCATGCATGTGTGTCTGGGGGTGGGGGGGATATGTGTCGCCTGCATTATTAAATTATAAACCACCCAGAGAGTGCTTTAAGTGCTATGGGGTGGTACACAAGCACCACACTTGGCTTTTGAGTTTTGCTTTACTGACAATGTAAAACAAAAGGGCTTGGGGGTACAAAATTTATTTTCAGGTGTTGATTCAACACTCGGTCTACTACAGAGGTTTTGAATAGCAAATTGGTTTTTCTTCCCTAAAACAGTTTGTGTGTCTTCTCCCTTTTCCACCCCTCAAGAGATATGGTTGCAAGTCTCATCCTACTATAATAAAAGGGAAAAGTAAAGTGTGCTGCTGGTATATTTCCCTATAGCTCTTAGAGCACTCTCGGGGTGGTTTAAAATTTAATTATGCCAGCTACACATCCCCCGCCCCTCAAGCCAGGTACTCAATTTACCTACCTTGGTAGGATGGACTGTTGAGTCAACCTCAAAGCAGATGCCTGAGCCCAATAGGATCAAACTCAGGTTGTGAGTCTTGGCAGTGGTACTGCAGTTCAACCATTGCTTCATTGTTTAAAGGACAGGAATTATAATTTTTGGTCCCAAGAACCACCATTTCATGTAGCAACTGTAACAGTGTCCCAGGCATTAGGTTCCATTTTGTTATCGTTTTGTTATTGATGGACAGAAGCTTCTGTCGTTGGGTTTCCTGGTAGAATGTTCACTTTGGAAAGGCAAAACCTCTGAAATTTGAAGAGGTAAAACCCCCACCCCCTCATTATAAACATATACATGTCCATGCTTAGACATCCTTTGTTCTCCTTGACTGCAAGTCCCAGAATTTCCTTATCAGCATGATTACTGGAAGTTGTACCCCCCCCCCCGGGAACTTTCCAGACTCTGTAAAGGTGGGTCTACAATATCTCTAGAGATCTCCTGTCCTTAGGATCACAGAAGGAGCAGGATCACCTAGAGTCCATCAGCTTGTGAAGGAACAGCCACTGAATGTTTCCTCTTTACTACCAGGAAGAATATTTTGCTGCAACTGCCACTACTCTAAACTGAATAGATGAAAGAGTTCACATCTCCGTCACTGGAGACCCATGTGTCTACAGCACAAGGGATTGCCTCTTTGGACCAGCATGATCTATGGATAGGAACTGCCTGGTCACAGTCATTTGTGTGTCAGTGGCTCCAGGTTTGAGCTGCCATCATGCATTTTATGTTGAGGTAACCCATAAGCTTGGTTGTTAGGCTTGTTCTTAGGGTACAGCCAGTGTGGAATGTGCCATCTGGTGGCTCTACCACTGCAAATGGCTAGTGCTCTATGGTCTCTGTGCTCCATTTATGAGTTTTGAATTTATTTATTTATTTATTTTGAATATTTTAAACCCGCCTTTATCCTCAGGAAAGGACCCAAGGCGGCTTACAGTATTGGAGGGCAATATACATATTCAAGTTTAAGAACAATGAATTTGGAGAGCCATTTTATAACATTAAATAGGCAGTATAGGCAGTATTAAAGCTAAGAACAATATGAGAACAAATAAAAGAAAAAAATCCATTATGAGGGACAAGAACATAAGAACATAACAACAGCCTTGCTAGAACAGGCCACAGCCCATCCAGTCCAGCATTCTGTCTCACACAGTGGCTCACCATTTGCTTCAGGGCATTCCCAAGCAGATCTCTTCACCTGCTTATGAATCCCTACAAATGGCATTGAGAGATATCCTGTCTATTTCTAAAACCTGGAGGTTGTCCTTAGGCATCCATAATGATAGCCATTGATACCCTTGTTCTCCATGAACTTGTCTAATCCTTTCTTAAAGCTTTTGTCACTTTTATTATATTTCTGTTGGCACCCACTTTTCTTTTTAAATTGAAGACAAAATTCATAAATAAAATAATAATGCTTATATTATATTAGCTGCAGTGACTCTTTCAGACATACCTTTGGAGCACTGATATTGATGAATAGACATGGGCACGACCAGAAAAAATGACGTTTTGAGTTTTCGTTTGTCGGAACGGGTCCGTTTCTGGTTGTTTCCGTTTGTCGTGAAATTTTTCAAAAATTTGTCATTTTGTCGTTTCGTTTGTCGTTTGTCATTTCCACCGCGATTTAGGTGTTTTTGCGCCCTAGGCGGCAGGTGGGGTGGGCAGCGGGCAGCGAGGGGAGGTGCGGGTGGGTGGCGGTGGCGGTGGCCCATGGGCAGGCGGTGACAGCAGCAGGGAGGCGCGGGCGGGTGAGCGGACGGGTGGCGGCCATGGGCAGGCAAGTGGGTAGGCGGCAGCGCAGGCCGCAGATGGGTAGCGGCGCGGGCGGGCGGGCGGGCGAGTGGGCAGTTAGGAATGCATATCACTTAGGATAGAGGTTCTGTTCTTGGCTTGCACCCCAAATGTGTGTGTGTGCAAGCAAATTGAAGTTGGGAAAATAGAAAATAAATGGTAGTATATAATATATTTTTAAAATAAATCCACACCTCCCACTCCCAGTCGAACCTCCCCCTTTATCCAATATCAGAAAAAAATCCTCACAAACTGCCAGAGAAGAAATAAAGAATAAACTGCTATTTCCTTCAGCAGACAAAGCTGCAGGGAATCAAATAAATTATTTTCTAAATTCAGTTCCCTCCCTGCCTGCCTAACTTAAATCCTAAAGCCTCCAGCCTCCCTCCTCAATCTCGATCGGATCACACCAGCACCAGCAGCCAGCCCTCCTCCCTCAACCACATCCATACACCCGACTGCGATGTCACAAACGAAAACGAAATACCCGACCAAATTTTCTTTTTTCGGTTCGAGTTCGAGTTCGAGTTCTGACGGCTTAATTATCGTTACCATTTCCGTTACGTAACGGAAACGAAAAACGGAAACGAAAACGAAAATTTCGCAGAGTCGTGCCCATGTCTATTGATGAAAAATGACATGGGTAGGGAAGCACCGACCATTTCCCTCTATCTCTGCTATGGAAGAACACTGCAAAGAGCAGCAAAGATCTCTGTTCTAAAAGAAAAGAAGTAGCTTATCAAAATGATCCCACGTAATATGTCAAGACAGAGTTGGATAGTTTACTTGATGTTAGTGAGGGCAAGTGAGTAATGGAGAAAATTTGTGGCACTGAGACCTGCTGCCACTTAGTTTTGCTGCAGACTCAGTGCGTAGATCAAGGTTAATTAATGGGTGGATTGACCTGTTGCTTTCCATGCGACTCCACACTATGTTTTATTAAACAACCATTAATCATTTATTGACTCATTATGAACTATTTCCAAAAGACAGTTTAATAGAAAGATATGCATATAATTAATGGATGGAGTTCATTACTAGAAGATGGGTGCAGTTACAGATAACTTAATACAGAAAAAGGAAGGAAAAGTAATTAGATAAATTCATGGAAAAGACATTGATTGACAGCTATGATTGGTGTTGACTAAGTGCAACCTTCCAATTCAAGTGCAAGTACGCTTAAGGGATTAGGGAGCACTGATCAAAGTGTTAATCTGGGACATGAGAGATGGATGATCCTTTGCCCAGCCACTATCTCTCAGTGTGACTTACCTTGCAGAGTCAATGTGAGAATTAAATGATACAGAAGGAGGGAGATGTGTATGATCCTGAACCCACAGGACGAAAGGTAAGATATTATTCATGCATGGTACTATCAGTAATGGAAATTATGTTGAATTCCTTTGTTGCTTGTGAACTTTCCAGGTGATCCTTCCATTGGGGGGAAATCCACCCACCCACCCACCCACCCACCCATCCATCCATCCACTGATTTTCTCCCAATAACAAGATCCAATGTGGCTATTCCAAATGCTGCATCAGTGTGATGCTCAACCTATGCAGATCAGGACCCTACTTTGTATAAGCTGCCTGTTGCTTTTTCTCTTTCTTTTTTATCATTTAGTTAAACAAAGGGAAGGGCATAAGTAACATATGGGAATGCCAATGGAAATCTATTTGTCCTTCATGCTTTTTTGAAAAACCTGGTGCCTAACCAATATGGTTGAATGCAGGGTTTGAATGTTTTCTTCTCATTTTTTATCTAAGGAATACAGAGAAGCATTTAAGCTGTACAACAACCCTATGAGGTAGGCTATATTGAGATATTACCCAAAGGCACGCAGTGACCTTACACACCCAGTAAGGATTTTAACACATTTCTAATATTTTCAGTTATTCTGCATAACAGAAATGTGACACCCTAGGCTGATTCTGACTTTGTTTTTCATTTCATTTTTACCTGTCATGCAGGTGGCATGTATGATAAACATCCTAAATAAAGCTCCAAATGATATGTAAGAACATGACCTTCACCATAGAGCAGAGATGGAGAACCTATGGCACGGGTGCTAAAGCTGGCACGTGGAGCCCTTTCTGTGGGCACCTGACATCGTCCCTTCACAGCCACCTGTATACAGGTTAAATTTCTGTATTGGCACTTTGCAAAAAAATTACTGGGTTTTCAATTGCAGTTTGGGCACTCGGTCTCTAAAAGGTTCGCCATCACTGCCATAGAGTCATACCTGAGCCCCAAAGGAATGTCTTGCCTCAAGACTAGGGATGGGTATTTTGTTTCATAACCAGTAGGTTACAAAACGAACCATGTGAGCCCAGATGGTCCTCGGAACTGGCTGATACATGCAGCTCCAATTGCTTTACATTCCTCTGTCTCACACAGGGTTAAAATCCAATGAGGAATCATGCTGCAACATCATCTTTCCTACTTCATGCTGCTGGCCAATCAGAGAGGGAAGCAGGATGATGCCTGTCCCTTCATAGCTCCTGATTGGCCAGCATCATAGATCTAGCACAGGTGATGTCGCAGCATGCTTCCTCATTGGATTTTAACCCTGCGTGAGACAGAGAAAGGTAAAATAACTGGATCTACATGTATCAGCCAGTTCTGAGGACCACTTGGGCTCGCGTGGTTCGTTCCATAACCTACTGGTTCCGAAACGAAATGCCCATCCCTATTCAAGACCAATATGGAAGTTAGAGAAGATGCACAAATAAGTGTGTTCAGAAAAGTGGACAAATAAAACACACAAATATTCATATGGAGCCCTCCCGCTCTTGCAACCTGATATAAATGAAAGATAGGCACAACATGCATGGGGAATTTGCTGAATACAAATATCAAACTAAAGCTGGAGCACTAATCAAGCATTTACCTGAATGTTTGAAGGGGCTGCAGGAACAGTGGGGATTCCCACCATATATTTCTCTATATACAGCCCCTTCATAGGTGCAGTCTGCCTTGACACACTGAACATGGGGATCTCAAAGGCACTTACGAGGTTCCTTGAAGGCTTTTGTCTTTAGCATATGAACCAGGTGGTGGGAATGTTCAGCAAGCAGGGCTTATATGTGCATAACCCCATCCTCACTGTGAATCTAGTCCTATATATGAGTAGGTAAATACTGGTATCTGTTTCAGGGTAGAGCTGTATTTTAGCCAGACAGCTAAAATACAGCTACAACTCCAGATAAAGTTCAATATCCCTCTTTCTTTCAACCCCCAGCCAGCCAGAAGAGCTGTGACAAAGAATTCCTCTCTACCAAAGAGGACACAACCCATTCAAAGTATAGTTCAAACCTTTCAGATCTCAAGCAATAGAAACACCTAGGGGAGAAGGTCAGGTTACATAGCCAAAGTGCAGATTTGTGACATTGCTATGGTTTGAGACATGAAAAAAAATATTAAAAAGGGAGAATCCATGTCTCTAATGGCTGCTGAAGGACAGGGAGAGAAGCTGGTGTTTTTGAGAGGGAGAAAAAAATCACCTAAGCCACCTAGAATGCCATATGTCACACAACACAGATGCCTATGAAAAGAGGAGGTTGTACTCTAAACCCATTGACCTTGACCTTTGGTCCTCCATATGCTTTGTAATTCATCTGCAGGAATCCTTGCTCTGGTTCAACAGAAGCTGAAGTGAAAGACATCACAAGAACCAGTCTCAGACTTAGATCCTATTTGCATTAATCAATGTGGATGTTGCTTTTGGGGTGGGGGTGGGGGGTTGGAATCCCTATGGCAAATGCCCCATATTCTGGTAATGTTACAAAGCTGAGCTACAGAAATGTATTGGGTCAAGGCACACTGACCTTCCTTTCCAATAGCACAGTTGCACAATGGAGCCAGGACTCACAGGACTGATTCCCCAGGATGTTCCGAGCAGCAGGGACAATGACGCGAGTCACTCCCTTCCCAGATCTTTCTAAGTTTTGCTGCAGTCCTTACAGTAGCTGGAATAGAAATGGATGTTCTCAAGGACAAGATGTTATTTCATGCTATTCCGCTTATCACTCTGTTGTAAGTGCTCAAGGGCAGTATGATCTTGATAGGGCAATGAAGAGCTATCTGCCTTGCAATTGCTTTTTAAGCACAGATCCTGCTCTGGATCACCTCAAAAGCCATTGCAAAGCAAATAGCTCTTAATTGGATG
>JAHTLZ010000275.1:23952555-23974605 GCA_023846285.1 Phrynocephalus versicolor
GGCATAGTGCCTTCTTTTTCCCTGGTGACTCTCATGAATATCAAGCATTTTCTGCAGGATGACAGTGGCAAATTGAGGTCAAAGTGTTTGTGATCTGCTTTTATCAAAAGGAAAGGCAAGGATGGGTAACACAATAAATTTTCTTGCAAAATGTACTGAAGAAGATTTCTCCAGGTGGTACAACTCAGAATGATAGGTAAGGCAATGCAGCATCCAGATACTATATTAATTATTGGAAATCATTTGAAGAATGAATGATCATGAAAAACTGCACTACATAACAACTCATATACCTCTGGCCTCCATGCTTGCTTTGGGACCTTAAATCTTTTTTCACCCATACAAATACAACTAAGCACCTTTATAGTCTGGCTGTTTTGGGTGCAGGATGGAACAGTCTACAAAGGGTCTGTTGAAGTTGCGTGGAGGAGCAGCGCACTATTTGGCATGCTCCTCCCATCTGGATAGCAAACAACTCCTTGCAACCTGTTCAGCTATTAATGAAGTATGGTGGTACCTTGTGTAAAGGAATTAATTCGTTCCAAATCAAATTCTGTTAAACAAATTTTCCCTTATAGAAATTTCCCATAGGAATGCCTTGAAATCAGAGTAATCCCTAATCGCGGCCATTTTTATGTTGTACGGATTCGCCCCATAGGAGATTCTGTTAAGCAAATTTCCCCTATCTCCGGAATTTTTTATGTTGTACAGATTTTATATTATACAAACTGTTTGTTATACGAGGGTCCACTGTACTTTCCCTGATTGTCTGTGGAGGGTCGGGGAAAGCCTAATTATTTCTTACATCACTTCCCTCTCCTGTGCTTGCTTTTCTGTTTTCTCCCTCTCCAGTCCCTGCTTCCTTTCCCATGTTCTCTCTTTCATTCCCACATTTAAAATGTCCCATGCCTAACCTTCTCTGCTATGATTCCAGGTCCAGAATGCCTGAGAGAGCCATGGAATTGTGATATGAGTGTCATTCTGCACCTGAAAATGTAATGGGAAGAACCTCACAGTGATTCGTAGAGATTGAAAGTCTCATTTTTCCTGAAATTTGTCCCCTTCCCTCAAATCAGCTTACCACCCCACTTCACTCAGTGATTTGAATATGTGGGTGAGAAGTTCCGGGTAGAGTTAGAAGTCTAATAGAGCCATTCTTAAAGGGGGGGGGGAGCATATAGCTCCCTGGGGACTTCTGGCACATTGGATGGGGGCCACAGACTGGAAACAATTCTTCACACACCATCTTGTATGATTCATCATGTGTATTATGCAATTCTGATTTGGGCTATATTTCTTTTATATTGTGTTTACGGCCATGATCCACAAAGGTTCAGAATGGCTGGTTAGGTACACTTAGTATAGCTACAGGGCTTTGAAACATTTTCTTTTCTTTTTGGTTTGGGAACTGTATCTTTCAGAATAGAGATGGGCATGAAATGAACTTTTAGTTCATTTTGTTATTTGTTATTCATTTCGTTATGTAATGAAACAAATAATGAATCCCAGAGTAGATTTAGAAAAAAAACGAAGTGAACCGAAAAAAATTTCAGTAACCCAATTTTTCTAAAATCTTTGATTAGCTTTTAAAAATAACTGCCAATAGTTGCTAAATGATTTCCTGAAACTAAAAAATCAGGGATTTTGAAAACATGTCATTTCACCTGCCAGTTTTTAAAGGACTTGAGTCTCATTATTAGGCTTGATGCTTTGGTCCAGTCACAAGCTATAGCATTGCTAAACAAACAAACCACCACCACCACCATCAACAACAACAACAACATGCTCCAAAGGACTGGACGAGTCTTTGGTTTGATTTAACAGAACTGAACTCGTCTGATTAGTTCAGTTTGAAGGTTTTCCTTCTGTTGCCTTCTGTGATTCCGTTTAAACCCCATTTAAAAAAAATACATTTGGGGAAAAACATATCTCTACCAATTACTGCAGTAATACACTTTTAAGGAGCCCAGAGTAGTAAATGTTTCGATCATTCAGTCTCTGGGAACATTTGTTACTCCCCTTTCATGGCAGAGAGTTAATGCTGGAAGCCTGAGAGACACTGTGAAATGGATAAAAGGTAAAGAAGGATGACAGATGAGGATTTTCATGACATTACCAACACTCTTCCCTGATTTCAGCTGCCACTGAAGCTCTATTATGGACTACCTCGTCAGTCCCTTGGGTCTCACTTGTCATCTTTGTCAGTTCCCTTCTTTTCATTTGGGGCTTCCCTCCTCTGCTAAGTTCTTATGCCATTCTTATGGCTGGTTCATCAGTTGGATTACTCATCCAGTGATGACACTCTTTTCAGTGTCTTATAACTGAGCGGCTATGGTCTCGGGCTATAACATACCTGACAAATCGCTGATGAACAAATTGGTCTGCATTTCCTGCTTCTTAGGCTCAGCTCAAAACATTGTTATGACTCGCCATGTCCTGTGATGCCTCACTTGAGTCTAAAAGTTGGCTTTAAAATATTACCTCTTGATTACCCCTAAATGTTTTCTGAAGGGACAATTCACTTTTAACAATGTAGTTGAGGCTGTTCTGAAGAAGAAACGTCTTTTTCAAGTGAGGCAGAAGATTAGCTGACTACAGTAAACGCATAATGGCATTTGGTTCATCTGGTTTATTTAAAGTCTGATTTTTCGTAGACAAGTATGTGTGAGGGTTCGATTAAAGCCACCAACGGTTCCGATGGGGAATGATTGCCAAAGTCAGTTATCTTATCAAAATTAATTACACTTTTATTCACGCATGTTGCGGGCATTACTTTTTTAAACAGTTTCTGGCATACATTGAACATTGGTAAACGATAAATTTCTCGGACTGTTTCTATTGAACACAACATCTCCAACAGTAATATCATGTTGAAATGAATTATTGTTTGTTATCAACAGGGTAGGGAAGCTTTCACTATCAGGGGTCTAGAACGTTGGGTCCTGCACCAATGGTGCTTCACATGTTCTGGCTGGGTTTCCCATCCCCATCCAGGGATCCATGGTGACACACTGCCACCGCCTCCCTATACAGTTACTGTACTGGTTGTGTTCACTGGGCTCCCTGTTACCACCACAGGAAGAAGCAGAGGCAAGGCTATTTCTCTGGCTGTTAAACTCTCCTCCTCTGTTTGCATACATCTTTCCACTAGAATCTTAGTTTTCTCCCTGAAGCTTTGTGTATCTTGGTCTGAATCCCCTGCTCCTGACATTCCCTTTTAAACTCTTCATTCCCACCCATCTTAGCTTCCCATATGTCCACCAACATGTCTATTAAGAAGAACCCCTCCACTATTGGTTCACTTGGTCTATCTTTAACACCTGACCTGTCATTCCTGTCACATCTCTCTTCCCATACTATCAAATCTTTCTCTAATCTATCATCGGACCCCATTGTTACACTCTTTTCCATATTAATTTCCTTCTTTCTAGCACCTGTTGTTTCCATTTTCCCCTTTCCCTGTCCATCTTCTACTTCTTCAAATAGCACAGCACCTTCTTTCTCACAGTAAGATGTTGTGTTTATTTCATATTTTACTAACAATATATATTGGTATAAAATCAGGGTCTTTTCCCCTTGAAAAGCAAAACATGAGTTTACCTCTGTAGGTTTAAACACACACACACACAGAGAGAGAGAGAGAGAGAAAGCCTGACTGGATGGTAATAAAGATGCAAATAACCTATCAAATGCTTTACATTTTTAAAATGTCTATGAAACAAGTCAACAGTCACCCTAGTTATATGGAAAGTGTACCATTTCAAAATAAACTGCAATTTTTTCTAACAATGGCAGTGTGTGCAAAACATTGTCGTTAGCACTGCACAAATAGTATCAAGAGTGCCTCCAAAATCCCTGCCATCCTCATTGGTAAAGAGAAGAATGGTTCATTTCCTCATTTTTTTACTTCTCAGCACAGGATAACTAAGGATTTATATTCCTGTCCCAAAGACTGCTAACACTGTAAGCAGGGTGAGAAAATGTTCTTCTTATTAACTGGGAATTCATTAAGAACATTGCAGGAAAAGAAATGATTACTAAACTTGGTTAAAGAAGCCTCAGAGCTAGTTTATTGCCATATATGTGCAAACATACTTTTGTCTAGCTAAAACGAAACAGAGCGTTCTCAGAAAAAGAGCAAAAGAACCCCAAGAGTATCAATCTTCTTGTAGATCAAGAAATTATGCTTTGGCTATTTATTAGTATATATCTTACCCTGCATTAATGTGACTTGCTTACACAGGTGGGTGCTCTGTTCTATCTGATGTTGTCTATTTGAACTTGATGTCATCTACTTGATTTCTTCTGCCCCAAAATGACTCACCAGAACCTATCCCAGCATAACGTTGGACACCATGAGCCCTTCCTTTAACAATACAGTATATTCAAGTAAATAAATGCTATATATTAACACAGCCCTGTAACTTTTATATCTTTCCTCTTACCAGTTTTAAAAGTTGTCAACAGCCTTATAGATGGTTTCCGCCCCTTCAGTTAGCTTAATTAGAAATTTTATAAAACATACATTTCTGTACTGAGGTTCCCTAGACAATATTTTGATAGTTTAAAAGCTAGCTCACATAACAGCTCGTTAAAAAAGTCCAACTCCTCTGCAGGTAATTGACACAGCATAAACAAGAAACATTAATATAAAATAGCAGGTGGAGTATAATATGCAGGGAACTGAAGTAGGAACTGTAAAAAAAACTTTCTTGAGGAATTTGTCTTCAGAATTGGGATTCCACAGATGCTCTGATATTTCTCTGTTGTTTCTCACTTCTATCTTATTTTACCACATCCAGAAAGACCTGTGAGTAAGAAGGAGTATGAAGCAATTCAGCTGAGTTTTGTCTAAATTCATACATGCCGCCCCACAGATGCTGTGTTTCCTTCCCCCCCACCTGTTCCTACCCCCTGACTGGTTGTGTGCCCCATGCAGAAACTGGCAAGCATTAGCTGCATCCTAAGAGCCTTGTGGTGCAGTGGTTAAATACAGCGGACCCTTGTATAACAAACAGTTTGTATAACATAAAATCTGTACAACATAAAAAATTCCAGAGATAGGGGAAATTTGCTTAACATAATCGCCTATGGGGTGAATCCGTACAACATAAAATGGGATTACTCTGTTTTCAATGCATTCCTATGGGGATTTGTATAAAGGAAATTTTGCTTAACATAATTTCATTTGGAACAAATTAATTCCTTTATACAAGGTACCACTGTAGCTGTACTGCAGCTAAAAATGTGCTCACAAGCTGGGTTTCAATCCCAGGTAGCAGGCTCATGGTTGACTCAGCCTTTCATCCTTCTGAGGTCAGTAAAATGAGTACCTAGCCTGCGGGGGGGGGGGGGCAATGTGTAGCCTGCATAATGAAACTGTAAATTGCCCAGAGGGTGCTTGAAGTACTATGGGGTGGTATATAAGCAGAACACTTTGCTTTCTGCTTTGTTCTTCCTCCTCCTGGGGCAGTTGTGCAGTCTGGATAGGAACAGGGACTTCCCTTCCCCACCTCCACCTGCAGCTGCCCACTCAAAGGCTCCAGGAAAGGAATCCCTGCCCCACCTCATCATCTGAGTGTGCAGCTACTGAATTTAGGCAGTCTGGATGATTTGCTTTGGGACCATCTCTAACTGTGATTACTTGAATTTCAGAAATAGGGGTTGTTCCAACAATGCCTGTGTCTAAATCTTAGAATCATGACTTCTGACTGTGGGATGTGGATCATAAGGGACCTTCCCTATTATGTTACATGATCTAGTGCTATAGCCCACTTTCTTCCTAAGGAATGTTGTCAAGAGCCACTGAGCAGGAAAGACGGAGAAGAAAGGATGGTTAAATTTTCTGGAAGAAATGTCTTACAAGGAACGGCTTAGGGAGCTGGAAATGTTTAGCCTTACAGGCTGAGAGGGGATATGATAGTCATGTTTAAATATTTGAAAGGATGTCATATTGAAGAGGGGACTGGTTTGTTTTCCATTGTTTCAGACACTAGGACTCTGGAAAATGGTTTCAAACTGCAGGAAAAGAGGTTCAATCTGAACATTAGGAAGAACTTCCTAATTGTTAGAGCTGACCGGCAGTGGAATATGCTGCCATGGAGGATGGTGGGGTATCCTTTTTTGGAGGTTTTTAAGCAGAGGCTGGATGGCGATCTGTTGGGAGTCCTGTGATGGAAGTTCCTGAATAGCAGGGGGTTGGACTAGATGGCCCTTGAGGTTTCTTCCAACTCTTATGATTCTACAATTCTAAAGAAAGGCCAACCGTGAGGCAGACAGGTTGGTGTAAAGGAGAAAGTTAAAAGAAAAGGGCCTACCACTGGGCCTTCTGGATCCTCAGCTTCACGCACCTCTACTCCTCTTCCATCCTTACCACTAACTCTGTTGTAAATCTAGTAGATCTTTCCAGAATTATTTGGCAGCAGCAGGAATTTACCCAAGCTGATCTGGACGTGGGAAAGTTATGGGGGAGGAGGAGGAGGAAGAAGAAGAAAGAAGCCTAGTAGTCTTTCAAGGAAGCCTATAAGACATTGAAAACATTTTTCCCTGAAAAAAAAATCAACATTCCACATGCACTTCATTTTGCAGGCACCGCAGACTCTTTTTAACTGATTTTCCCTTGACCTTCCATTAGCCTTACTAAGTAGCAATTTGGTGACCTCTGATAGAACCTATAGTGAGTGTCAGGACAAAACACACTGAAAACTACAGAACTGTAGAATCATCATATTATGAAGGGGTTGGTAGGTGCTTATAAAGCCACTGAGTCAGTGCAATAAAAAACCTACAACCATACCGAAGACACATGGAATCATAGAATTATGAAGTTGGAAGGGGCCTACTGGTTTATGTTCAGTGTAGGAATCCAAATTGAAGCAGATCTGACAGATTGTTGTTCATGTTTCTCTTGATGCCTCCATTTTTGAAGCACTTACCATCTTCTGAGGTAATTGGTTCCACTATCCTACTGTTCTAATACTTAGTTTTCCCAATATTTGCTCAAAAGCGGGCTTCCTGAAAATTAAGCCTAGTATTACATGCCCTGCACTCTGGGATGATCAAGGACAGGCATTATCCTTTCATATATTTGACAAGTGCCATCACATCTCCCTTCAACCTGCCCAGTTCTTTCAGTCTTTCCACTTAGGGCTTGGTTCCCAGTCCCCAGATCATCCTTGTTGCCTTCCTCTGAACTTGTTCGTTTGCTGGCATCCTCCTTAACATGCAGTGTCCAGAACTGGGCTAACTAGTGAACATTAGAGATGCTTGTCCACATGTTAAGTCCAAGTACTGGGCATGCAACCAGGCATGCATCTAGGGGCTTATTAATTAGCTGCAATTAGCCATGACATTACTTGTTCTGGATCAATGTCTGGCTCTGCAGCCAGATCCTGAAACCACTGAACTAGCCAGCCCTCTTTTCAGGGGTTATAGTCAGATAAAAAGAGGGGGGGATGAATACAAGCTCTCTTTAGCTCCTAGAAACTCTCAATGCAACCTTGAGTATTTAGGCTACTGTTTGAATTGATTTGTCTGTTACATTTTTTTTTCAGGTAAAGCTATTTTATATACTTACGTAAATTCCTGGTGGAATACCTCGCCTTGCCAAATGATGACATCATTCATGCAACTCAGACAGCTGGAGACAGACGTGAAGGAAAATGCTGGTTTAATCAGCCTTAAAAATGCCATTGCAAGATGAAACTGTAAGGGTATCCTCCCCTCAATCATCCCCAGACAGGATATTTTGCATGAAGTGGTCTAAAATTACTTTCCTCTAAAGGGAAAAGATTATTAGAATGTTTAAGAAGAGCAAATATTATGTGTAATAATCCAGTGTGAATAAAGGATGCTTAAACAATCCTCTGTTTCCTTTGGAACAGGAGAAGTAAACAAGCAGGTGAGATGAGCTGAATTTTATCAGGAGCTAACCGGTCTTCCCACTGTTGTATCCAGGTCATGTCGTTGAGGATGAATCTCCAAAGGCTATAGCCCTGTTCTGTTGTTCTCTCATGCAAGATCAACAGCATGGTTGAAGGAGAAAGAAGAATCCCTCACACCTATTGATTGCATGAGCAATGAGAAACCTCAAGAGGAGATGGGCCAGCCCTTGCATAGACTGTGCCCAGAAACAAGCACTCTGGAAAAAACAACAATCGTGTCACTGAAGCCTCTGTTTAACACTCCTTGATGACCATTTTTTTTAAAAAAATCATTTCTTCTTCTGCTGCAGCATTTTTTTTGGCCTGCTTAGCTAGCTTCTTGATTACTCCAGAGTAGAGATGGCTACAAAACGAATATTTTTGTTTCTTTTTTTTTGTTTTTCCTTCTGTTACAGAACAAAATGAAAAACGAAGTGCCCTTTTGAAAACTGAAATGAAACAAAAGGGAAATTTTCATTTCATTCCTTTTTTTTGTTTATTTGGCACTTGTCAAAATAAATAATAAAAAGAAGCACCGACCCAGCCCACGGGTCTGCTGGTTGTTACTAGGGTACAAAGGGGGGGGGAGGTGTCGACATGGCCTACAGGCTAGCTGGTCAGCGCTGGGGGAAAAGCAAAACAACAACAAAGAAATGCAACAAAAATGCTGACCCAGCCCATGGGCAAGCTGGTTGGCACTAGGGGAATAAAGCAGAAAAAAGAAAAAAAAAAGGAAAAAGGAAAAAGGGAAAGGAAAGGAAAGGAAAGGAAAAGTAAAGGAAACAAAAGAAACAAAATGAAGAACGAAATGATTTTTTTTTAAAAAAAATCATTTTGTTCCAAATGAAACAAATTAAAAACAAAAACAAAAAAGGTTTTGTGCCCATCTCTACTCCAGAGGCAAAAAGTAGTCCCATTATGAGTCCGAGTTGCCCACCCTAGCTTTAAATCCAAGTTACAGATGAAGCCATACCCTCAAAACCAGAGGTTGAGTCATGGTAACAGGACTTCTTTTCTTGTGAGATTGAAACGTTTCACTACTCACCCAAGTAGCTCACCCAGACACATCCTCAAAAGCAAGGGGATTCCAACCACAGATCAACTCCCTTCCTGAGCTAAAACATTGGGTATTTGTACACGACCCCTAAACTCTGCCGCAAATGGCTCCCAGCTCCGGAGCTTAAAATTGTTTCCCCACCAGCTCCGGAGTTTACAGAAAATTAAGTGCGGCCACGCCCACCTAAGCGCGTCCCAGCGCACTTTTCAGGTACCTGCTCTTGGAGGGTGATAAATCCCAGATCCGGATGTAAAGGAGTGAGTGCCCAGCTCTCCTCGCTTCTGTTTGTTGTTGTTTTTGCCTCCCGCCCCTTTAAGAGAAGGAATCAGGATGATGACGGGGCGGGGAGGCTTGGACTGGCAAACTGAGGTGAGCCTGCATTCTTTTGTCCCCTTTTTTCTCCCTCCCCTCACGCAGACAGGATCAAGGAAGTGCGGAGGGGTGGGGACGCAGGAAGAGCAATGAACCCCCAAGATCTCTGGTCCGAATTTAAGTGGCCAGCAGATCTTAGGGGTCATGTGAAAAGGCTCATAGACACATTTTTCCACTGGGCTTGTACCTTAATTGCTGCCCTTGAATTTCTTTACTTTGGTGATACAGCTTCAGCCAGGGATGTGACAAGAACTTTTAAAAATGTTCTCAACCATTTTTATATGCTGAGTGTCCCTGCAGAGACTTCTCCCAGCTAGTTCCTGGCTCTGCACAAACAAGGCCATTTCTCGTTTCCTTCTTTTTAAAATTCTTCACCTCTTGCTCTGCACAGGGAACTGCAAAATTTTGCATTGCTTAATGCCCTTCCCAAGTGAATTCTAGGCAGAAAAAAATGCCCATTCTTGGTAGGGATTGTAATATTCCTTCACTGCTTGGCATGTATTTTAACAGCAATGACCATGAAACTCATTTTCGGTGAGATTTCTCACGAGGAAATAACTCACACAGAGAAATCTCACTATGTGGAGAAAAAGTGAAACTTTCCCTCAATTCCTCATGAGGAACAAAGAACTGTGAAATTCACATCCCTTGCTTCAACAATAGTCCCCCCCCCTCTTGGGGTAATTTTTTTCATTTTTTAAAACTTGGGGGAACATAGACTTCTGTGCTGGGGAAATAAACACTGTCTTTATAGGACAATTTATAGCAGCATGATTTTTGAAAAACCCACCATAGATTCAGTGGTAGGTAATCTCTGTGGAGGTGAGAGACTGTTTTAGGGCCTTTTCACACGACCCCTAAGATCCGCTGGCCCCTTAAATTCGGACCAGAGATCTTGGGACTTTGTTGCTGTTCCTCCGTCCCCACCCCTCCGCACTTCCTTGCTCCTGTCTGTGTGAGGGAAGGGAGGGAAAAAAGGGACAAAAGAATAAGGGCTTACCTCCCGGTGCCGGTGGAAGCTGCTCCGAGCCCCGTCACTTCCTGATTCCTTCTCTTAAGGGGGCGGGAGGCAAAAAAACAACAACAAAAAGAAGCGAAGAGAGCCCGGCACATCCGCATCTAAGAATTTTCACCTCCCAAGAGCAGGTACCTGAAAAGTGTGCTGGGTTGTGCTTAGGTGGGCGGGGTCGCACTTAATTTCCTGTAAAATCCAGAGCTGGTGGGGAAACATTTTTAAGCTCCGGAGCTGGGAGCCATTTGCCCCGGAGTTTAGGGGTCGTGTATAAACGCCCTTAGAGATCAATTTATTCCTCAGGAGCTGCACTTCCACAAGGGATGGAGGCAAGGAGAAAGAGAAGTGTGTTTATTGGCCATCCATATAAATAAAGTAAACTGTCAACAATATTGTAACACATATTCATTAGCACCTCTCAGTCACTTACATCAATATGCCTAAGAAAGGAAATTGCCATATATCTCCAAATACTATAAGGCTTGTATACAAGGTTGTGTACAGATCTGACCCCTCTGAGTAGCTGACCTGTTGCTTCACATTTTCCCCCAGTAAACACATTGCAGAACCATAGATGATTCACCAAAAGCTAGTTTTTCAGTTCTTTATTGTCTTCCTAAACAATCCATTTGGAGAAAAGACATAAGTAGAGGTTTCTAGCTTTCAAGAGAGGGCAGGATTGAGAGGCATCACAGATAAAAGTCATAATTTTTGACTTTTATCTGTCAAAATTTAATGAACCAAGAGCCTGCCTACACTGAGATAAAGCTATGATATATGCTTACACGATGACATTAATTGGCATGGAAAGAAAGACATTGTCTGCTTCTATATCTTTTTTACAAAAACCCATCCTTCTCCTTTAAGAGCTGGCCCATATCTTTGTCAACAGATACAAACGTTTTTTTAAAATCACCTAAGGGAGAAAAGAAAAATATGGTAGATAGTTAAGAAACTTTTTTTTAAAAAAAACTGCACCCTATCTAACAAGTAAGAAGGAAAAACTTCTATTATGGTCTATGGTCCCTTGGCACCACCAAGGGAAACGGAAGGAAGGATACATTAAAAACAAAGTTTGATGTAAGGGAATGAGCAGGCCAAATAAGCAGAAAAGGTTAATAAAAATAATAAAAGTTTGGAGGAGGGGAGAGAAATTGAAAGAGTAGAAATGAAAACATGCTCTTCAGTGGCCAGGAGTGCATTTGCAAAATTAAAACTAGTATGCCAGTTACGCCCATTTCTTGAGAAACCTGATCTGGCCACTGTGACACTTGCCCTAGTGACCTCTTGGCTGGACTAATGGAATTCATTCTATGTGGAGCTGCCAATGGAAAGTCCCAGGAAACTTCAATGGGTCGAAAATGTATTGACCAGGTTGCTAACTGGGACAGGTTACAGAGATCCCATTACACCCCTACTAAAGCAGCTCCACTGGCTGCCAATCAGCTATTGAGCACAATTCAAGGTGCTGACCTTGACCTTCAAAGCACTATATGACCTGGGTCCTACCTACCTCAAAGATCAAATCTCACAGTATGAAACAGTTCGGGTGCTAAGGTCATCAGGAGAGGCTTTTCTCTCCTCCCCAACACCTTCACAGGTGCGCCTCATAAGAACACATGAAAGGGCCTTCTCTGTTGCTGCTCCCAGACTTTGGAACTCCTTCCCCCCTGGAGGCCAGGACTGCCCCGTCTCTGCTGTCTTTCCAGAAGCAGGCAAAGACCTTCCTTTTCAGGCAAGCTTTCCCTGAATGATGGACTACCTATGATGTGACTTTTAGATGGGTTACCATACATCAGGGCTGTCCAACGAAGTCTACTTTTTCTGGCCCAAAGTTCCTGAGGGCTAATACACTAATACCTCTACTTACAAATGTTATCCATTCCAAATCACATGCTCGTAAGTAAAAAAAAAAAGTAAGTCGAGCAGCAGTTTCCCATAGGAGTGCATTGAAATCCATTCCCTCCGGAATGGATTAATTGATTTTCTGTGCATTCCTACAAGAAGACTGACCATGCACACACTTCTCTTGCACCCCACTCGATCATCTGGCCAGCGGGGGTTGCAGGGGACCACACCGTGGCCCTTGAACTGCCCCGCCTGGCTGAGACAGTGGGCTGGCAGGTCCAGAACTTTGCAGTGGTAGTCCTTGGGATGGGGGAAGGAGGGTGGAGAAATATCCTCTCAAATTTTTTTTTTTGTTGGTGGCTGGCAGACTACTTTTGAACCCTTTGCGGGCTACTGGTAGGCCGTGGTTTACCTGTTGGGCAGCCCTGCCATACATGATTGCATTGACTGATTTCATAAGAATACCAGTGATTTCTATGTTAGTCTCCATCCCTCATAATGGATTTTCTTCTTTTTGTGTGCTCTTCATAGCTTTAATGTTACCTTTTGATGTTCTAAGATGCCTCTCCTAATTCCCTGTTCTTAATTTGAATATGTCTTAAATGTTCTGGGCTGTAAATTGTCCCTCATTATTGTAAGCCACCTTGGGTCGTTTTCCAAGGGGAAAGGTGGGGTAAAATATTCTAAATAAAAGTAATATAAATAAATACCTTGGCAAGGAAATAGATGTGAGATCTCAAGCCTTCATTCAGTCATGTCCTCTACTCACTGAAGCACAAATATTTTCAAACAAGAAAGGACACTCTCTTGTCTACAAATATTACACACATCTACTGGAAAAGGTTTTTTGGTATTCTGCCCTGGACACTTTTTTTCCTCACAGAGATGGAAGTCTACAAATACCCAAGGAAAAATGAATTCTGCAAGGCAGTGGTTGACTACTAAAGGCAAAGGCCAGTTCCAAGTGCACCCTAGTGCTAATTAAAATCAACTTCACATTCTTTTCAAATATCCTTTCCCTAATTCTGCCTCACTGCATCATTTGTTCGCATTTCATTATAGCAGCAGGTACGAAGTAATCTCCTTGCCTTAGCAAGAGGACTTGTATTCGTGGTTTTGTATAAGAGTCTGGTCAGGCCATTCAGGAGAAAGACTAAGCTACTTCGTGACACTAATTATAGATAGACATTCAGAATCTTCAATGTGTCTTTTATTGGGGGGGGGGGGCTCGTTAACACAGGAGAGTTGTTGGTATGGGCACCTGTTTGGCATTATATCTGCTTCATATCAGTGGTTCTCAATCTTTGGCCCTCTAGATATTTAAGCTTCCAACTTCCAATATCTCTAGCCATTGGCTATGATGGCTTGGAGCTTCTGGAAGTGGAAGGGCCCAAGATCTGGAAGCCCAAGGTTTGAGACTGAGAACCACTGTGTTAAGCATTCTGCTAGTGTGATTTGCAACAACATTTTGCAAAATGGCATGGAAAGCTCCTTCTCAGGGTTCCATCCAGACACTTAACTATGCCATTTTCTAGGGTACTTAGTCCCACCTCCCCTTCTTTTCGGTCACTACCAACACACACATGCAGCATACTAGAATTACTGAGGAGGCTCATTTGACCTGTCTGTGTGGTGGTGGTGGTAGGGATTGTTTCTCCTTTAAGAAATCCTATCCATCCAAAAGTGGTCCCTTCCATTGCTACTTCTAGAAACCTTGGTTACTCCCTTTTGGCCATAGTCCTTTTTGCACCCCTTACCTGAGTTTGATATTAGCTGAAATAGTTTGTTGAAATTAGAGTCTGAGGGCTTTAATTCCGTTATCTCAGGGCCTTGGTGCTCATGGTTGATTAAAGAACAGGCCAGAGCTAAAGGCTTTCATACATTGCTGATAAAACAGTTTTCATTCACAAAACTTCTTTCTCTGCCTACCAATGAATGGAAGTGCAAATCAAGTCATCTATAAGATCCTGTTATTTCTAGGGCATTTTCAGCTTTAGTCTAGAATAGAGATATATTTCTTGTCTAAGGCATAAATTAGAGATGGGCAAAAAAATGTCCCACAGGATAGCTAGGCTAAAAAAGAAAAGAAAAAGAAAAGAAAAAGTGTCAACCAGCAGGGCTAGTCGGCTGTAAAAAAACATTAAAAATGAAACAAAACTAAAATAAAATGAATTTTTAAAAGAAAAATCATTTCATTCCAAATGAAACAATTTTTTAAAAAAAAACCAGCCCTATTTTGGTGTTTTGTGCCAATCTCTAGGCATAATTAAAATACTGTTTACTTGTAGAGAAGGGACTAGGAGGAGCAGAATCTGGGGAAGGTTTTTTTTTTTTAAAACCTACTTATTAGCTTTATGTAGCTTTAGGTAGAGAGCTTGGGAATATTCAATTTGGGGACTACAAGCCCCAGAATACCCAGTTGCTGTCCATGTTTCATTGTATTCTCAAGCTCTCTTTGGAGCTATTTACTGGACATTTTCACTGTTTTATAAATGAAGTCAACTAAGAGTCGAGGAAGTAAAATACCTGCCCGAGAGCAGCAAATTATTTGAAATAAACACAGGAACTTAATTTATACCTGTATCTGATTGCATTCTGTTTTTAATTTTAATGCTGCCCTCAGGCAGATATTTATTTTACATGCTTCTAAACAGAACAAGTCCTGGGTCCCCATGAAGCCTTTAACACTTTGCAAGTATTAATTTACTTCAACACTATGTATCTCACAATGAATAGTTAAGTAAAATGTGTAGTACAAATTGAAGATATGGATGCAGATATGGAGAGATGGCTTATTATTACTCTTTCTGGAGTCCCTTTTGTTTCTCATTCTGATCACGGATGCTTCTAAGAAGCGTTCCCTCCTTTCTAGTTTATATCAAGATGGAAGTTAAGAAGACACCAAACATATAATAGTACGCTTTATATATCAGGTGATTCATCAAATTCACTTGAAACTAAATAATAATGTCATTGACTTATAACAGATATTCTGGGTGTGGATTTTATACTTCATCTTCTGTCCTAAGTCTTATACCTTGGCCCTTACAATCAATACTTTTCCAGTCTTAAACCTATCTGTGAATGCTTATGTCTTAAAATCTATACTTATCCTTGTTGTCGTTCAGTCGTTCAGTCGTGTCCGACTCTTTGTGACCCCATGGACCAGAGTTCGACAGGCCTTCCTATCTTCCACTGCCTCCTGGAGTTTTGTCAAATCCATATTGGTTGCATTGATGACACCCTCCAACCATCTCATTCTCATACTTATCCTACAGACATATTTAAATGTAGGTGACATGCCTATGTCTAAAACAGGACGTTTCTAAGATCTGAATGAAAGTGGGGTTCTGAAGGCAAGCGGGGTGCTCTTGGCACACAGTCTTCCATGTCTAGACACACCGGCTCTTTGCCCGCTGGTCTGCTGGTGCCTTCACTGGCAAAATGGTAGATGGCTATAATGCCAAATTTATTGATGAATTGATGCAGTGATAAACATTTTGCAAAACTATTTTATTTAAAACTAAAATAACAGTGCCCTGCTACCCAAAATCCACATGGGCACAAACCTAAATCACAGCAGAGTTCACATCCACAAATCTGCATTGAATTGAATCAGTTTTAGAAGTTTAAAAAGCTGCTGTTGGCTAGTTGAAATAAACTCACTTTGCAGCAAATATAAATCAATTTCACCATCCTGTCGTGTGAACCATAACATTTAAATCAAAGCGAATGACTCTTAAATGCAGCTCTTATTGCCAGGATGACCGTATCCTACGCTTTTGGCTACAGTTTCTATAATCCCCCATGCTAGTTAGGGGATTTTCAGCTCTAGTCTATAAAGGGCTTTTCAAGCCCTTATGTATATTACTTTTAGTGGATCTAATAACCTGTATCTGCTATGTGTAGTTCAATGGATGCCTTCTGTACATTTTCAAATATAACCATGTAGCAGGAGGCAACATGCGTGTTTGAATCTTCCCCCTTTGCTCAGATACCGTACTTGCAGTCATGTCCTTTTATTTCCTTTCTGCAAATTAGCCTTTTCTAACTGTCACTGCCAGTAGTCTTTGCATATATAAGTTCTTAATCTATCTTTGAAAAGAAGAGCATCCCCATAGCTTTGTCTTCTGAGAGATGGAAAGATAAAAATATATAGTGTGTCAAATCATATATTTTAACTGTCATGCAAATGGTACCATTTGGTAATAGCCTTTGATACTTTATAATATGATTGTGCATTTAGAGTGCCATATATTTCAGATGCCTGCTGTCTGCCATGCAGTGTGCCATATGGCCTCTCTCCTCTAGAAGAGGGCTGGCGGGTTATTATTGCCTCCTCTAGAGTAGCATTAGTGCAGCTCCTCAATTGCTCTGTGAAACCAGCCTACTTCTTCAGATGTAATATAACCTCTGTAGACAGGTATTTTTAACAAACATGGGGAGAAGGAAATGTGAAATGTAATGGGAATGCACAAAAAAGTGCTTAGACATTACAGATAAATGGTGAATGAACCTTACAAGCATTACTGAAATGCCTGTCTACAAACCCTATCCAAATTTCAGTGGTTTTAGTGTGCAATGGTTTTAGAGTGCAAATGGTTAGGCATTTGTCCTGAAGTTTGGTACAGGCATGAAGGCATCCAGGCCAGATGCCATCACCACATCCTGTGGCAGGGAGTTCTACAGATTAACAACACGCTGGGTAAAATTTTTTTTCTTTTGTCCATTCTCACTCTCCCAACCCTAAGTTTGAGTGGATGTCCCCTAGTTCTGATATTTTGTGAGAGGGAGAACGAGTGTTACTCTAGCCACTTGACTCTTGCCCTGCACTATTTTGTACGTCTCAATCATATGGTGAACACCTTGGCACATATTGAGATAGTAAGGTGCACCAGAAAATCACCCTACAGGCCTCATACTTTCTCGGAGTGATTGCTGTAGAGGAAGTATGTACCATACACATAAAAATGTATGAAGTGGCCGATGACAAAAGGACTGCAGAAGTAAACTTCAAACTGGTTTCTGGAAGTTAGAAATCAGAGCAGGATTTGTGATCCAGTGAATTACAATGCAAGCAAAGAACCCTCAGCCCCCACACCCCTGGGAACCAAGGCTACACTCAACTCTCTGAGTTCTTTCATCTGCATATTAAAATCTTCCCCAAATGATCTTGCATGACTTGTAATACATTGTAAAGCCATCCCAGGGTGCTAAAAATGTTCAACATGTTATTTCGGCACCATTGTAACCGCAGTAGGCCTTTAATATTGAACAGGAGGAATCTAAGGCTCTTCTCTGGGGCTGTTTCAAGTTACATTTTTCAGCTTTGGATCTTATCTTACCTTTTTTCCCTTAGAAAAAAAGGCTGCAGCTGTAATCTTGTAGGATACCCGGGTACAATTCCCCTGGCATTTGTTAAAGTATTGGTCTAGAATAATGTGCTTGCGCATGTGTGCAATGCTCATGTGAGCTCTTATTCAGATGAAGAAAGTAAAAATGGAAGAGAAAAGGTTCTCTGAGGACACAGTAATTCTGTTAGGGATACTTTGAGTATTTCGGAGATGGGGAATGTATTTTAAATGGTGCCTGGAAAATGTAGCATGTTTTTTATTGCCACGAATGGTCACAAAGAACTAAGCCTACAGTTTTGCTTTTTGCCTCCTAACAAAACTAGAGAGTTCTAAGGATCTATGTGTTGTGTGTGTTGTGCCATTACAGTCATCATAGACTCTTCATGACCCCATGTCCATGGAGTTTTCTTGGCAGGAATACTGGAGTGGCTTGCCAGTTCCTACTCCAGGCACCTACAGCACTTGGTATTTCCAGGTAGTCTCCCATCCAAGTACTAACCAGGGTCCACCCTGCTTAGCTTCTGAAATCAGCGATCTACCTACGCATTGTCCTTGCATTGCCACAGAAACACTCTGAACATACCTAATCCCATCAGATTTTTGCTACTAAGGAGGGTTAGACCTGGTTAATTGAGATGGGCACGAAACAAATTATAAATTAAAAAATTAAAAAATTGTTTCATTATTTGTTATTCATTTTGTTACCTAATGAAATGAATAATGAACTTTTGTTACCTAACGGAACGAATAACGAATTTATTTCCCCCCTCAAAGAAAAATGAAATGAAACAAAATGGAAATTTTCATTTCATTTCATTTCATTTTTTGTTTTCCCCATCGGTGTCTTCTCTTACCTCCTTGTCATTGCCGGGTCAGGGACTCGCTGCTGCTGCCAACCAGCCCCTGCAGAAAGGGCTTCCAAAGGTGGCCAGGAGGCCTCTCTCCTGTAAAAAATAATAATAATAAAAGTGCCGATCAGCCCACACTATCATTTTGGTGTTTCGTACCCATCTCTCCTGGCTAAGACTTGAATGGAAGACCAACAGAAATCCCCAGAGAGGCATAAGAGGGATGAGGGAAACTATCTAGAACTGTGACTGACTGGTGGTGGTTAGAGAAGAATGAAATATCTGACTCATTAAAAGGCAGATTCTGCTTCTCTTAGGTTCCTCTGTGAAAACATGTTACTCCTTTAGGACTCTTAATTCTCTTCCCTTCCTCTCTCAAATGCCCTGGTCATAATGACAGTCCTGACATCCTATGACTCCATCTAATTCTAGTTACACTTTCCATATGTTATGTATTGTGTGCATATTGGATGTATAAGGGGGCAAATTACATCTGTGCCCGAGTCCTTGGGGTATAGGACACTGCTTTGTCTCTCCATAGTCTAGCCTATTGTTAGCTTTTCCCCCACAATACAGGTTATGCAGCAGGTCAATCAAGTGCTAAGGCACTCTATAGTTTTTCTGATTCATGGTCAATTGAGTTTAGTAATGCAAACCTGTCCATTATTCATTAGAAATGTTGCTTATCACCAAGATTCTTTTAGTGCTCTTCTTCTGTTCCTGGTATTCTTTTGGCAGAGGGAATATAGCCTCTCCATCTTTTACTTCCAATTGTGCAGTTTAATTGATTTTGGTAATTGCCCTCTGATGATGTTCATGTGCACAGTTTCCTGTTAGGTTGTTGAACGATATATTTTCAACAAGTTGTTAGCTTTAAAAACTCTGAACTGTTGTTTTGTTTCATTTTTCATCCCTAGACCAAATTCTCCAACAACACTTGGCTCTGTTTTGCTTCCTACTGTTGCATTCCAGTCACCCATGATTATAAGCACAGCTTGTTCTGGTAAGTAATCAATTTCCTCCTGAAATCGTGCCCCAAGGCTTTCCGTTTTATCTTCTTCAGCATCAGGAGCTGGCACATTGACTTGAATGAAGGTCATGTTCGTAGGTTTTCCATGGCGTCTGATTGATGCTATTTGGTCAGACTTTGGATTATAGCCCCCAAACTGTCTGTATTGCATCTTGCCTTATTATTACATCCCACATCATTTCTTCTGAGTTTGCCATTTGCAGAATAAAATACTTTGTACTTGTTTTATTTAAATCGTCCAATTCCAGTCCTATTTAGTTTACTGGCCCCAAGCACTGCATTGTTTAAATATTCCATTCCTTGCTTTACCATTTTCCAGTTTACCCTGGTTTGTATTTTTCACATTCCATGTTTCAGTCCTATGTGTTGTGCAGCAGACATCCTTTTGGCTTTAATTTACTTATGTCATTAGTGACTGTGCTCTTGGTATTTGCTCTTCCCCAGTAGCTGATTGAATGTTTACCAACCTGCAAGTCTTATCTTCCAGCACTATCTCTCATTTCAATTGCATTTTAAACCCCCATCCCCAAGCCAGTTACTAAGGGAAAGCCTGCCTGAAGAGAAGGAACTATTTCCTGCTTGCAGAAGGACAGGAAAGTCTGGGCCCGGCTCATAGGAAGACATTCCAGAGCCCGAGACCAGCAGTGGAGGAAGCCCTCCCTTGTGTTTCCACTAAACACACCTATGAAGATGACAGGATGAAGCTCATTAAAATAGGTGCAATCTTTGAGATAGATTGGACCCAGGCTATTTAGGGCTTTATGTATCAAAGCCTACATTTTGACTCATGCCTGCAAATGTATCAGTACCAGGAGCCTCATGCCGCAGTGGTTAAATGCCTGTACTGCAGCTAAAACTGTGCTCACGACCCGGGGTTCAATCCCAGGTAGCCGTCTCATGGTTGACTCAGCCTTCTATCCTTCCAAGGTCGGTAAAATGAGTACCCAGCTTGCTGTGTGTGTGAGGGGGGTACAATGTGTAGCCTGCACAATTAAATTGTAAACCAACCACCCAGAGAGTGCTTGAAGTGCTATGGGGTGGTGTACAAGCAGAATACTTTGCTTTGCTTTGCGTTAGTGCAGCTACAATACAGAGTGTGTGTGAGGGTATGTAATCCCTTTGACCAACTGCAGTTAGCAATGTGGCTGCTGTGTTTTGGACTACTGAAAGCATTAAATTCTTCCCAAAGGCAGCCCCACATAGAACATGACACAGTAATCCAGCTGGGATGTAAACTAAGTCATGTGTAAAATATTGCTAGTTCTGACTATCAAATATCAATTTAGCATTCTTAGGAAATTCTTTGCTAGTTCTACATGCCAGATGTTAGGATTCCCTTTGAAATTTACCGCCTTGAATTCTTTCCTTTGAAATTCTCACTTGAGAAGGAAAGAACAACCCTAACCAATTTATATTAGAAAAAAATGTCAGAGGTAGATCTGAACATAAATGAAATCAAATCGTGCTTTATAATTTTTGAAGTCGGTTGAAAAAATATTTGATGCCTTCAATATACCAGTTTAGGGAAGCTGCACAAAAGAAGGCTATCTGGCGGATACAATACTTACTGTATGAATTAGTATAAATATTTAAGTCTATCAGACTAATGGATTCTCTGCTGGTAAGAGTTCAGAGATCATCTCCTCAGATGACTCTTGCTACTGTGAAGGTAATCTATTGTTATGTTTATTAAATCAGGCTGCACCACAGGAAGAAATATGAATACACTCTTTTCCAAACACAATTAAGAAGGACAAGTAGAAAGTTAGTGGTTGCTGATCTGCCTAACATTAAGTACTATTTAGGGGGTATTGGCTATCAGATTGCAATGAAATGAAGTTGAAATGCAAATGATTTGGGAATAGCAATACATCTATTTAATGGTGATGATTGGAGAAATCTCAAGGAGTGCAATTTTTATTTTTTACTATATTCTCTACCTCTTCCTCCATATCTGTTCAGTACCTATAACTCACAGAAGATATAGCTGTGTCACTGATGTTGTGCATCCAGCAACACCACATGAAATCTTTTGAGATACATTTTGAAAGCGAGTTTCCCAGATGTGAAATGGCCCTTACATTTCAAAGACCAGTGTGTTTACTTATCATAGCTTCTGTCGGTTCTACAGTGTAACCTCAGTGTTAAAGAGGTAGTAAATACAAATTTTTCTTGCTGTTACTGGAAAAGGTGCAAGATGCCCTTGTCAAAAAAGTTACCTGCTACTGCAATAATTTTTGATCCTACGAAAGTGCAAAACGTAGACAAATATGTGCTTTTCTTAAATAGTCAGCAGCATTAGTCAACAAACAAATAACTTCACAGGCTCTCCTTTTCTGTAAACATACTTTGACATATTTGTCTCAAACTGTGTCTTCAAAATCCATCTTACTTTGGAATCAATCTATGTTCAAGAGCAGTGGAGAACAATTTACGGTGTGTGTGTGTGTGTGTGTGTGTGTGTGTGTGTGTGTGTGTGTGTGATTTCCTACCAGCCCTCCAAATTTGTGTACCATTGTTTGCCTTAAATAACAATTACTTCCCCCCTTGAATTCTTTCACACACACACACACACACACACACACACACACACACACACACACACAC
>JAHTLZ010000275.1:23974615-23979615 GCA_023846285.1 Phrynocephalus versicolor
ACACACACACACACACACACACACACACACACACACACACACACACAAATTGATCTCCACTGCTCTTGAACATAGATTGATTCCAAAGTAAGATGGATTTTGAAGACACAGTTTGAGAATGCAGAGCTTGAAGGAACCCTACAGATAATCAAGTAAAGGATTCTGGATATATTTAAACTTCACCTATAAATAATTTGTGAGTAATCCAGTAACTCTACTTTTCAGGGTTTACTAAATACATTGTTTCCACAGATAGATAACATCATTACTTTTTTAAAAAAATCACCCCTTCCTTATTTAGTAAACAGTAAACCTAAAATTGTGTTGTTTCCACCCAGAATCTTTTCCCTCATGGAAAATATAGATATTTTTTTTAAAAAAAGCTCAAAGCTCAAAGACTTTCCTTCTCTCTTTTTGTTCTACAGAAAACAGCTTCTAGAGCAGCAAGATAGTACAGCTCTACCGCACATATGGCAAAAGAGACTGTAAATGTACCTAAAAGTGACAGCACATGATGACAGATCATTTTCTCAGGGACACTACTTGGAGGAAAAAAGAGCCCTGTTTTCATGGATCTATGACAATAGATATGGTTTTGAATCTACTGTGTCCTTCCAAGGGGCAGCATCAAGTCTTACCCGGAGAAAACTTGCATGATCATTTGCAATAGGGCTCAGGACAGAGATGATTTTGAAGAGAGAAGCAGCAGCATCCCTATAAAATTGAATGCATATTTCTGAATGGAATTTAATTAAAGGATAAATGTTTGCTCCCGGGACCCTCTGGAGGTTGCACAGATAATCACATATGCTTATTGGGCACCACAAAAACAGCCTCGGGGGCTCCATGTAGCCTTCTGGATGAGGTTTTTTTTTCTAATGGCACATATCAGACCTGCAGTATGATCACCATAAATTGCACATCTTTAGTCTTCCTTTGTTCACAAGCCTTGTCTATTGTCACCCCAGACCAAAATAATGAGCCAAGACAAAATTGTTGGGTTTTAAATTGGGCCACAATTTTATTCAAAATAAATCCTGATGATCTTTCTAGCCCTTCCTCAAACCAAAGGGGGGGGGGACAGGCTGTTGTGCAAGTGGATTACCAGCTGGAATCCTAGCATTTCACTACCCATCAGTTTGATGATTAAACTCCCTATTTCATTAAGGTGCTGTTCCCAGATTAGCACTTTACAGGGCTTAATTCCATAATAGCTCTCCAGTAGCCCTCCTTTCCATCATTTTAAGTGTTGTATCAGTGCATAGCTTATCATATCTAGCCTTCTACTTCCTAATTCTTTTTTAATTTACCAGAGGGCTAGTCATTGCCTCAAGGGCAAATTCCTATGGGGCATGTTTGATTTTCATATCACGTCTACTACCCACCACTTTTTATGCCCCTTTCCCGCCACACAACCAAGCAGCTTGGCCTCCAGGCCCCCTTGGAGATCCTTCCATAAAATTTCTAACCCTAAATCCAACAGGTGGACCGCATCGTCCTTGTAAAGTTCAGGGCAACGAAAATGTATTTCCAGGTGCCTTATTACTGAACCTAAGCTGTTCCTAAATGCCATAGCCACCTCTCTATTTACTCCCTTACAGGCCTTGTCCACCTGTCTCAGGTCATGGGCTGATCTCCACAAGATACATGGAACCAACCAACACAGACCACACTAATCTAGTTTGAGCCCTATCACATTTAGGTTTTGAATTGCCTTTTGCTTAAAGTCAAATCGCCTTAAAAATCACCTACTGCATTTCCAAACGCTTTTTCTGTGGAGCCCCCTTGGCCGTGCCCCTTTTTGGCTGCTGTGTCGTGTTTTCTTGTGACGGCCACCAGGAGTGGTGTTTTTTAAAACCAATTTCTAGACTGCTTTGAAGCGATTTGGCTGAAACTGCAGACACCATGCACAGGTTTTTTCCAGGTTTCCCCCTCTGTATGCCTTATCGTGCCATCAGAAAAGTGGAAAATTAGCTACATTACTTAGAATGGAAGAAAAACAGCATGACGTTACCCTACAAAAAAAATTCTGAAATAGAAGCAGATGATGGGAAAATGACGGACAAAATCAGAACAAAAAGCAGTTTAGCAAGTGTGGATGGGGAAACCGGTTCATGAGAAAACACCAAGTGTGGAATGCTGAATCGCTTCAGTGACCACGTGACTGGGGGAGGGCAGAAGGTGATTCAAAACAAAAAGTGGTTGCTGTTTGAAGTGTGGTAGCGGCCTGAGGAAAATGTGAGTTGAATGCACTTAGATCAGCAATGACTTTGAGGATCAATTCTTTGCCAGGCGTCTGAGCCAAAATCATTTCCACCAAGGTGTAACACCAAGATGTCCGGGGGCACATATGGAGAACTCTGGGATAAGAATTCACTGAAACCATCCCAGAGCATGCCTGTCCGTTCAATCAACTCAATTGAGGTTTGTGTGCAAGCCCCAATTCTCAGCCCCAACTCAACTGAGCTGCATATCTGGCTGCCCAAAATACAAAACAGTGCCCCAACACCATCACCTTGGGTCGGCCCGCCAGAAGGAAACCTGTAACAATAAGAACAGAAAACACAGCCAGCCCCCTAACACTTGGTCAACTGGCGAACATAAGCAAAGTATTTTTGAGACTGCCATCTCCCAATTCCTTGAATATCAGCCACACCATAGCCTATGGCTGCTGCAGTGGAGGCAGCCCCAATCCTAAATGTGTATGTTCCAAAATGGAATCCTTTGATCCCAGCCACCTCTAAAGCCCTAGATGTAATACTCCAAAATTGATACCAAGTCAAGGGGGTACCGTCCTGATGTTGACAATGCAAAATGGACCAACTGATCCGAGGAGGTGGGCCACATTTGCCCCATCCCTTGAAGGCTACAAAAGTGCTTATACTATGAACAAGCCATGGCATAACTTTATCTCATCTCAGGTGCCAACATCAGTGACATAACCCTGTAAAATGCTAATCTCCAAGCCTCCATACCTTGTCTGAGCTTCTCCTGATGGACCCTCACCTGGGGAGCCAACATCCTGAAGCGCTCCATATGTTGACATGACAGGGTGTCAGCTATCTCATTCTTTACACCAGGCACATGCTGTGCATGAAAAATGATGTTATACTGCAAGCACCTATGTGTCTTGGCCCTAACCAGTTTCATAAGTCTATGGGACCAAGATGACAAGGGATTAACAATTTCAACTACTGCTTGGTTGTCATAACAAAATGAAACAGATGAATTGGCCCAATCCGTAGCCCCCAAACACAATGCACTGACTATGGTGAACAATTCTAAAAACATAAGATCCCTCTTAATACCTAACTCCACCCAACCCTCTGGCCAACTCCCAGTGCACCATCTTCCTCGAAAATAAATACAACAAATGTAACACCCCCAACACATCTGTTTCTACCTGCAAGTCTGCCCCAAGCCATAGCTCGGTCCTCCAAAGAGAAACCCCATTTTAGCTATCCAAAAACTCTAACCAAACTCTGCCCACACACTCACACATGAATGTTCCACACCCACAGGACTGGGGGCTTCATTGCTGGGTGGGTGTGATGCAGGGAGGAGGCAGGGGGGGGCACAAAAATGAAGGTGCTCCAAACCCTTGCTTCAACTCTGATTTACTAAGATCCAGTTGGCATATATCTATAGGTCACAAAAGGCAGAACCTCCATGCCCATATAGGTAAGCAATCTAAAATGGCTTATCAAACTCTTTTCTCATGTCAGGCAAATATTTTCTTTCAGCCTCTCTGGACACTTCTGGTTCCAAAACCATCACATATTCCTGGTGAGAGAGAACAAAACAGGTTTTAAATGTTTCTTGCTGAAGCCAATACTTTTAATTAACTTCTACTCCACCCCCCAGCTGCATCAGTGTTCAGACCCTGTCATGGCCAATAAGATAATATGTTCCCTTTGTATTACATGACAGAAAACCACAGCCAGTTTAGTTAACTTACCTGTTTAGAGGAAAGCTACAGATACACCAGGAATTCAGGAGCATATGTTAGTAGACACAGATAATGTAAAATCAGCTTTCCTTGAAAAACCAAGCTGTTCTTGTAGAAGCTGGATGTCTTAAAATATTGCCATACTTTCTCTTCCTGGGGTCTCTAGATAGCATTGGCTCATATCCTTACAAGGAAAAGTCCATTTATTCTAACACAAGCTTTTCTCAGCTCACCTTTAGCAAATTAGCTCACTTTTGTTTTTGCACTGGAAGATGGACGTGGCTGGCACATTTGAGGTCCATAGTACTAAATGACTGGCATTGCCTTGAAGGATAATGTTGTAAGCAAAGGAAGCAGCATTTTGTCTTATTGTGTCATTTGACCTTCAGCCTTGAAGGACAAAATGATCTCCCTCTGCTGCTGCGCAGTAAGAAAACTGAGCTCAGAAAAAGGTTTATCTTTTAATTTTTTTTGAGGGGACTACAAGTCCCATATTCTATAAGGCACCCTTACTATGGCCATGCTGCTTGGAAAATCTGGGGAGCTGCAGTCCTTCAGAGGCAACTCCTCACAGCTTGAACTAAAATTAAAAGTTAAGCCATTGCTGGAACATTGTAAACATACGCCACTCTGTTGCATCTCTTGTGAGCTACTTTCTTTCCTACCTGAACCTAACACCTGCCAAGGCCTTTTGGGTAGTCACTAAATCACTGTAATGGCCATTTCTGAATTACATGCATCTGAACTAGAACCAAGCTCTGCTGCCAGCTCTACTGGGAATCCTTTTATTTTGCCATGTTTAGCAGTCAGTGCATCCAATTCATCACTCATCTAAAGAACCACTGCCACACATGTTCACTGGATGGCCACTCACCCATCAAAGGACCATTTGAATAGACCTGTGGGAAATTGCTTTTCAGAACTATAATTCTCAGATTTCGCCAGCTGCAATGGCATGCTATCTAGTGGATTCTGGAACTTTCCCAATGTTTACTTCTGAGGCAGGGGCATTTCCACTATTAAGTAAAAGAAGAAAGCCTTCCCAAACAGT
>JAHTLZ010000275.1:23984615-24002174 GCA_023846285.1 Phrynocephalus versicolor
TGCTTATTTCCTCATTCACATTTTTCCCCTCTGCCTGACACAGATCTTCATAACCACCACAGCTTGTTCAAATACCTCAAAGGAAAACATCTGAGAGCAATGTGCATGTTTTATAATTGCTCTCAAGCTGGTTCAAAAGCAAGTTCCTCCTTCCTTCCTTCTTCATAGGCACACACATGGAAGACTACACAGAGAAAACAGCATGTTGGAGAATGCAAGTCACAATGATTGCCCTATGGAGGAGGGACAGGATCTGTTCTCAATCATCCTAGAGTGCGGGACACATAAAAATAGGCTTTAATTACAGGACACCAGATTTAGTTGAATCTGGTTGAAGCTGACTATCAGGGGAAACTTCTTAAATGTCAGAGCCATACAACAATGGAACCAATTACCTTGGGAAGTAGTAAGTGCTCCAATGGTGGAGGCATTCAAGAGAAAACTGAATCACTGTCTATCAGATCTCCCTTGATTTGGATTCCTACACTGAACAAGTGGTTGTATTCAATAGCCTCATAACTCCATTATTCTACGATTCTATTATTTATGCAGCAAAGAACTGAAAGAACAATAAGGGAGCAATTTAAGGTGGGGAAGATGGGCAACATGATGCAATGTCTTACCTGATTGGACAGACAAATGTATATAAGTGATCTGTTAATCAGTATTCAACGAACCTTTGTAAGGTACCCATTCTTGTCTTTCTATTTTATGTGCTAATTATGTATGCCAAGCCTGTCCAACTTTGAACAGGCCAAGGTCTACTTTTTCCGGCCCAAAGTGCCTGAGGGCTAGTACTTGCTGGCTATTGTGGGGATAGAGAAGAAGACACCTTCCTAACATGCTCAGAGACTCTCTTTAACATTACTTCAAAGTCCTCCTTGCTCATACTACTGAGGGAGTATGTCTGTGAAGACTGTCAGTCATCCAGGTGAGTTTATCTGGAAGTGGAGTCATGGCTACTGGACTTCTTTTTCTTGAGAGACAGAAGAAAAAGATAGTGAAACGTTTTTATCACTCAAGAAAAAGAAGTCCAGTTAGCCATGACTCCACTTCCAGACCCTGAGGGAGCTTTTCCAAGTTGCAAAGCAGTGGCGATGCTCTGGTCCGTCGCTGTCATTGCCAGGAGGAGGCTCAGGCAGATACCCTTTCTCAACCGGCCTGCCTGCCTCTCTCACTGCAGGCAGAAAGGAGCCCTCTCACTTCTGTTGCTACCGCCGCCTCCATCATGGTGCACGGCCTAGGGGCTGTGAGCCCCCCTCCCATCGCCCTTCTCCATCCCCACCACCCATGCTTCAAACCTCACTTCCCTTGCCACCGTTGTCACCTGGCCTCTTCCCTCCTCCTCCTCCTTTCTTGGACTCAGAGCCAATGTAAGAAGCAACCCCACCACAGAGCCTGGGAGTGCAAGCTCCCTGGTGGGACCTGGCCATCTGAGCCCGGTGTCATAGGAAAGCGGGGAGGGGGTGTCATCGCTTGCCCACCCGCTCTCCCCTCACTCGCCAATCCAAACTGGCCAACGGGTGGGACCGTGCATGGTTTGGTCGCAGCTGCCACTGGGCCACAACCACCAAGACTCCTCCACCTGCTGTGCTGGGAATCCACGGGATGTTCCTCTGCCACTGGCTCTCCCCCACTCCCCACACGCACATCCCATGGATTCCCAGCCAATCCTCCAGGGCCATCATTCAGGCCTGAGCCCACCTACCCACCCCCAGCCGAGGCGCTGGGCCTTGTGCATCCCTATCCTCTCCGCCACCACCAGCTGCTAGCGGGGAGGCCAGCCCTGCAAGTGGGTGCACGGCTGGTGGTGCGAGCCCAGAGGTGGGAGTTGGGCCGCCTGGGGAAGGAAGAGAGCTGGGAAGGTGCTGGCCAGCCGCACAAAAGGGGCCACCACCACTGGTGGCAGCAGCAAGAGAGGCCAGACCAGACCGCCAGGAGGACGCCCAGGTGGACATCCACTGAGGAGGAGGGGAGGGATGAAGCCACAGTGGTGGCGGCAGCTGGAAAGGAGAGGAGGAGGAGACAGGGAGAGGACAGGGCTAGCACCTCAGGAGCCACACCCTTTTTAAGAGGCCATCCCGACACTGGTATACAAGCAGGAAAGGTGGTGGGTGTGGAGTTGCTTGTAAAGAGAGAGAGAGAAAGAGAGAGAGAGAACCAACGGCCGCTTGGCTGTGGGTTTTTTTTTTTGAGGGGGAGGGGTTGGTCTCTAACACCAAAAGAAGAGGCAGAAAGTGTTCTGCTTATGTACCACCACATACCCCTTCAAGTAGTCTCTGGTCAGTTTACAGTTGCTGTTTTTTTTTTTAAATTACAGTGTGCAGGCTACGCTAGAAAGGGATAGGGAATGGAGGTCGGAGGATTTGGGAGCCTGCCTGGCCCCTCTGTTACCCAAAGCCGAGTGCGAACAGCATGAGCCGCTGATTGACAAGCACCAAGGATGCAAGGCGACCAATGACATAGGAGAGCTGGGCTGGAAAGGCACGAACCAACTCGTGCCCTCGTAACTGACGGTGTAGGGAGGCTGTGTTGATGTGTCACATGCTTTAAATAAGGCGGTGGTGCCGCTGCTGCGAGAGCCCAGTTCTCCTCAACGGCGCTGGTTAGAGAGTGAGGCTCTGCCCGCCCGCCACTTGCCCACTCCGTTGCTCGCTTGCCGCCCCCACCTTCTCCTGCCCACCTGCTTGCCCAATGTCGGGAGGCTAGCAGGGACCTGGCAGGCGTTGTACAGGACTGGGATACACTATTTCAGGGATGGCAAACTTTTTTGACACGAGTGCCCAAACTGTGACTGTGTCGGGGTGGGGAGGTAGCGGTTCCAGCGGGCGGAGGCGGGGGACCAGGGGCGATGGTAGCGGAGGCAGTGATGGCAGCAGCAGTGGGGGGGCAGGGACTGGGGAGATGGTGGCGACTTTGGAGGATTGTGGCGGGGTGATGGCAGCAGTGGGGGCAGCAGCAATGGAGGGGCAGCAGCTCCAGCGGTGGGCGGTGGCCACGGAGGCGGGTCCAGGCCAGGTTGCTGGGCCCATTTGGTGTCTCTAGCCAGGCCCACCTCTGCGGCCACCGCACGCGCTGCCGGAAAACTCGAATGAGCCACCGCTGCCGCTGCTGCTGCTGGAGAAGGCGAGGGGGGGAATCTCTCCCAACACAGGCACCTGGCGGGTGACCCTTGAAGGTGCCGTTGGGCAGCCCTGATGTATGCCATGCATGATGAAATGATGTTATACTGCTGATTTGTCTCCATGTAACGTACCTGTGTGTATATATGTAATATAGCTGTTTTGTTTTAAGTAAGGTCTGACTTTGTCTGATTCTGCTTCTGTCTATGTAATTGTTCAACAAGTATTTGTTTCTGCTGGCAGAAAAAAATTGCAAAATACTCTGACAGTCCTAACAAAACTAGAGCCATTGATTCAATGGGAATTAACTATGTGTTGGTTTACCAGTGAGCAGTTCATTGTACCAACTGGATTTTGTTCATAGGATTGTTGTAGATCAGTAAAGATTTTTGAATAGTAATCCAGGATTTCACAGCATTAACTGAAGTCTCAGAAAATTGCTATGTTCCTCTACATCTTTCTCTGGGTTTTTCCATCTCTCCCTAAGGGATCTCACCATTCCCAATGGAAAGTACAATAATTCTCCTAAAGTTTCTTTTCCCCAGAAGATTCAAATAACATCTATAACTATATTTTCAATTTTCTCATTTTGTATTTTTCCATAGGTTGAACTGCTGGATGGCTTAGTAGTTTAGGAATTTGACTGGAACCAGAGTTTGGGCCTTTCATCCCCCACTGGGATGGATTTCAGGGTCACTTCCAACTCAGCAGTTTTAGGATTATTGTATATGTAGAGAAGAAATAACAGCTTCAGGACTAAGTATTTTGAAGTGACATGAGCTGGTAAAGCTAATCCACATTGGATCATTGTTGACTTCTGTGAATCCTGTGCTAATAGATTCAGGACTGTAGCTTTCGCCATTTTGGATTAGAAATGAGACTGTTGTAAATGCAATTACCAGAACTCAAAATGCTACTTTGTCAGAATATGAATTCTGAATACCTCAACCACCACGGCTAAGGTCATTTTAGTCTATTATTGTAGTCCAAAAAAGGACAAAGTCCAAGTTCCAGTTAACATACCTTGTCCTCAGAAAAGTGATCATATCCAAGCTTGGACCACATGTAATCAATGAGGTCTATGTAGCTCACAAGCCATATTTTTTGCAATCCACATCATAGCTTCAAAGGCTCATGCAAAAAGCAAAACCAGAAGCCTCTAATGGGACATAATATATGTCTGACTGGGGGTTTGCTGACTTGGTGAATCACCTTGTTAAGCTGATTTGATTCAGACCAATGTAAGCAGTTCTAAGGTCCATTACCAACTAGGCCAGGGAATTAGGCAGATATTTAACTATCCCACTGAAGTAAAAATGATTTTAGATGGGCAGTTTATATGATTTGAGTGAAGCAGGCTTGAAAGAAAATGCACTGCAATCTTGATAAATACAGCAATTTGTTGGAAAGAAGTGGTTCTACCACTTCTATAAGGGACACTGGCCTAGCATTGATTGGTTGGTGGCTATGACAACACATATATAAAGTTTTCAATCTTGTTTTTCCACTGCCTTTAAAAAAAAAAAAGGACCCAGAGGGCAAATTAGTAGAGGAGGTGTTCTTACTGTGTTCAATGGCGCTTACTCCCATGTAAGTGCGTCCAGGATTGCAGTTTAATTGAGTAAATTGATACATGGTGTTTAAACAAAATAAATGATATGGCATCCATGAGAGCGAGACTGATAATTCTAGAGGGGAATGGGATTCCTGGTGGGTTGCATTACAAAATTAAAGTGTAATCTAGGCAAACGCTATGGAGTGGATGCTATCTCAATGTACATTTGCATACAGCATTCATATATTTAACTCTGTACAAACAGCATTAAAGCTAATAGCTTCATGTACTTGCTTCAGGAATGATCACTTTCTGAACTGGAAGCTAGAAGATTTTCTTAGGTGGGTAAGATATACAACAAGGGCACCAACCATAATTGTGTGCCGTTGATTCAATTCAAACTTATGGAAATCCCTTCCAGGCTTTTGAAGATAGAGACTACACAGAAGTGATCCACCATGCCCACCATGCCTTTCTTCTGGGGGCTTCTTGGGATTATGCAGTTTGCCCAAGGCCATGTAGGCGGGATTTTCTGAGATGTTCCCAGGGGAATCAAACGCCCAACCTATGGCTTTCCAGCCAGGCAATTAAGTTGCTGCTGGTATAAGGGTGAGTGACACCTTTTATTGGGCCACTAAGAATTAAAGACATTGCAAGCTTTCGTGAATAAAATTCCACTTGTCCAGTCTTAGCACAAAAATTGTAAACAAAGGTCAGGCAATTGAAGGTACATGCTTGTGAAAGGTGACATAAGTCCACTTGAGGCTGCAGTTAGGTCAGAATTTTTACATCCCTGGTCTTAAGACCAAAAAGGTTGGACTAATTTTTTTCCTGAACACTTGCAATTAGTTTAATTTTTAATTATTTAACAATGGCTTAATTTTTAATGGGCCAATAAAAGGTATCACCCACTCTAACATTTGTGTGAGCTAAGGGACCATGTGGCCTTTTATTTGTTCTAACTGAGCTAAACATGGAACAGATATATAATTTTTGGTTCTATCAACAGAAGCATAGTGTCTAGATCAAAGGAAGTGATACAGTAGTTGCCCCGGCACATCACACTTCATATATTGCGGTCCCGGTTATATTGCAGATTTACTGGGCCCGCAGGCACAGGTGGGCAGCAGGGCATTGGCCAGGCAGGACTGGGCCTGGGGCAAGCTACAGAGGCCCAGTCCATCAGAAGCCACTTCTGGTCCCTGTACAGGCTCCAGGTGTCCAGCTCAGGCCCTGGAAGCCACTTCTGGTTTTCTAGAAGTCACTTCCAGTTCTCTGGAAGCCACTTCTGGCCCTTGTACAGACCCAGGAAGCTTGCTGGAGGTCCATTCCGGCCAGCACCAGGCCTGGGGTGAGTTCAGGAGGCCCCACACAGGCGCTGTGGTCTTGACCCAAAACCACAGATAAAGGCATCCACATATAAAGGATTTTCCTTTATCACCGGTAGGTCAGAAACCTCACCCCTATGATGAATGAAAGGCTACTGTAGTCCCACTCTATTCTGCTCTCGTCAGACCCCACCTAGAATACTGTGTTCAGTTCTGCACACCTCAGCTTAAAAGGAAAGTTGACAACCTTGAATGGATTCAGAGAAGATTGACCAAGATGGTTAAGGTCTGGAAGCAATATCTTACGAGGAGCAGCTTAGGGAGCAGGGAATGTTTAGCCTTACAAAAAGAAGGTTGAGAGGTAATTTGATAGTCATGTTTAAATACTTGAAAGGATGGAAAATTGAATAGGGGACAGTGAGAGACTTGGATTTGGAGCAATGGTTTCAAACTATGGGAAAAGAGATTCCTGAACATTAGGAAGAACTTCCTGATGGTTAGAGCTGTCTAGTAATGGAATATGCTGCCACAGAGGGTGGTGGAGTCTCCGTCTTTGGAGGTTTTAAAGCAGAGGCTGGATAGTCATCTGTTGGGAGCACTGTGATGGGGGTTCCCAAATGGCAGGGAGTTGGACTGGATGGCCCTTGAGGTCTCTTCCAGCTCTATAATCCTATGATTCTATCTGAGAGAGGGGTTCCTGATGGCAGGGGGTTGGACTGGATGGTTCCTTTCCAACTCTATGATTCTATGATAAAAAGCTGAAATTTTCTTTAGGTAAACAATCCACAGAGAAGCCTGTAACCACAAATATTCAGGTATAAAAGGAAGAGATTTTCTAAGTGATTCTGAATTTGTCAAATGATTAATGTTGAATAATTGTTTTGATCAGCCCTTGAAATCACTACAGATTGTTTTTATGTCTCTTGATAGTTAGAACTTTCATCATCACACAACCCCACAGTCAAAATGTTCTTTGCATGAAGGAAGGCTCAAAATATGCATTTATATATATAAAAATAAAGGTGTGATTTTTATTACCATAAAATGTTGCCTTTAATGAAAACTATTACACTTTTCCTTTAGATTTTCTCATATCAGTTCTCCTTGATACAGGCTCACTGATCTAGACTGAGCTCACCTTGCAGCCTTTCCTGGAAATACCAGCACCCTAAATTAATGGGTGCATTCTACAGAAGCAACTTCCATTTGATTTAATAGAAGGACAATTCCTTGCAAACAAAATAGAGAACTGTTTTCTCTATCAGGCCACCCCTCACTGTTTGGGAAGATTTGCATTGTCAAAAGCAACAGCCTGAGAGGTTGGCAGAAATGATGTCGGGACTAACAGCAGTCCTGCAAAGTAGACTGTCATCAACAGCTCTTCTGTCCAAACCACCTTAGATCAGGAGACATCCAGATCTTACAGGATATCCATAAAGGTCTACAAAAACAAACGCCAATGGAACACCCTGACCCAGCTTCAATGAGTTGCAAAATGTACCAAGGCTTCTTTGAGTAATGCACATGTGTACACACACACCAACACATAATGTACAGTGATGTAGTTTTATTTACAAGGGATGGGGAAAAAGATAATCCAACAACAACAACTGCTGCAGCAGCAGCAGCAGCAACAACAATTTTAGAACTGCAGGATTTGAAGGGACTTATAAAATATGAATCCCAGGCCCTGTCAAGGAGGCACAGTGGAGAATCAATTTTCCAGCCAGTTCCCTAAGCCACTGAGCTATCTAGCACTAAGATAAGCTAACCTAGCTACATACACTAATGATACAGTTTTCACGGGAACAGGCATTCAGGCCCCAGGTTCAAATATGTGCTGAAATCCTGTTGCACAAGTTTATACTGTGTATGGCGGATGACATCACCACCTGTGGTTGCTTTTCAGGGGTTAAAAAGTTTCCCCTGCCCCAAAGCTTCCAAGACTCCCTTTGAATCCTTTTGTCCTTGGCCAAAATGGCAGGGGGAGGTCTTTCATGATCAAACCTGCTGCCATGGATAAAATCATCCCAACAACAATGAATTTCAGGATTAAACAACTCCCATCGTTCTTGTCTCCCAAAGATCTATCCAAGCCAAGGTCTCCTCAGAATCTTCAGAGGGAGATAAGAAACTTTTAATTTGAATGAGTTAGGTTTCTGGCTGTGGAGCCAGAATTTGTGAGTTCAGTTCCCTACTATGTATCCCTGGAGAAAAACCACTCTCTTCAGCCCTGGGCAATTTGCAAAATCCCAAAATGCCTCTGGAAAAAGGGAATGGTTAACCGCATTTTAAAACAATATTTCCCAAGGAAAATCTGAAAGTGTCTCTGTAATTCAGAATTGAGCTGGTGGCAGACAATTATTAATTTATTATACAATGCATTGTTAATTTATGGAACTCATCTCTGTGAGCTATGATGACAGCCACGAATCTTACATGTTTTTAAAACAGAATTTGAGTATTTGTAGATGAAAGGTGTAGAAGAATCCATTAATCATTTTTTTTCATCTAAAAGTTTTATTAATTTTAAAGGGAAAGGGAAGGGGGAAAGGACAAATACAAAAACACAAAAGGTTACATTAAATCTATCAAGTCAAAGATTATACATACCAGAATATAGTATCATATCAGTTAACTAATAAATTTACTACTTCTTGCCACCTTCTTTTGGTGGTCTCTTCATAGTCTCCTTTCAGATATCTGGAAAGAAGAAACCATTAATCATAAAGATGGAAATTTATTCCTAAATGTAAAAGTGAAATGCATTAATAACAAGAAAGCAACTTGTTGTCTAAACCAGAACATTTGTGGTTACCTTTCTACAATCCTTTTCTTCCTTTACGGCACACACACAAATAGCTCCCCTCAGGTTTCCCCCAGTGAGGCTGCCCACCAGAGCATAAGTTACACTTCAATCTCCTTAGCCTGGAGAAGATGGGTGTGCCACGTGCCCAGAAAAGCATTATATCTTTGAACGTCCAGGGAAGGGATAAGTCCACAAGAAGGAGTTGCATCATCTCTATGCTTCTTTTTCAAAAGAAGCACTTCAGTTTTCCAAGTTTTGAACTACTGCCAGGGGGGGGTCAGATTTGCACTCTTCTCTCCCATGTACAAGATTTTAAATTGCTTTTGATATTGTTTTGAAATCGTTTGTAAATAACATTTGGAAAATACATCTTGTTTTATAAGGTTTACAGGCCCCTGAGGGGGGAAATAAAAAGGATGGAAATCTTTAAGAATAATTAAGAAATAAAAGTCATGTTGACAATAGTGATGAATGTCATCAAAGTTCTTGGGGGGCATCTCCCTAGCTATGGTTGAAGAAAGAATGCTGGACCCTATGGACCTTGATTTGACCTTCCAAGGTGTTCTTATGCCGGTTTTCAGCTGTGGGGATCAATGAGGACAAGGTTAGGCTAAAGCCTGCCCTAGAAGGTGTAAATTGGAAGAGCTGTAACAGCAGATCAGTCCCTCGAAATTGAAATTGCTTCAATATGACTATAAAAGTGATGTTACAAGGTGACATTGTGTTGGCCAAGACTGATTAGTCAAGAGATCATAAGATCATTGCCCTTGGGTTGTGTTGCATTTCTTTGTGGCCTTCCCTGATTAATCTCTGCTTTTCAAGAAACACTTATCATCATGAGTTCAACACTGGCTCATTCAAGAGAGGGAATAAAGAATTCTTTCGACTTGCCCGTCTCACTACTTCTAAAGGTTTTATTTCCATTGTGCTACATCAGCTTTCTTTTTGCTAAAAGTGAACTTCAAAGCTTTAAAAGAGCAAGCCAGAAAGGGGACTGGGAGGAGGAAGCAAATACTTTTACTTCCCAGATGGGGGAAAAAGGAGGAAGGGGCTGGTTCCCTCTGCCACAGAACCTCCCATAGCCAGACTTCCTAAAACCTTAGATGGCCTCTCAATTGTATCACCAGAACCCAAAATATTTTTTGATGGAGACAAAACCAACTGACTTGGCTTTTTTTTATTTGATATTTTTTCCATATAATAATAATAGTGTGCTGCCCAAGTCAGATCTGAGCTATGCAGACCCCTTTCAGGATTTTCCAAGTAGAGGGGACTCAGGAGATGTTTACCATTCTCTTCTTCTAAGGGCACCCTGAGATTGTGCAGCTTGCTCAAGGCTACACAGGCAAAATGACGAGGTGAGGCATGATATTGGGTTTAACTGGGCCACACTTTATTAACTTCTAGAACGTTAGAGCAGAACACAACATTAAGAGGGGCCTGGCATCATGTATAGTGTTGGGTTGGAATCCCGGGGTCTCCCGGGATTCCTCCACCTGGGCAGCTTAGAGCAAGTCAATATGCCCAGGTGGTACAGTCAGTAGATGGTGTGTCCCGGGCCAGTAAATCTGTGTACCATTCCCTGGGTCCTGAGGCCTTGCTACTGGTTACTCCAGGCCCATCTTCCCCGACACTGTAATCTCATGATACGCAGGGTCCTGGGGTTGAATACGCTGGGACAGATGTTCTATTTCAGACTCACTGGCTGCCTTTCCTTCACTTCTGCTGCCAGTGTGACCAACTAAATTAACATTCAACTAAGGCCCAGTACCAGTGTGGGATAGGTGAAAAATCCCAGTTCTCAACCGGCCAATTCTGACCAGCCAACTCTTTTCTTTTCATATTTTTCTTGTAGAAATTCCTTGACCTTTTGTGGATCCCTGAAGTCTGGAATTGCTGACGATCTATCATCAAATAATCCTAGCCAAATTTGTTTACATACTTCATTCCCATGCTTCTGAAGAAATTCTATTTCTTGCTGTGTAAATGTGGTCAAAAATTCCTATCTGCCTCCTGAGGCAATCTGTTAGACTCACATTGTTACTCTTAAGTGGTGGGTGCGTGGGGAATGCTCGAATTCAAAGGACACTGGTGGAAGGAGGAGCCCCCTAATATAGGGTGCTCCTCCCCCTCCATTTCAGGACACGATTTCGCATCCGCCCTCTCGCTCCTTCACGCGAGAGGGCAACCCGGCCCCACCTGCTGGAGGACATAGCCACGGAGTCGAACTTGAACTCCCAGTCGCTTGATCTGCAGCCAGATACCTAATCCACTGAGCTATCCAGTCAGTTTTCAGCATTATGTGGGAGTGATGAATTTTATATCAAAATGTCTCTCTTGGGCTTGTTGCACATAATTATTCTGGACTTTTGCTTCAACTGGCCATACTGTTTGGGGAGTTCTGGAAATTATAATCCAAAAAAACCTTTTACATCCTCTGGGACTGAGGTTCATTCCAAAGCAGGACTACAACTCATATCTGAAATCTTGTTTTAGATAAAGTGTTGAGTACAGATAGGCCAAGGCTGTCTGTCTACCTACCTACCTAGCTACCACTGTCTCCCTACCATAGCTGTATCTGCCTGTATTGACAGTGAACTCTCCCTTTTGTTGGTTTAAACAATTAAGTGTCCCATCAGCTTCTCATGTTACTAAGCACTTAACAGAAAGGCTTTTCTCTGTGTCTGAATGAAACAGATATCATAAAAGAAATTAGTAACAATTAGCAAGTCCTTTGTAAAAGGTAAAGGTAAAGGTTCCCCCTGCACATGCATGCTAGTCGTGTCCGACCTTTATGGGCAGTGCTCATCTATATATTCAAGCCAAAGAGCCAGTGTTGTACAAATTCGTGGCCGTGAGGCTGGCCAGGCTGCAAGGGAACACTGTTTTATCTTTCTGCTTTTTTCTGCAGTACCTGTTTATCTACTTGCATTTACATGCTTTCAAACTGCTAGGTTGGCAGGAGCTGGGCTTAACAGCAGGAGCTCACTACACTGCATGGCACCTGGGATCCAAACTGCTGAGCTGCCAACTTTGCAGCTGACAGTTTTCAGTACTCTAGCCTGTTGAGCCACCCTGCCCTATAAGTTCTTTGTACCCACTGACTGTTAGATGTACTCATTTTTGTTGCAGCATATAACTTGCATATTAAAGCCATTTGGTTCACTTTGTTATTGTTCTTCTGACATAATAGTTAACACCATACAAAACAACAACAACTTCTGGTGTGCTTGTGGTTAATAGGAGGCACTACAAGTACAAGGCCAGGGTGCTGAGTAAAGAGCTTGAGAAATGTATTTCCAAATTTGTCTGGCAAGGGAAACAAGCAAGAATTAGAAATAAAATCTCTGCAAGATATGAAATCAAGAGTAGGAATGGGGCTCCTAAATCGGCTTCTTTATGATGGAGCTTCCTCTTTGATATGGATCAAGGAATGGATAGAATTGAGGAACACAAGACTTTTGAAACTGGAAGGAAATGATCTGAAAGGGGGATGGCATGCCTTTGTATGTACTCAATAATCACATATTAAGAAGAGCACTACTTTGGACATGGAATAAAGTAAAAAAGGAAATGTATATGAAGATTTCACATTGGGTGACACCATCAGAAGCATTCGCTATGCCAATTTTGAGAGAAAATAAAAGAAATGTTTGTGATATAATGAAATTTTAAATCTAGATGGAAGTAAACCCAACAAGAGCTTGCTGATCAGGGAATTGAGCTGGACTGGTGGGTCTTTTCTCAGATTTACTAAAAGACAAACAACAAGGGGTCTATCTAGAAAACACACCTTTTGATAGAATTCTCTTAGAGATAAAAGAGAAACAAAACATATTAAGTGACTATATAATATTCTACTAGACTTTGATACACAGCAAGAAACAGTGAAATATTGTATGGTTAAGAGGGCACAAAATTTAACTTATAATATAGACATTGAACAATGGGAAAATATGGGAAACCAATATAAAGCTCAATGAATTGGTGGTATTCAAAGAGAATATATATAAAATGTTTTATAGGTGATATATGGCACTGACAACTTTAGCTAAAATGAATGCCCAGATATCGAATATGTTGGATATGTAAACACAAAGAAGGCTCATTCGATCATATGTGGTGGCTATGTAAAAAGAGCGCAAAGATTTTGGAGCTGATTTTGGAAGAGGTTGTTGAAAATTCTCTAGAATTAAAACCAGAATTTTTCTTGTTAAATATAATGCCAAGTATAATGGATCAACAGAGCCACACATATTATAACAGCAGCAAGAATTGTCTTTGCAAAACACTGGAAAGAACCAGTAATACCAGAACAGGAGTTAATAGCAAAAATCCTTGAAACTGCAGAAATAGACAGAAACTTTTCTGCAGAAACTTTCCCAGAAAAGTTGGGAAAAGTTGTATTTGTCATTACAAAAAAGATAATTATACAAAAAGCAGATAAATCAAATGAGTTTGCAATATGACGACAGTCAGAAACTATTAGTCTGGACTAGAGATGGGCACAAATAAAAAAAATGGCATTTCGTTTGTCATTTGTCATTTGGAGGGTTCGTTTCGGTTCGTTTCCATTTTTTGTGAATTTTTGCAAAAAATTTGTTTCCGTTTTCGTTTCTTTCATTACCATTTATTCAATTTTTGTGATTTTTTTTAGCATTTTAAGCAATTCACTCATATTGCAGTAACGGAAATGAAACGCACGACAAAATTTCCGGTGTTTCTGTTCGTTTTGTTTCATTTGAGAGACAAAATTCATTTGTCATTTCGTTTTGTAACAAAATGAAAAAACAAAAATGGAAACGAAAAATTGTTCATTTCGTGCCCATCTCTAGTCCAGACGCATCTGTATACATTGGAAATATGAAAGTGAAGAATTGTATTTTCCCTTTTGCCCTTTACCCCTACCCTCCCTTTTTTAACCTTACTCCAACCATATTTCTTTCCTAATTTGTTCCCTATAATTTCCCTTACCTGGAAAAATTAATAATAATAAAAAAAGATCAAATCTCACAGTATGAACCGTCTCAGGTGCTAAGGTCATCAGGAGGGGCCTTTCTCTCCATCCTACCACCTTCAGACGTGTGTCTCGTAAGAACACATGAAAGGGCCTTCTCAGTTGCTGCTCTCAGACTTTGGAACTCCCTCCTGCTGGAGGCCAGGACTGCCCCACCTCTGCTGTCTTTCCAGAAGCAGGCAAAGACCTTCCTCTTCAGGCAAGCTTTCCCTGGATGATGGACTACCTACGATGTGACTTTTAGATGGATTAGCATGCATGATTGTATTAACTGATTTCACAAGAACACCTGTGTTTTCCACGTTAGTTTTCATCCCTCATAAAGGATTCCCCCCCCCTCTTTAAACTGTCTGAGTGCTCTTTTTAGCTTTAATGATGCCTTTTGATTGTTGTAAGACGCCTGTTCTAATTCCCTGTTCTTAAGCTTGAATACTGTATGTCTTAAACATTCGGGGCTGCATATTATCCCGCATTATAGTAAGCTGCCTTGAGTCCTTTTCAAAGAGACAGGTGGAGTAATTTATGTATTCTATTGTTGTAAGCCGCTTAGAGTTCAAAATTGAAGATAAGTGGGATATAAATATAATAAATAAATAATAAATAAATAAATAAAATATTTGAAAATAAATTTAAAAAATGTTTTCTGGAAAACACTTCTCAGACCATCACAGGAAGCATGGTTATTACATACACAGACTGACTGTAGTATTCTAGGATTGGATTTTTTAAAGCTTCCTATCTGTGTTTTGAACCTAAAAAGACATGTCTCTGTGAGTGGTAACTCCTAAGAATCTTCAGTTCAATTTACTTTTAATTAATTGCTTGTTTTAATAAAGTTTGACTGCTTGATTTAAGCACTGTAATAGATGCTTTAAATCTGATTTTTTTAAAAAATATGTTTATTACGTATTTATTCTTCCTACCCAGTTTTTGAAGGAAATATTCTTTGAATGATGACATGCACAGAGTATTCATTTGCATATATTATTGCAGACCTCCTTGGGATATGTGTACAAAAAATTAGAAGATAATATATTATACTGCCTTCAACTGAATTTGATATTTTTCATCTCTCTGGCCAAAGTACTCACTGTATTTCCAAGCCTTGCTACCTCTTTCATCTAGAGAATGAGAATGAGAATGAGAGAGAGGGGGGGGGGACGGAGAGGGAGAGAGAGATATGTCAAATATTGGACTTAGGGCCAGTCCTATGCTTTTCTATTCAACTATGGTTCCCAGCAGAATTCACTATTTCCTATGATCCAGTAATATTTGGAAGAGCTCGGTACAGGAGATGCCTCTGCAAAAAGGAAGGAAGCATTATGCCATAACCATCAAGGGAAAAAAGGGGGTCAGCTTAACTTGTGCCCCAGTTGTGAACTGATAATTTGTTCTCTCTTTTTGTCTCCGGTTTCATCTAGATTTGAATCCCTCCCCATATTTTTCTAGGTTCCTTTCTTCCATATTTCCAGTCATTTCCCCTAATGAAACCATCTAGCAGAACTAATCCAAACATGGGCTTAATTAATCAACATTTGGCAGTCTATAGCTCCATGCGCTTGCCCAAATTACTTGTGACAACTTTCTTAATGCTAAAGCAAAATATCTGCAGGGAGCCTGTTCTTCAATCAGTTGGCTGGATAGAACGTTTTCAATTGATTTTAATATATGTTAATAACACAGCAATAAACCTTTTTCTCCCCAGTTGCCCATGGAACATTTGGCAGCCAGAAAAAAAGCCATTTGTTGTTTTTTTAGGCTGGTAAAAAGAAATGTGGAAAATCCTCCAGGCCAAAGCATGGAGGAAGAGTTTTGCCAAACAAGGATGCTACCCACCATAACTCAGCCCTTTGAGCAATCCAAGTCTTTGACAAAGCTGTCCCTCTGCCCAACTCACTGGGGATGCCATTGGCTGGGCCTGGTGGAGGCAAGGCACAGACAACATCTATATGTAGATGCAAGTTGCATGGTTGAGGGTGAAATTTTGCAAGGGTAGGCAGAGTGACTGGGCTCTTTTAAATCTGTTCCAGAAAGGACACAACAGGTTTCATGGCCCATATATCTGTAAGAACCAAATTTATGGAATTATATTGCAAGAAAGGAGATTGTACCTAAATATTAGGAAGACCTCTCTGACAGTAAGGAATGGGCCACTTCAGAATTTGGTAGCTTCTCCTTTATTGGAGGCTTATAAACAGAGGTTCAATGGTCATCTATCAGAGATGTTTGGCAATGAATTTCTTTCTTTGGTAGACAGTTGAATGTGTTGACTCTTGGCATTCCTTTTAATTCTACAACTCTATGGCCGTTACTTCACGAGGTGCCTCGCTTTGAATTGACTTTGCCTTCGATTTGAATTTGGAGGCGGTCACGTGGTGGTCACATGGTCTCCCTTCGCTCCCACCCCCATTTCTCTGTACTCACGCGGGGCATTTTTGGGACCGAATCGATTACTACCTCACGTGCTCCCTTCGCATTAGAAAGCTGATTTGCAACGTCCGGTTCCACTCTCCTTTTATTTTTTAAAAAAAATTTACTCGGCGTATCGATGCATCAATGCTTGGCTGTCATTCACGACAGAGCGTGGTTACTGTACGATCCTGTGTTTTGTTTCCTGGCATCATTGGCAGCCCCCCGCCGCCACCGCCGCCGCTACTCGGGGGGAGCCCCGCATGGCACAGCCACCCGCCCTCCGCCACTTGCACGCTGCCTGCCCCGGGTGCCCTGCTCTGGCCGGGCGAGGCGGCAGCGGCTCCTCCTGTGCCCGCCGCCGCCGCCGCCGCCACTGCCGCTACTCAAGCGAGGAAGTAACAGCGCAAAGCGATGAAACAATATAGCGATGCATCGATATCCCTGTTTGAATATTTTTTAAAAAAACTTGAAATAAAAGCCAAAAACCGAGACCACACGTGACGTTGGGAGCAAAGCGAGATGCGAAGCGAAAAGATTCCCGGCCCATGGCAGGGGAATCACTCAACCCGGTTGGAGCACGGTAAAGGGGGCGTGGTCGGGGTGACGTCGCAGCCAAAAAGGAGGAGCGTGCGGACTGAAGCGATCGGTTCGCACAGAAATGACGGCTTGCTGCGAAGCGAGCGGCTTGTGAAGTAACAGCCTATGACTCTCTCAGTTTCAATGTAAGAGTCAAAGTAGGTAATAACATGCTTTCATACATTTTTAGAACCAGTGCTCCCTCAAGTAATAAGTCATGTCTGTCATAGCATGTTCTGAACCTCCATAATTTGTTGGTATCTTGCATACTTTATTTGATATTTTGATTAGTGAACCACTTTTTTCTAAGGTGCTCCCTTTCTTGGTGCTAATGAGGGAGCAGCCCTTCTAATTACAGCAATACTTTGGTTTATGAGCATAATTCGTTCCAGAAACATGCTTGTAAACCAAAGCACTTGTATATTAACACAATCCCCCCCCCCAAAAAATAATAATAATGGAAATTCAGATGACTCGTTCTGGAGCCACATACTGTACACACAAAATGCCAAAACGCATAAAAGAAATTGGCTGGAAATCCACATCCACACCATGATTTAGGTACCTGGCTGCAGAATCTGCTCTGCTTGGGACTAATAGCAGGACAATAATAAAATGCAATTTGTAACCTTATACACACTTGACTAGAAATGGCTTGAAAAATAAGAAAGGATGTTCTAAACAAATTGAATTTCTATCTATCTATCTATCTATCTATCTATCTATCTATCTATCTATCT
>JAHTLZ010000275.1:24002184-24013824 GCA_023846285.1 Phrynocephalus versicolor
ATGGCTGGTGTGAGAGAGACCTCTATTCCTCTCCCCTTTTGAAGCCTGCATGAGAAGGAACATTCCAGATAATCACCCACAATCCAGCAGGAGAGAGAAAAAGCCACCACTGGCTCACTTGTGATCATGTGACCTGCTCTGATGCTCATATTGCAAGAAATTGCTCATTGATCAAGTTAAAATTGATCAGAAATGTTTGCTTATTTTGAAAACACTCCTAGACTAAGGTTATTACTGTATGTGTTAAGCATGATGTCTACTTTCACTCTCAGAGGTCATTGGCCTCTTAAGAGGTGATGAATCCCTAATAGAGGTGGGCACAAAACAAAAAAACCGATAGTTCGGTTTGTTCTGTTTCGTGCCCCCCCCCTCAGTTTTGTTTCGTTTCATACAATTTTTTAAAAACAAAAATCTATATGAACCAAACCAAAATGAACTGGTTCAGCTTAACTGGTTCTGGGGGACTGCCACCCCTGAAGACACTGGGGACTGCTGCTGCAGCTGGGGGGTCGCCACCGCCACTGAGGCCAGTGCCATTTAAAAAAAATTCCATCACTGACCATGCGGCCCCCAAGGCTGGGTCAGCACTTTTTAAATTAGTTTATTTATTTTCACATTTTATAGTGCCAACCATGCGGCTCCTGGGCTTGGTTTCCACCACCCCCACCCCCCACCCCCCACACACAGCTGAAAGGCGATTGTTTCCCTAGGGCCAGGGCGGCACCATTTTTTAATTTTTATTTTTTTTAAAAAATGTACAGTGCCAACCACATGGCCCCCAGGGCTGGGTTTCTGCTTTTTAATTTTTTTATTTTTTATTTTTTATTTTTTATTTTACATTTTACAGTGCCGACCATGTGGCTCCCAGCCAGGTTGGCACTTTTAAAATTTATTTTTATTTTTATTTTATTTTTTAAGACCCGATGCCGGGGCTTTTTTTCTTTTTTCTTCTCCACAGCTGAGAGGTGCTGGCTTCCCCAGGGCTGGGGCATCACCATTTTTATTTTTATTTTTATTTTTTAAATTTGCAGCACTGACCACATGGCCCCCAGGGCCAGGTCAGCAAATTTTTTTTTCATTTTTCATTTTATTTTTTTAAAGCCCTGATGCCAGGGCTTGCTTTCCCCCCCACAGCTGATAGGTGCTGGCTTGCTTCCCTGTGCTGAAGAGAACATCGGAACTCAGTGCAGCAGGAATGTAAGTGTCCCCCAAATGAAAAACAAAATGAAAATGTTTGTCTCATTTCATTTCATTTTTCTTTGATGGGTTGGTTTGTTATTCGTTTTGTTAGCTAACAAAATGAATGAGTAGTAAAATGAATTAAAAATTCATTTTGTTCCCATATCTAATCCCTAAACACCTGGAAACACATACTTTCTGAATAAGGCCATGACTTTCTGAATAAGGCAAGCTCAGTTGAAGCATACTAGTTGCATGCTGAACTTCTTTATCATAACTGTCCTTGCAGATTCTATTATAACTTTAAATTAATGTGACCCCTCCCCCAAGTCAACACAATTGTGTTCATGGTTTAGAATTTTATTTACCTTTATTTTGACTACAACTTCCAGAATCTTCCAGCCAGCATGCTCATGAGGATTAGTTCTGTCTGTATTCAACAAGCAAATTCATTGATGCCTCTAATGATTCCCATCAATCAATTAGATGAAGGAACAAGAAAAATGTGATCAGGGAATTAAGTACATAGAAGACAAGAAAGTATTGATACACTGGTAATAATTTATAGCACACTTTATAATGGAAGGCTGTCGAATTAGAACTAACCAAATCTACATTCTCCTGGTCTCATATCATTATCTGGAGCCTGCTTCAGGTGTTTTCTCATGCTGAGAAAAGTCAGATAACCATTTGTACTCAAGGTTCTTTGTGATGGCTAAAAACAGTAGATAGCCATACCTAGAAAAAACTTCCTGAGGCAGATCTTGTTAAAGTCTCAGTTTGCCTAAACTATGTGTCAGGTGAAGACCTTTTGTAATAAAATAATGATAAAGTGATGTTCTTTCTTTCTTTTTTACATTGGGATATATCTTACCACAAGCAACACATTCTTTTGGGTCGAAGGCATTGATATACCAGTGAACAAAAAAGGCCACAGAACTTTATTAAAGGAAGAGGAAAAAAGGAAAAGCTATAGTAAAGTAAGTACAGTATAGAATAAATAGAAATAGTACAAAAGGGTAGCTCTAAGTATAAAAGCATGATTCTATTGCAAAAGGATATAGTGAAGTAAAGAAAGAACGTGAAACTCCATATGCACTGGAAGTAGTGACGAAGTTGTTCAGTGACCTAAATCTACAACATGTCCTGTCCAAAACCACATGGGCTGCTCAGAGTCAACTAATTATAATGTGTGGTCAGGGCTGGCGCAAGGTTTTTTGAGCCCTAGGTGGCGGTGGGGGCAGGGCTGCAGGCAGGTGGTGGGGGGGTGGGGTGGCAGGGGGGCCATGGGCAGGTGGGTGGTGGCAGCGGCAGGGGGGCGGGGTGATGGGCAGTGGCATCAGGGGGACGGACGGCGGTGGCCAGCGGTGGTGGGGGGCAGCAGGCTAGCCAGCGGTGATAGTGGGGGTGGCACCCCCTCTTTATTTTGGCGCCCCCTGTCCATTTTGGTGCCCTAGGCAACTCCCTAGTTCACCTTAATGGACGCGCCGGCCCTGACTGTGGTAAACTCAACCATTGCTCCAGACCTTCACCCTTTTGTACTTGTAAGGTAGCTAACACCTGCACTTTGATTAAGATTACAGTACATTCCTTTCTAATAGGTAAACTGATTGAAGAATAACTGCCTAATTTGAATATGGAACCCCTGATTAATTTGCAAAATGATAACCCGTTTTCAAAGAGCTTGACCAACAGGCACTTAGATAACATCTTGACTTCCCAGGACTATGTATCCAGGATTCATTAGCTGTTGGCCAGTACCCCTGTGTCAAGCAAATACTGTATAGGCCACTTCCAGACAATTCTTTGCCAAGTCAAACAAAGGACATGAGGATAAAGATTTTTTTAAAAAAATAGAACTGTCAACAGAGAGTCAGATTATGCTTCGGCTAAGCCTAAGTTTATGAAGAGTATCATACTGCTTTTGACTGTGAGCTGGTTGAAGTGGGACAGGATGGAAGGAATCTCAGACTTTGTGAGCCTAATATGCCCACACAGGTTCTAGATCTACTGTACAAAAAATGCCCTCCCCCTGCAAACAGATACAGAATGGGGAAGGAAGTCCACACTGTCTCTGATCAATGACCATTGACCAGAGACGTTGGTAGGGATTCCTTGAAATGGGAATTAATACACTAGTTGTTCCAAACTTTGTTCTCTGTTTCTTCTTCCAAGAGAGTAAGGCTATCAATCTGGCAGTTGTACTTCCTTTACTCCTTTGTTCTATAATAGAGATGAACACAAAATGAATTATTTATTTGTTTTGTTATTTGTTATTTGTTTCATTATGGAATGAAATGAATAACAAACTGACCCATCCAAAAAAAAAAAAACCCAAAAATGAAACAAAATGGAAATTGCTGTTCCATTTGCTTCATTTTTCATTTTCTCATAGGAATGCATTGAAGCAATGCATTCCTATGGGAAAAAGCTGGTGGTCTCCCCACAATGCACCTGATCGGTGGCAGAAACTGCAGGCTCCCCTCCCTTGTCTAAGCCACTACCAATCAGCTGGAGCATGGGGCTTTGGTGGAAAAAAAGTTTTAAAAGCCCACCCTTTCTCCCACCCAATCAGGCATGATGGGAGATAAATAAATAAATAAATTCATTAAAGTAAAGATAAAAAATAAATAAAATAGCACGCAGACCTGGCCTGCGGACCAGCTGGTCGGCGCGAGATAAAAATAAAACAAAACAAACACAAACAAACCACAAAAAGTGCCGACCCAGCCCGCAGGCCAGCTGGTCTATGTGAGATAAAAAATAAAATAAAAGATTAAAAACAAAAAATAAAACAAATGAAAAACAAAACAATTTTTTTAAAAAAATTCATTTCGTTCTAAACAAAAGGAAACAATAAAAAACAAAAATGAAACAACACACCATTTTGGTATTTCGTGCCCATCTCTATTCTATAAGCATTTTGTTCTGTTCCTCTAACAGGTCAATCAGCATGTTCTGCCTCTCAGTGGTGTACTGTAACCATTATCCTTCTAATGACTCCAGCAATTGAATCGCCCCATATTGGGTGCTATTTTGATGGGGTTCATCTTTGACCTGAAGTGATTTCTCTCCTGGAGGAATGAATTATAACTTCCGAAGGCATAAATTGCTCATATTCATGTGACAAAAAGTGTTCTTCCCAAGTATTAACTTCAGTCTCAGGGTAGGCAAGTATCCCGAACAGTTCTCGATCTGTTGGTTTCCTCAATTTTGTCCTGCATCCCGAGCACAGGGTGCCACAACATGGATGTCACACCCAATCCGCCGCTGGCTCCAACACTCCTCTCGGTTCTCCCTCTCCAGGCCACACCTTTCTCCAGGAACCCTTTACACTTGGAGAGATGTATACTTTCCATTCTATAGCCTCTACTCCCTTTTTCATCTTGTGTCTCTAACTCTAACTGTCCCTTTCCACCTTTTTCCCTCTCCCTCCTCCCTCCAATCATCTTCACCCTACTCTGTCACTAGGAAACCCTCCACTATTGGTCCCCCTCTAACAGTGGAGGAAATATCTTTTTCTTCATTGGTTCTCCCTTCTCTCCTTTCTCCAATGTTTGTTGCCATGCCTGGCAACAGAACACGTAGGCATTCTTGATAGCAATGAGGTGCACAGAACAAAATTTTGGCTTGCATTCTGATGTCTTTGATTATCAGTGGAGGTTATGGCCAAGAGTTTTGGAAGGATCTTCTGAATTTTGACTCAATCAGAGATGGTGCTTGTATCAACATTTCTTATAAGGAGCCATGAGGCTTGTAGTTGGGGAATGACAAGGAAACTGCTTTCCTCTGATTCTCTAGGAAACAGGTTCAAGCACTTTGATTTTTTAATTGTATCTATTTGTGCTAATGCCACATTGCTGTTTCTGTCGCATTTTTGTTTTGTTTCAATTACTACAAGTGGGTGGTACTGAGGGACTATAGGTATTTCAGCACAGCCAGCACCGTTTCCTTTTGTAAAGCTAGGCACGAGAGATGGGCACAAAATGAACAATTTTTCATTTCTGTTTTTGTTTTTTCATTTCGTTATGTAACAAAACGACAAATGAATTTTGTCTCTAAAATGAAACGAAATGAACAGAAACACCAGAAATTTTGTCGTCTGTTTCGTTTTTGTTACGGCAATACATTGAACTGCTTTAAATGCTAAAAAAAATCACAAAAATTGAAATAAATGGTAACAAAATGGTAACAAAATGAATGAAAACAAAAACAATTTTTTTGCAAAAATTTGCAAAAAAAGGGAAACGAACCGAAACGGAACCCCTAAATGACAAACGAAACACCAATTTTTTTTATTCGTGCCCATCTCTACTATGCACAGAAGGACTAGCAGAATGATTTAAAAAAGAGATGCAAATAACTCAACAAATCCTGCAACTTTTCACAGAACTAGTGCAACAAAGCAATAGCTGTTACAGTTATCAGCTGCACAATTTGCACAAAATGTATTCTCAAATATGGAAACATTGTAACTGGGAATGATGGAGACACCTTTGCTGACTCGCAAGCAAGGAGGATATTTTTGTCATTTCTTATACCGGTCTGTAAGATAAAATAAAGCTTCATTTCTCTAAACTGCCAACTGGTTAGGAGCAGTAAAAAAAAATTATAGTAGTTTCTCCTTGACATCACTTATAATGCCCTTGACCTGAAATATTGTGGCCTCAAAAGTTAACTTTTCTGAAGTTTACCCCCATATTTTTCCCTCCTTCTCCACCCTGTATTGAAATGAATCCTTAGCTATCACAGACAGATATTAATCCTTATATATGCCTACCCCTGGCGTTTCAATTTCCATCCTGCCAGCGCTAAGCTATTTGTGGATTAGAGAAAGCCAGAGATCATATTGGTCCAGCATAAGCAAGCAGCAAATAATACCCTTCTGTCAAATGAAAATATTCCTGGAGTGCTTATGTTAATATAAAGCCAGAAACTGTGGAAGGGACTGGCCATACCTCCTTGCTCCATTGGGCTGGGAGACCAAGCCCCCATTTTTCATTTTCTGCAGCAGGAAATTGTGAGGTTAACTCTAAACATGAGGGTTTGGGAAGCTGCCTCATAACTTATCAACTACTGTCCCTTGCCTTCCTATCTTCATTCAGCAATAGGTGGCAGTACAGGGATTCAGACCTGAGCAGAATGAATTGCAAATGCAGCTCCGAGAAAACAGCTGCTGGGTTTTAGTTTGAATATGATTATTGATTATTCCAGAATGAGTTATTGGTTGGGAAACATTCCTTTTTGTTAATCTGTTGTTATTTTGCAGTCCGGGCAATGTTCTGTGCAACCTTTAGCAGGCTAATTGAAAAGAAGGTCAGGGAGGCAACCCAGGAAATGGTGAAGGAAAACACTGCAAATGTTTGCTGAGGTGGCAGCTGCAAATATTTCAGATTCCTGTTTGCAGCCCCCCCCATTTCCTCCCTATGGATGTTCCTTCAGGCAATTCATTTCTCCACAGTCAGATAAAGACAAACACTGACAAGCCTTCATTAGAGCGTACGCTGCAGTTAGGAGGGTACGAATGATAGAAGAACCGTGCCTCGCAGATGCCGTGCCACTCCTCCTTTTCCAGTATTCCTGTTTCTAAAATCACCTCAGACCGAAAACCCATAGATTCCTTTACAACCTCTCCAAGGGCTCCACATTCTGTTGCAGTTTTTCGCAACATGGTTTAAGAGGCTCGGAGAAGAAGCACAGGGGTACAATGATTCTTGATAGTTCCCAGATGTTGGCCTTACCTTACTTTGTCCTCCCACACAAAATGACGAGGTGAGACATGATTATGGGTTTTAACTGAGCCATACTTTATTTGATCAGAAAAACATATCATAAACGCAACACTAAGAGGGGCGCAATATGTCTCAATGGTTGGAACCCCAGGGTCTCCCGGGACCCCTCCAAGAAGGCAGCTTAGGGCGAGTCACTACCTCCTGGTGGCACAGTCAGGGAGACAGTGCCACCACGGCTGGTAAATTTTTGTACCACTCCCTGGGTCCTGAAGCCTTGCTCTTGGTGCTCCAGGCCCAGAGAGGCCACTCTGCGCATCCTCCCTCTGATGCTGTAATCTTGTGATCCACAGCGTTCTGAGGTTAGATGGGCTAGGACATACTTTTTGCTAAATTGACTCACCTTGGAAGGGCTAGGACATATTTTTGCTAAATTGCCTTGGAGACTCCTTCCAACCGCCAGTGTGACCAATAAAAAAGGAATCCCTAACCTAACCTCCCCCAAGTACCAGTGTGGGATAGGCGAAAAATCCCCGCTCTCTGTAGGCCAATCCTGAGAACGGGTCAAAAATTCTTATCTGGCCCCAAAACGGCGACCAGTCGGACTCACACTAGTACTAATAATCAGTGGTGAGAAGGTGGGAAACGCTGCAAATGGAAAGAGGCTTCCCCTGGGGGAGGAGTCCTGTTATATACAGTCCTCCTCTCCCCTCCCAGGATGCAATTTTCACATCCTCATCTCGTGCTCATTCATGGGAGAGGGGAGAGGGCAAACCGGGCCCTCCCGCTGGATGCATGCCAGCAGCGGAGCCGCCCTTCTTCCTCATCTTTTGGGTTTTCATTGTCTCCTTCCCTCTCTGCCCTAAGGTCTCTGTGAATCTTCAAAACTCAGTTCTCCCTTGATTCCTTTACATCTGTGCTTTTAAAAGGGTATTAGGCATAGTCAGATGGATCAGTTGGCTTCCGCTCTATGTTGCTTCCCTATATGTCCATTTGAAAAACTCCCATTCAGAAATGTATTCATTTATGTGTTTTCCCCTTAAATATATAAATATATTTCACATCAAAATCTGAATTTGTTTTATCTCCCAAATTTGCATTTTGAGATTTAATTTAGGGGGGGCAGTCTGCCAAGACATCTGATTTTAAATACAGTAGATAGCTACATTATGATCACCACATTCCTCTGGTGGTGCAGATTATATTCAAATTTGAATTTAAATATATATAATCTGGAGGTGCAGGTTGTGTTTGAATTTAAAATTCCTTGAGCATCTTTGGTGTTTTTTTTGGTCTCTCCACTGTCACTCACTCCTAGCAATGTAGTTGTTCTGCAGTCTTGTTTCAGCAACGGCGCTTGAAGCATATGGTGCTATATTATGTATTTGTTTCCTTTCAAGCATCTCAGAGGCCTAGAGAACAGGATTTGGACTGGACAAGCCTCTCTAGGGAGAGAAGGAAGGCATCTCCGCAGGAAAAAAAAGAGATGGGTTGGCTGCTACACGAGGCACTCCCCGGTGTTACAAATGGCCTGCGTCATCTAGAAATTTGTTTTCAAGAGCAGACATTGAACTTAACACCTTCTGTATTCAGACCTGTTGTTATTGTTGGTGGCGGTGGTGATAATATGTGCCCCCAATTTGCCTCTGACTTATGGCAGCCCCATGAATGAACAATCTCCAAAATATCTTGTCCTGAACAGCCATCTTCAGCTCTTGTAAACTCAAGTCTCATGTCACATTTGGTTGTCTTCTTTTCCTGCTGCTTTCCATCTTTCCCAGCATTATTGTTTCTTCTAGATAATCTTGTCTTCACATGATGTGCCCAAAGCCTGAGCTTCAACATCTATGCTTCCAAAAATAGTTCAAGATTGATTTGATCTGGGACCCACTTGTCTGTCTTTCATGGCACTCCAGGTTATTTGCAAAGACCTCATTCAGCATCACATGTCAAATGAAATATTTTTTACCTGTCAGCTTTGTTTCCTGTCCAGCTTTAACACCCACATTCAGTCTAGAAGAACCAAAACAGAGGGTATCAAGCTTTTTGGCACAGATGAAACAAGTTGTTGATATCAATCAGCAGCACAGCTGCTTGGTTTCCCCCCAATTATTTATTTATTTATTTATTTATTTATTTATTTATTTATTTATTTATTTATTTATTTATTTATGCATTTGTATACCACTTCCATTTCCCAAAGGAACTCTGGGTGGTTCACACAACAGGCTTAAAAACAGACAACAATAAAACAATATAAACTAGTAAAATAGTGCTGGGCAAGAGGCAAAAACTTAACGACCATTAAAAAAGAGAAGGGGGGGAACAACAACTTGGTATCACATTAGCAGTCACCAAAGGCATCCCTGAACAGCCAGGTTTTAAGGGCTTTCTTGAAGGATGCCAGTGAGGGAGCCTGATGTATCTCGCTGGGAAGTTTGTTCCACAACTCTGGGCCGGCCACTGAGAAGGCCCGTTAACGGGTTGCTACCCTACGGGCCTCTCTAGGGTTGGCCACCCGAAGTGAGAAAGCCATAGAGGAATGGGTGGGTCGGGCCAGCTCTGATCGTTGGGAGATATGCTCTGCCAGATAATCAGGACCCAGGCCATGGAGGGTTTTGTAAACCAAAACCAATACCTTGAACCTTATTCAGGAGGCACCGGGCACTGCAGATGAGCAAGAATGGGGGTGATGTGGTCAAACCAGCTGAAGGCCAGACCCCCAACCCTCACCTCGGAGAGCCGACCCAGGAGGATACCATGGTTGACGGTATCAAAGGCCGCTGACAGGTCAAGAAGGACCAACAGGGTAGAGCAACCCCTGTCAGCCCTTCTCAACAGGTCATCCTTGGGTTGTGGCCAAGATGATGGTGTGCAATTAGGTGCAATTATTTGTACAACTTTTTTAAAAAAAGTTATGAAATAACAAGAATATTTATCAGGTGCAGAAGACCATATACATTTCTGCTGTATGCCTGTTTTGGTGTACATGATGAAAATTTGGGAAAGATGCTATATTTTCCCTAATGTAATGTTGCAGCTAGATGGGTTGTATTGAAAATAAATAAATAAATAAATAAATAAATAAATAAATAAATAATGTTGTATAGCCCTTTAAGAACAAGGTGGCTTGAAGAGTGAGCCATAAAAGGATCAGCAGGGACAGAAGCAGAGACAGGAAGTAAGTAAGTGGGGGCTGGAGGGCTGAAATGCAGATTGCACTATATCCATGTGTGGACATTGGCTCTGAATCAATCTGCACCTCCTGTGTGATCGCCAATAGTGAATTGAAATGGAAGCCAATCTGGGAATCCAGCCACAAATTGCTCCTATTTGGCTTGCCAGTAGGGTCACAGCCTGACTTCAAATATGCACAGTTTGGACTGTAGCTGAAATCCCGCAAGGTTCGCTATGAAATAGTGTGGGACTTTAAAATCAGCTCCCTATTTTACACTTTACTCTAATGCACAGATGGTGTGGATTAAAGTATGGGAATATTTCTCAATTTTTCTAACACAGCATTTGAAGCCTAAGTAAAAGCTGCAAGAACAGCAAACAAATTACCCAAACAGAACTGAGAATTTAGCTGATGAATTATCTCTTGGCTGCTGTAGGCTAGCTTCTGGGGGAGGGGGTAGCAAACAGCTCTGTACTTCATTATTCATTGATTGCAACCATCCAGCACAACTTCCTTGGCTTAATGACTCTGTCTAGACCTAGAAGTACTTGTCAGTAGGATTATCTGAAGTGTATTTGTGCTAGATTTCCTGGCCAACCTGGGCGGCATGCCCTTGCAATACCATAAATCCATCTTGAAGCTAGTGGGGATTAAAAAGTAAAATAAAAATCAACAACAATTATGAGTTGTATAAATAATCAATTGGCCAAGACATTTGCAAGGCACAGAGCCTGGAAACCTGAGCCACACAATATCTGGATGTTCTGTGTTGGGGTGCTGTGCTGTCTAATCCTATTCACACAGCACCACACAGAGGAACATTCAAAGCCCACATTATTATTCCCTGAAATCTGTGATTGTCTCATGTATTAAACTCTTACACCAGGACCTGCATTACTGCCCCTTGAAACCACCCAAAAGGATGTCCCTGGCTGGTGTGCATCTCTCCCACTGCAGTGTCTGCTCCTCCATTTGTATTATTTGCAGAAGAATCATGCATGCAAAAATGTTTTAATTATGCTAATTGCTGCACTGCTGATACTGACTGTTAGAGATGGGCACGACTCCAAAAAATAATTTTTTGTTTTTCGTTTTTCGTTAAGGGGCCCGTTTCGGTTCATTTTCATTTTCCGGGGGGTTTTTTGCGCATTTTCGTTTTCGTTTTCGTTACAAAACAAAATGAAAAACAAAACGAAAATGAAAAATTTTCATTTTCGTTAGCATTCTTTTCATTGTGATGTGTCTGTCATAACGAAAATGAAAAACACGGCAAAATTTTTCGTTTCATTTTCATTTTGTTTTCTGGAAAAATTTCATTTTTGTTGCATAACGAAAACGAAAAATGAAAACAAAACAAAAATTTTGCTGAGTCGTGCCCATCTCTACTGACTGGTTGCATCAAGTCCTACATTAGCTCCATTCTCTTGTTAAGCTAACAGTGCAGGCTGCCAAACTGTAGGCAGCTTTGATGGGAGAAGAGAGAGTGTAGAAATCCATTTGAAAAGGGTCTCTCTCTCTCTCTCTCTCTCTCTCTCTCTCTCTCTCTCTCTCTCT
>JAHTLZ010000275.1:24021664-24036805 GCA_023846285.1 Phrynocephalus versicolor
AAAGAAAAAAGGGAAAGAAAAGAAAGGTGGTGGGTGGGAGTGTCGGAAGAAAAGAAAGAGAGAGAACAAAGTTTGGAAAAATTATAATTTTTACTGGATAGATTTTAGAACTTGCAGTCCTCCCAAATTTAACCTTTCCAAGCTCTTAGAAAATGTATTTTCACAGATATATTTCTTTTTTGTTTATATTGGAGCACTGCACACTTTAAAATTAGGGATGTATATGAAACATAGGTAAAATTAAAAACAAATTGAAATGTTAATATAATCAGTCTATTTTTAACTTCTTTGGCTCTGCTGCTGCCATGAAATAAGCCTTCCAATGGGCCCTATCCAGCTTTCAGTCAGATTCACTTGGGTTTTCTGCTATTGTTACTCTAAGATGCTTGTGGAAGAGTGCATAAACAGCAGTATTGCAGTCAAAACTCCAGGTTCAATCGCAGGTAGCTGGGTCGAGGTTCACTCAGCCTCCCAGCATTCCAAGGTTGTTAAATTGAGCATCTAGCTTACTGAGGGGAAGCAATGCATAGCATGCATAATTATATATTGTAAATCACTCAGAGAGTGTTGTAGAACAGTATATAAGAAGCACTTTTTTAAACTTTAGTTTCTGTCCCACTTATTTCATCCTCATACGCATCAGTCTGACTTTACGTCATAGGAGGTGATGCTAAGGAGTGATCTTTTCAGTCCTGGCTATTTCCCCATCCCAGAAATCAACCAGAATTTCAAAAGAATCACCTGCTAAGTGGAAACCATTCAGATTCATCAACATTCCCACACTGGCAACACCCCCCTCCCAAATCTCTGGATAATAGCCACTGCTACTTGAGATGCTGGTATACTCGGGAGCTTGAAGGTCACACAACCTCTTCCTCAGATTCTGAATTGAATATGGTGCCTCGTATCTCAGCAGAGGTGACACATGCCCCACTCTTGCAAGGCTCCCAGGCCTTGATGAGCCCATGAACCTCTTGGAAGAGGATTTACTCAACAAAAAGCTGACAGACCAATGGTAAGGATGAAACGAACATGCTTCGAGATCCAGGCAGCATCGCACTCTCATTTACACTTTTCTTGCCTTGTTACTGTGGCATCAGTTTTGGTGTCCAATCCATATTTATGTTGGGGCCTATTTGCAGTACCCAATGCATGGCTGAGTGTCATTGGGGGATGGAACAGTGCAATGGGTGCAGATGCTTATTTTTTGCTGCTATGGCTTTGTTCTGAGGCTCTTTATGCTACTTAGTGATTTTGCAATATAGTTTCCCATAGAGAAGTAAAAAAGAATCATTCCGGTAGGAAATAAAACTGTGCTGTGTGTTTGTGGGTAAAACAGAAATAAACAAACTTTAGATTTCTTCCTGGCAGTTCATTACAGCAGAATCTGAGGATCTCAGCACAAACGATTCAGCGCCCATTAAAAGGTTTTTATAGACTAACCTCAGCAAACTTGGTTTTTCTTTGAGCAGGCAGCCTTGTCAAATATTAATTATCTAGGCCCGCTAAAGTTGAGCTGCCCAAGTTTCTTTCTATCCTCTGAGGCCTACCGAGTATCGTTCCACACAAAATAAGTACAAAGAACTTAAACAGAAATATTAACTGTGGTTTTCCACCCACCCCATGAAGCTAACACAAACAATGCTTATATGTGCTAACGGTGAATATTCCCTCTCGTAAACACTTAGTTTGTATCAGTAAGGCTGTATGTGTTATCGGTCCAGAGCTCAATGTGTCCTTCAAATACACTCTTGGAATTCATCTTCCATCAGCAGAGGAAGTTCTCTGCATTGTTATTCAAAGCTCTAAAAGGAAAAAAAAATAATGAATATTCCAGAGAAAAGGGAATTTGTTTCCCCTCCCACAACATCTGTTTTTGGAAAAAGGCAGGAGACTTGGTATATGTTGTTAGTAGACACATGCATCTCTGCTTTATTGACTGACTTCTAATAATCAAGAGATCTGTTCAGATCTTTCTCTACATGGATACACACACACGCGTGCACGCACACACACAAAGAGAGAGAGAGAGAGAGAGAGAGAGAGAGAGAGAGCACTATGTGGAAGCCCCAAACTACTCCCTATATGAATGGGAGGGGCATACTGTTGAAGTCTGACACACAGCCCTCTGCCAGTTCTGTCACTTGGTCTACAATATTATATCTGTTTACAAATGCCACTTCAAAAGAAATCCACTTATTAGGGGAAATACAAATGACTATGACCTGGTTTGATGGGTGGCATAGGCAGCACTCTAAAGGTATGACCAATGCACTCAAGGTTCATGCAACGAACATATTCCACAACCACACTCAGTAACAGTAATGAAATAAAATTTTAAAAGAGTACAGTAAATGGAGCTGATAGAATAACGAAAACAAAGACTGTCCCAGAACAGAATAAAACTACCTAAACAGTGGCAGAAGTCTATCTCTTTTCCCTACAACTCCACAAAATGGGTGGCATGGCAGTGCATTTGGAAGGATATCTCTATCACAAAGAAAGAAGAGCTCATTTAAGTCCAAGAGGACTCCGGCATGGTTAACGAGTGGAGTTAGAGAGGCTCTAAAGTGCAAGGAGAGGTCTTTCTGTAAATGGAAATCCTCCCCAAATGAGGAAAATAAAAAGGACCACAAACTCTGGCAAAAGAAATGTAAGAAGATGATAAGGGAGGCAAAGAAAGATTTTGAGGAACGCATGGCTAGCAATATAAAGGGTAATAGTAAAAGCTTCTTTAAATATGTTACAAGTAGAAAACCTGCCAGAGAACCAGTTGGCCCTCTGGATGGTGAGGGAGGAAAAGGGGAGGTTAAGGAGGACTTGGACATTGCAGAGAAATTGAATGACTTCTTTGCGTCTGTCTTCACGACAGAGGACCTTGAGCGGATTCCGCTGCCTGAGCCGCCCCTCTTGACTAAAGAATTAAATCAAATACAGGTTAAAAGAGAGGAGGTTTTAGGACTAATCGATAAATTGAGGATTAACAAGTCACCGGGCCCAGATGGCATCCACCCAAGGGTTATTAGGGAACTGAGAAATGAAATTGCAGATCTCTTAACGGTTATATGCAACTTGTCTCTTAAAATGGCCACAGTGCCGGAGGACTGGAGGATAGCAGATGTCACACCAATTTTTAAAAAAGGAAGGAGGGGGGACCCGGGAAACTACAGGCCAGTTAGCCTTACATCTGTCCCAGGGAAGATGGTGGAAAGCCTCATCCAAGAGAAAATCTTAAAACACATAAAAGAACAAACCTTGCTGAGAGAAAATCAGCATGGCTTCTGTAAGGGTAAATCTTGTCGGACAAACCTTTTAGAATTTTTTGAAAAGGTCAACAGGCACATGGATTTGGGTGAACCGGTGGATATAGTCTATCTGGATTTTCAAAAGGCTTTTGACACAGTCCCTCACCAAAGGCTGCTGAGAAAATTGCACAGTCAGGGGATAAGAGGGCAGGTCCTCTTATGGATTGAGAACTGGTTGAGATCCAGGAAACAAAGAGTAGGTGTCAATGGGAAATTTTCACAATGGAGAGAAGTGAAAAGCAGTGTGGCCCAGGGCTCTGTCCTGAGACCGGTGCTTTTCAATCTGTTCATAAATGACCTGGAGACAGGGATAAACAGTGAGGTGGATAAGTTTGCAGATGACACAAAACTTTTCCATGTGGTGAAAACCAGAGAAGATTGTGAAGAGCTCCAGAAGGATCTCTCCAAACTGGGGGAATGGGCTGAGAAATGGCAAATGCGTTTTAATGTAACCAAATGTAAAGTAATGCATATTGGGGCAAAAAATCCAAACTTCATCTATCAACTCATGGGCTCTGAGTTATCCGTGACGGATCAGGAAAGAGATCTTGGTGTGTTGGTGGACAGCTCCATGAAGGTGTCTCCCCAATGTGTGGCAGCAGTGAAGAAGGCCAATTCCATGCTAGGGATTATCAAAAAGGGGATTGAAAATAAAACAGCCAACATTATAATGCCATTATACAAAACAATAGTAAGGCCCCACCTGGAGTATTGTGTACAATTCTGGTCACCGCATCTCAAGAAAGACATAGTGGAACTGGAAAAGGTGCAGAAGAGAGCGACTAAAATGATTACTGGGCTGGGGCACCTCCCTTATGAAGAAAGGCTAAAACATTTGGGCCTCTTTAGTCTGGAAAAAAGGCGCTTGAGGGGGGATATGATTGAGACATACAAAATAATGCAGGGTATGAGTAACGTGGATAGAGGGAAGCTCTTCTCTCTCTCCCAAAATACCGGAACTAGGGGACATACACTCAAATTGAGGGCTGGGAGAGTAAGAACTGACAAAAGAAAATATTTTTTCACCCAGCGTGTTGTAAGTCTATGGAACTCCCTGCCACAGGATGTGGTGATGGCATCTGGCCTGGATGCCTTCAAAAGGGGATTGGACAGATTCCTGGAGGAAAAGTCCATCACAGGTTACAAACCATGATGGAGAAACCAGGGTACTTCAAGGGCCAGATGCAGGGGAGTGGTATCAGGAGACAGATACCTAGTCTCATGCGCTCCCAAACGCATCTGGTGGGGCCGCTGTGAGATACAGGAAGCTGGACTAGATGGGCCTTTGGCCTGATCCAGCATGACTCTTCTTATGTTCTTATGTTATATAGTACAGATGAGTTGAGTTCTTGGACTGCATTGGGGGTTCAGTTTCTTTCTTCTTTGGAAGGCAAAGCTCGATCCACTCTGCTATATTTTTCCATTTTCCTTTTACTCAGTTCAAACCACTGACCCTTTTATTGACCTAATCAATACTGAATGTGATATAAAGGACTAATTGCAGTGCTGCTTTACCTCAGGATTTAGGAATAAAGAATGACATCTGGATTTCCTCTACTTTGTAGATGCCTAGGAATTGCACAAATACTCCTGGTGTGGTTGATATTTTCCCACATTTGTCTATGTCTAGAGAGAAAAATATATGGGTGGCGGACAGAGAGAAAGTGTGTGTGAGAGAGATAAATTGGTTTGTGAATAAATTTGTGTGTGTCCTGCTCCCCTGCGCCCATTGCCTTCCTCACCACCAACCCCACCTACACCTACAGCTCTTGAAGGATTCTGCAGGAAGCAGAAAGGCTGCACACCTCTGGTGCAGAGTGAGTACAATCACACCACTACTGTGTTTCCCAGAAAATAAGACACTGTCTTATATTTATTTTTTCTCAAGAAGACACACTAGGGCTTATTTTCAGGGGATGTCTTATTTTATTAAGTATAATATGCTTGAATGTCAGCCCTGCACACAACCATAGCCATGCCCATCACTAGGTCTTATTATCAGGGTAGGGCTTATATTTAACAAATGCATAGAAATCCTGCCAGGGCTTATTTTTTGGGGAGGTCTTATTTTCAGGGAAACAGGGTACTACCATTGGAAAACGCCAAGACATCTACTGGGTAGTAGCCACATACACTTAGTATTCATGTGGAAGTGGTCTGTCATGTGCACAGATGACTGCATACAGAATTTCTCTATGGAATCCAGAACCCTAGCGAGTCAGAAACTTCTAGCCAATTTTAGCCCAGCCACTGAGAGTTCATGCTTCTATGGAGAGCATGTGTACAAAGAGATTACATACATGCAGTCCCCTTTGTCTTGGGGTAAACAATCATAGTTTCACTGGCATTGGCAAATGGGTTCGGCGTTCTGATCTCCCACCCTGTGTCACAAATATATGGAGGTGAATTCATCTATGATAATCTGGATCTGCAGGTCATATCCATTAGCCAGGGTGGAGGCTCATACAGTGGAATCTTGCATAAAGGAATTAATTCATTCCAAATGAAATTATGTTAAGCAAATTTTCCTTTATACAAATTTCCCATAGGAATGCATTGAAAACAGAATAATCCCCAATCGCAACCATTTTTATGTTGTACGGATTCGCCCCATCGACAATTCTGTTAAGCAAATTTCCCTATCTCTGGAATTTTTTATGTTGTACTGAGTTTGTGTTATACAAACCGTTTGTTATATGGGGGTCCTCTGTATTAGTATTTTAAATGGTTGCACCTACGGCATAAGATGCTTAAAAGAGACGGTAGCACCGTTGGTTAAGGGAAATTGTATTTTGGTATCAAAGTACTCTTGGGCGGAGTGAGGAAACATAGTTTTTATTCTATGTAGTTAAAACTGATAATGTTTGAAAGACTCATGAAAGAGCAGAATTCTAAAACAGGAAGGAGGAGATGAGTACAAGTAACCACTCTCAGCCTACTGCAACATGATATGATCTAGAGAAAGATAGGTCTGTCAGTCATTATTTTGCCAAAATTATTCAATTTTTAAGATAAAGTTTGTTCATTTCCATGACCATATCAGATTGTAATTAAAGAAAATGAGAAGGCAGATTCTAATATGTAGCACTGAAATGTTTGTTTCAGAAGAAATGGGGTAACTCACAGCTGGGCATCAATGGCTAGCTAATCCATGACAGAGTCATGGAGAGTTGATAGTGGGACAACGTATAGGAAGGAAGGAAGGAAGGAAGGAAGGAAGGAAGGAAGGAAGGAAATAATGGGAGCTTTGCCATGCAGTGGTGCTTGAGCAGTACTGTAATTTATTAAATGTGTCTATGTTGATTGGTTGTTTGTGGACCAAAGAGAGAGTTTGGCAGAGGAGCCCGAGGGGATTTAGGGCTCAGCCCAGCACTGATTTAGTCATGTAGCGACTGACTGAGTGACAGATAGGGATTGATTGACTGACAGATAGGGACTTACACTGTCTGAGAGAGGGGCAGATAGAGACTTATACTAAGAGACTGTGAGAGTCTGAGAGAAAGTCAAATAGGATCTGATTCAGAGACAGTTAAGGACTAGAGAGATAAGAGAGAGGATTTTCGAACTTGTGTGAGGAAAACTAAGTGTTGAGTGTCTGTGAACTTGCGAAATTGGTGTGCAACTGGTCTGCTTTGTCTGTAACATAACTTTAATCAGTTTGAACTATATTCTTCCTTTTATTTGTACCTAAACATGTTACCCTTTATGCTTTCACTTCTACTTTATAATAAATAAACTTCTTTTATCTTTGTTAAATTTTAAAAAGTCTGAAAGCATTAATTTACTAGCAAAGCTAGCTGGTGGCAGTGAAAGAGCAAAATTAGACGCAGTGCTTGTCAAAAGCCTGTGAAAGGGCCAGAGGCAAAGCGCGGCTATGCTACAGTGACCACCTGTGCTAGAACTAAATCAAACTTTACTAGGGTGATCCTACCTGTATGAAGAAAGTAGACAGAAGCTATGGGCAGGAGCATTGGGGTTCACTCCAGCAAAGACATTGTCTGATCACTGTCTTTAAGAACAAAACAGCCAGTTCATGCAGCAGATCAAACAGTAGGCTAAATGCCCATGTAGTCAGCCTCTGAGTCTTAATCCCCATTCTGGATCAGAGTCCTTTGTTCCTTTATATTCATGTTTATTTTTCGCTATTTGGGTGCATCCAGATATGTATAAGCACATTAAGATATTCAGGTACAAATTGAATTGTTTAGTCTACAAATAGCCTCACAGTGCATGAGTTGTGAATTGCATGAACAAATTGGAACAAATTGAAGCAAACAGCATTCATACATCCCAAGTGGGAACAATAGCTTTCATGTGGAGAACAATGATGCACCCACTGTAAGACTCTCTTGCCAGGGCAAGATGGGGGGAAGAAATTAGGAGATGGCCCTTCACTGGGTGCTTGTCTTGTATATCCACACCAACAACATTTAAGACTGGAAGAGGATTCCCACACAGCAACCATTCATTCAGCATGGACCTGTTTGAGCAAGGGAGTGGGGGAAGTCACTTCCTGTTCTTGCGAAGCTTCATTAAGCCAGTGGGAAGTTACATAATTAGATTTGAGTAACTCAAATGTTAAAAGCACCCCCTCCCCAGGATGGCATTTGCAATGGCGGCAGATGGAAAAATGCTATACATTTGTGTCCGTGGGTGTGCCTCTGTGAATATAGTGATCCTACCATCTATGCTGATTCTGCTTTCCTTGGAGGGTGGCGAATTCCCAAAGACAGCAGAAAGGTAAACATGCTACATCCGTTCTTAATTAATCACATCTCAGCTCCCCCATATCATCTAGCAGGAAGACATATGACATTTATTAGGCTGCCGCATATCCATCTGGTTCTGCAAGTCCCGAGGCTAATGACAGAACTTGCAAGGCATCTATCAGAACTGGCTAAAATTTAAAAAAAAAAATGCAACGGAAGAGAAGGTTTTGCCAATCATGCTGTAAGTTCACAATTATAACTTGTAACATAATGTAAGCCAGTATTCTGTGCAATATATATCAGTGCACAGAGCTTCAGCTGTGGACGCTGCAGCATCAGAATGACAATGTGCCAGCTGTGCCATGACCTGGCACATCACCATCCTCTTTATTAGTGTGTCATCACATGGGAAATACATTACAGTTGGACAACTTGTGGAGCAGTCCAGGGCAGTCTATTTGATATATATGATATACAGGGGGAAATGTGCTCCAGCCCAACCTTGATTCATTTCCAGAGTCGCTTTAAGGCGGACTGCTCCTGTTTGTGGAATCAGGTGCACACCTTTGTAGCCATCTCACCACATCCTTGATTTTTCTTTTTCTTTTTTGCATTTGGAGTCCCTATGTGCATAAATATTAACATGTTATTGACTTGAATACTCAACATAACATTCTATCTTTCTTGGGTTGCTTTCTTTAAAATCCTCCCCTGTTCCGGAGGAGAATTTTGGCTTCATCCCTGAGTTTTAATCCCCAACATGGTTATCTTTCCATGTACTTAGTGTTTTATGTTTAGCAGCTTTTGCTTCTCTGTCTTCCTCTCTCTGCTGTCAAAAAGCCACTTGGAGTAACACAGTGGTATATTTTGGAGGGCAGGCACTCTGCATGGCCGCCTTTATAGCAACCCCCTCAACCTCAAGAGAAGCCAAAACTCCATGCAGCCGTGTCGATTCTGATCAACATACCAATTCTATCACTTTTCATCACTGCAAGGATCGGGTAAATTGTAAACCTAACGAGCAGAGCCTGAGAAAATTGCTTTTCAAATGCGACATCTCCAAGAATCCTCCAAGCAGCATGGGAATTTTAGTCCAAAGAAGACAGTTTTTCTAAGCTCTGTCAGTGGGTCCTCACTGCTTATGAAAGACCAAGCCACCGGAAAGAGGCAGCATCACCCCATGGCATGTCACAAAAATAAGTGGTTGCTTGGACAGTCCACTTCTTCATAGCTAATAAGAGGAGTCCATTAAGTTCAGAGGTGGCAGGAACACCTTGGAAGGGAAGCACAGAGGGTGTTGTGGTGGCATTTAATGTCATTTTCCTTGCTTATCAAAGTCCCAGTACTCTGACCCAATGGACCCCAGCTACACTTCTCCACTAGTAAATTATTGCACCATGTACACAACATACAGTTATATTTCTGATACTTAAAAGTGATTGTGATTAGAGATGGGCACGACTCAAAAAATGGTGTTTCGTTTGTCGTTTGTCGCTTAGGGGGTCTGTTTCAGTTCATTTTTGTTTTTCGTTGGTTTTTTGCAAATTTTTCGTTTTCATTTTCGTTACGTAACGAAACGAAAAAACAAAACCGAAAATGAAAAATTGCTGTTTCATTAGCATTCTTCTCAGTTCAATGTATTTGCCGCAACGAAAATAAAAAACATGGCAAAATTTTTCATTTTCGTTTCCATTTCCGTTTTGTTTTGAAAAAAATTCGTTTTTGTTTTCATTATGTAACGAAATGAAAAAATGAAAATGAAAATGAAAATTTTGCTGAGTCATGCCCATCTCTAATTGTAATTTAGCTACCTAAGCAGCGGTGCTAGTACTATCAGAAATGAATGACAGAAATGTACAAGGATCTCAGACAAATCCTCCCTCAGGCAACTCCCTTTTCTTAAGAAAATCTTACAGTGTAGAGATTCAGCATATGTATTTTCTATGGTATTGTTTGCACCCTTTTTCAGTGGTCTGGTAAGTAGGACAGCCTCTGATTCACTCCACTGGGGATGGCACTATCCAATGTCCAATGGACCAGGCTGAATGGGTCCAAAGGATGGCCTGTACCAATGGACTTCTGTGATGTTGTAGGTCAGGGGTGTGCAAACTTTTTGCAAGGAGGGCCAGATTTGCTGATGTGAAAATGTGTGGAGGCCGACCATTCAGCGGCATTTGGCCCCTGGGCTGGACTTTGGACAAGCCTCTAGGACATGCAAGGAGGTGCGGAGGATGCTGCAGCAATGGAGCCAGGGGTGGGTAGGCTGGATGGGTGGCTGGGGTGATGGACAGAGGCAGAGAGGGCAGGGGAACCATAAAACTGCAAGCTGACATCTCCATCTGGCAAGGGGTAGGGGCAGCTGGTGGGGATGCGTGACAGGCTGAGCTGGCAGGGAGAAGAGGCTGTGGGCCACCTGAAATTTGGAAATGGGCCACATTTGGCCCCCGGGCCAGACTTTGGACATGCCTGTTCCCTAGCCCTCCAAGGGAAGCTTCTTTCTAGACTTTTAGGACTTGCTTCTCATGCATTGCTTCTGCATAAGGGGTGAGTTGGCAATGGTGTATGGTCATCTACAACAACAGTAGAACACAGTCAAGACTTCCCCTCTGCCTCTCTCTTTCCCACACCCTCCACCCTTTCTGGCTCGCCCTCCACATTTTTTCTTGCCATCTGGGCAAAGAGTTCTGTCCTCAACCCATCATCCACATGGGCATCCCACCTGAGACCCAGCACTCTCATGAGTTCTCCAAGGGGCACAGGGCAAGAGCAGGTGGCCTGAAAGGTGTGCCAGAGGTGATCCCTTCATACCAATGTTCCATCCTTTTTTACCAGATACCTTGCTCCAAGGAGCCCAGAGCTAGGCTTTATGCAATGGAGTTTCTAGGAGATAACCTGTGCCATGGATGGTCTTCAGAATTTTTTTTTTCCAATTTGGCTAACCATGTGGAAATAATCATCACTCACTTTGTGCAAGCGGTCTTGCTGAACATCAAATCTGTCTACCCTCCATCTCATTGTTTCAGAGGGAGACAGATGCGGAGCGGTAGCCCTGGTGTGTGAGGTGAAGAATTCAGGGCTCATTTCTTCTCCTGACCAAGGAGTGAAAGGGCTTGGATAAATTCTGGCACAATGCCCTTTGACTGGTGTGCTATGTGCCCTTCATCCAGAAGTATTCTTTCTTAACAGACGGTCTGGCCTAGAACTGCAGAAACCAGTGACACAGATTGCTATACCCACAGTCATTATTGGATCATTGCCTCTAGTAGATTCTTTTGTGTTCCAATTAGTCTACTTTTACAAGAGCTTCAATCACTTCCATTTACTAGCTAATGTGCATCCCAATGCATCTTCCCACTGGAAGAGAGGGAAATATTTCAACATGGCTGTGCAATGCTTAGTTTGCCTTTCTTGCATTTCATCACATTACTCATCCCCTTAACAATGCTTTGTCCTTTCTTCAGTGGAGATTAAATCCTTAAGTGCTTACTAATGGCCTCGTACCCTCTATGCTCATATATCAAACTCTGCAAGATAGACATCTTCAGTTACTTTAAATATCTCTCCAGTTCATAACAGCAATTTCTCCTTTCCCTCTGAACAACCTCCATTTGGCACCTTCAGGTGCACTGCCAGCCAGCGGCACTGTGGTGGTCCAGGTAATCACTCTAAAAATGAAAGTAGTCATGATGGTTGTAAGAAAAATTTCAAAGTCCGCAACAGTTCAAGAATCCGGGCTTTTAATGGAGGGTGGTTACAGAGTTGACATAACCTTTCATTATAGCAGCTCCACTGCTTGTTGAAGGAAAACCATTAATATCATTTCCCTTTTATCTGGTCTTAACTGCCTCTACCTAGTGAGACTTTTTAAAAATTCTACCCCCCCTCAAATTTCCTTCCCCAACTCCCTAGTGGACAGCATGGCCTTTTGCATCACACTTTTGCTCCCCCACACCTCTGGCCAATCAGAGACTTTGTGCCTCGAAGAGCTGATACAGAGGTGGGGGGTGTAAGTGGAGGGAGGTGCCCAAACTATGCCCCCTTTGTTTGAAATGGGCTGTGAACCCCAACCCCAACTGACCATGCTGTTTCGTGCCTTTCAAGAAGAATGCCTGGTGTCCATCTTGCCAAGAAAACATTTAAGAACTCCGTCCTGGCCAAAAAAAAAAAAAAAATGCTTTGAAAAAGAGAGCTTGCCCTCAAAAGCTCAGCACCTTTTTTGTTATTTTTCTAGCATCCTATGAAAGTATCACTTTTGTTTTTTATGGTTGTACAGCTCCAAACTTCTTTTTAAAAATGTTATAATCATGCACTGATCTTAGTTTTTAATGCTTATTTGTAATCCTGAAAGCTTCCTTGGATCCCTTTTAGAAAAAAATGTAGGGTAAACTATTTAAAATAAAAAAATCTATATTGAGAGAACTCAAAGAACAAGAAAAAATAATACTCTGCTGCAAGCTTTTGACAACTCTTTGTCTGGGTAGAAGTTAAATGAAGCAACTTTAGGGAGGAGAAAGGTGACTGGCAATGTACCCTTGGCCTCTGCATTTTTGTGACAACCCAGCTTCTTCCTGACTTCCATCTTAAGAGCATAGGTGAAAGTTTGCCTATGAAATGGATGGCATTGGCAACATGTGATCTGTAAATCATATGCAGTCTGCCAAACCTGTCAATATGTCCCCCAGTCTCATCCCCTCAAACAGAAAGTTATGCCATGTGGAGTGTGTGTGTGTGTGTGTGTGTGTGTGTGTGTGTCATTATTTGTTATTTAAATACAATCTCCTAATCTGTTTTGGACCATAAAAGGGCATTTCAAGAAACTTCAAGTCACTTTGTGAGGCCTCTTTTTTTTGTTAACTGTAAGAATATCTCAAGGAAAATTATAAAAATGGCAGGCCACACACTCAAGAAGCTTCTGGCATCAAAAAGCCTCCAGGCATATTGTTTCAGGCATGGAAGGCAGAGACAGGGCCTACTTGGTCTCCTGACGTCTCAGAGGTTGCCCAGCTCTGAGGTAGAAGTTGGCTTCTAACTCAGACATAATACTGAATGCACAATTTCTACTAAACAGGAAATGCACATATTTATAACTATGATTATGTCAACACCAGCTGTCTAAATCCCATTTGTTGAGCATGGAATAATGTTTTAGCTTCAGGGTTCCAGCATTTCATTGAGGAGCAGCTAAAATGACATGATATAATTGGGAATGGATGCATGATACACACGTAATTTCCCCCAACAAACAAAGGGCTACTACTGAGCTCTAAAAATAAAAGGCAATGGAAATATGACAGACAGGCTGCCATTTCTAAGCTTTTAGCTTTTTAAAGCTGAAAATGCATTAGAAGACCTCTCCATTGATTTCAGAAGGTGACTCCATGTAAGTTTTTCCCCTGATTTAGATATCCTATGAGTCGCTTCCTTCCTCTTTCAACAAAAATGATTCACATTCTTACAATAGAGAGAGCCTTAAGAGGCTACAAGAAGATTACAATAATTAAATTTCAGCTATATATTTCTTTGCAGTTATGATGTTAGGGCTAGGATTACTTTATCATGAGTACCATCTCCATGGAATATGGAAGTTGAGTCATGGCAACTGGACTTCTTTTCTTGAGAGACTGAAACATTTCACTACTCATCCAAGCAGCTTCATCGTTCTCATCATCAGTGAAATGTCTCATCAGTCTCATTTCATCAGTGAAATGTTTTGAAGAACAGAATCTTCACAGGCATAATTCCTTTGGGCTACCTTTTGTTTTTTCCATGGAGATGTCTGTGAAGATTCTCAGTCATCCAGGTGAGGTTATGTGGACGTTGAGTCAGGCAACTGTACTTCTTTTTTCTTGAGAGATAGAAACATTTCGCTGCTCATCCAAACAGCTTCATCAGACTGTTAGCAGACTGTTTGGATGAGCAGTGAAATGTTTCTGTCTCTCAAGAAAAAAGAAGTCCAGTAGCCATGACTCAACTTCCAGATAGCATAAAGGAACTTTGAATGAGATAAGTACACTTAAGGAAGAAGGCCAGGCAGAATCAAAAGAAAGAATACAAAAACAGAACAAAAGACAAAATATGAGCACCTTAAAGACTATCATATTTGAATGCACACTTTTGTGGATCAAGGCCACTTCTTCAGACATATGGCAGCAGAATGAAATGTTGATTGAAATATCAGTTTCATACCAAATATTCACTGGCTCTATTTCTGCTAAGGAGATCCCTTCATTTGCACGGTCTGTCAGGAGAGAGGAACAACGTCATAGCTGAAATTCTGCTTGTAATGAAAAGGCAAACAAGCCAAGACCCTTGTATAGCCAGAGCCATCCTGTTATAAATAGCTGCTATTCACTACTGTATTGAAAGAAAAGTGGAATATAAAATAAAAATATATGAATAATATTTAAGACTGAACAGGTAGCTTGGCTAGCTAGCTCCTCCTGAAATTTTCTTCTGATGTTTATATTTCACTATTCTTTTGTTTTGGAATTCAAGGTGCTGCTGTACACAAGTCTTCTATGTGATCTCCACCCAGGCAATGATCTAATCCTGATCTAATTTAATTGAGGTGATTATGTCACACTGTGCTATATGACTGGCAGGGAACAATGAGTTGGCAGCTGTTCCCTGATTCATTGCTTCTTATTTGAATGATTCACCTTTACTTGGCTGATCCCACTTTTATTTGGCTGCAACCAAATAACCTAATTTAGATACTTACTTATCTAAATTCGGTGGGACTTATTTCTGAGTAGGTGTAGTTAATAGAGATGGGCACGACTTAGCGGTATTCCCGTTTCCGTTTCCGTTACTCGGTTCCGTTACTCTACGGAAACGGTAACGGGAATTACTCCGCCAGACTTCGAGCTCGAACCGATGAACGAATAATTTTGGTCTGATTTGTCGTGCTCGTTACTTGCATCGCGCGATCGCGCGATGCCACGCGGCACAGAAAAAAAGTTTTTAAAAGTTAAAAAGCCCGGTTCCCAGCCAAAAAGCAGGCAGAAAAATGCCTGCCGTGCCTCAGGGCACCTACCAGAGGGGTTGTTTCTGGAGGTCCCCGGCCTCCCCCCCCATCCCCCGTCCTGGGCTGCTCTGGTGGGACTCGCCGCAGGCTCGCAGCCAGC
>JAHTLZ010000275.1:24036815-24048111 GCA_023846285.1 Phrynocephalus versicolor
TCGCCGCAGGCTCGCAGCCAGCAAAAAGCCCAGTCTCGCCGCCGGCCGCCACAATTAAAGCGCAAGCAAGCGGCACGGACGGCACAGGAAAACAATTTTAAACTCTCCCCCCACCCATTCCCGGGCCAAAAAGCAGGCAGAAAAATGCCTGCTTGACTAAGGGCGCAGGGCACCTACTGGAGGGGGGGTTTCTGGTCTGGAGGGGGGGTCCCACCTCCCCCCGTCCTGGGCAGCCGGACTCGCCATGCCATGCGGTGTGGGCGGGGGATCCAAAATGGGGCGGCGAACGCAATATTGTTTTTGAAATCGTGGTCCAAAAACACACAAGCACAACAGAAACACGCGGAAATTTATAAACTGCCAGATTTTTCACAGTAGCAGTGGGTTTTTTCTTGCAACAAAATGTCTCTCCTCTCCTCCTCTGTCCTCCATTGATTTTATTTCATTTTATTTTATTTACACCTGCGCAGTGCGCAATGATGGGCTGGCCCAGTGGCCTGGCCAGCCATGTGGGAGTGGACGACCCTGCAAATTTTTGGAGCCATCCCACCAATCGCATGGCCACTTGGCCACTGAGACTTCTGGGATGTGCCAAAAAGCCCCCTAAAACCTGCCCTAGCCCCCTAACCCCCTAACCCTAATCCTTGACTCCTTACCCATACGTCACAGACTGTCTTCTTAGTGGGTCAGAGAGGCACCCAGAGGTGCAACCCAATAGCCCACCGTAACCTTACCCATCATTAGCCTAACCGTAGCCCTTGCACTAACCCACCCTAACCCTAAGCCAGATCTACGTGCATTGCACTACACGCAAGTACGATTCCCTTCTTTGTGGGACATGGCAGGTGCGACCCAGTCCTGACGGAGGGTCATACCAGTGGACCAGGTCTCACTGTCTGGCTGGTATGCATATCCATATATGGTTATGCATGCCATTTTGCAGCAGCAGGTGAGGAGGGGAGACCCCCATGTTGAGGGGTCTCTTGGAGCCTGCTGCTGCCCCTTCCTAGTGGGTGAGGATAGGAGGCACCCACGGGTGCCTCCAGGAGCCCGCTTTCCCTTTATAGTGGGCCAGAGGAGGCACCCACCTCACAGAGGTGCCTCCAGGAGCCTGCTACCCCCCCAAAAAAACAGTACTAACGAAAACGAAAAAAACAAAAAAAAGAACCGACTAATTTTTGCGAAGTTTCACGAAAAACGGAAACGAGCCGAAACGGGCTGCCTCCGACACACGACAACTCGAAAACGTCATTTTCCCTAGTCGTGCCCATCTCTAGTAGTTAACATTGCAGTGTAAGTCACCTGCCTTGTGCTTATGACTTACCAAACAATAAAAATATATGGAAACTGAAGATAACGACAGCTCACGTGTCACATTTGTGGGACCATGTCAATTGCTTTCCAGTTCATGAACTTTTCATGATTCATCTTATGTCTACAAATACTTCCTAGTTTCAATATCAAATGAAAGCACATGCATCCCCTGTTTTTACTGAAGATACAAACAATTCTAAAGATAACATAATGGTAATAAAAATAGGAATCCCCCCTACCCCCATTTAAACATCCAACTCATTTTACTCTATAGAGAAGGCATGTCCAAACTTCGGCTCTGCAGATGTTTTGGACCACAACTCCCACAGTCCTTTGCCAGTTGAAATATAGACTTGGAATTCTGGGAGTTGTGGTCCAAAACATCAGGAGGGCCAAAGTTTGGACATGCCTGCTATAGAGGTTCAAAAAATATAACTAAAAGATAAGCCTAAGGAATTTCAGATTGTTTTTATGACCATCAGAGGAGGGCCTTGCCTTGGTTCCATTGCACTAACAGGCATGAGGACATGAGAGAGGATTTTCTCTGTGGTTATTCCCAGCTTATAAAATGGTTAGAATGACCTTCTCCCTTTTATCCTTCCATGGATCTTTGAAGACCCACCTATTCAGGTTTGCTTTTAATAACCATAATTAAGTCCCTGAATGTAACATGTTTCAGCTGGGTAACATGGTTTTAAAGTTTAAATGCTTTAAATAATTCGATATATTCTAATTACAGTTATAGTTTAATTGTTTCAATGTATAATTTATTGTGAGTTTTATTTTTCATTTTTAACAGTGTGAGCCTTCTTGAATATCCTAACAGGGAGAAAGGCAGGCTATAAATAAGACAAATAAATAAATAAAATTAGAGAATTGAAGGACAGGAAGGAAACTGGTACTTGCATAGAATTCAATTCTCCTTTAGGCTTTGTCCATATGTGTGTTTATATTTTATTTATTTATTTATTTATTAAACTTGTATACCGCCCGTCTTCCCGGAGGAACTCCGGGCAGTTCACAACAGGAAATATAAACAACAAAGTCAAAAACAATTAAATAAAACAATTAAAAACAGTAACAATCAATGAATCAATAAACCAAAAACAACAGCAGATAACAGATGGCGGGAAAAAATATTGCTTTCATCAGCTTGCATCCAAGGATGGTTTGCAGAAATTAACCCATGTGTACATTAAATATATACTACATCTGTGGCATCTAAGCAGAAATGGTGCATCTACAAATAGATGGATGTTCCAGTGCCTTTAGAGCCCTGCCAATCACACGGTAGGTGTCAAGAGCAGTTTCACATCTGGAGTGCACTCTTTTCTTACTTAGGAAGATGAGCATAACTCATTCCTAATAAGGCCCTGAAGGCAATAAAGGTTAACTGCACAGCACCACCACAGCTATTAGAGGAGCCAGCTCTGACTTTAGAAATCTCTGTTAGATTAACTGTTTGGGGATTTAGAAAAGACAGGTACAATTCTGCTCTTACACATTCCATAACTCATTACTTCTGAAAGCAACAGCAGCCTATTATGGTACTTGCCATAATACCTGCTTTCTCCTGAATATATCAAGGTTTTGCATATGGAAGAGTCTTCATCTTGTATAACTTACTCTATTTTCCACTCTGATCTCTCATCTTCTCTGCCTCCCTGATACATTGTTATCTTCTGTCCCACTTCCTAAATGATATTTTTTAATTAACAAAAAGCTCTGTTTATCTGAACATCTTTCCAGTCACTCCTCTTTCCCCGTTTTTCTTTTGCATGGGGCATTTCTGGGATAATTTACATGGGATATTCAGAGGAACTACTAAAATCAGTGAGAGCAGAGGGGGAAATGAGATGAGGTGGAGTACTGCAAGACAATGGTATTACATGCCACACTGAGTGATGAAATCATGAACTCTCTTTAGATTGAACTTCCTTTCTCATGGGACTTAGGCCCCGGTCCCACGTCCCTTTAAAAGCAGTTTAAATTACTAGATAAACTGTGTCTAGAAATGCCATCCACACGGCCACCAGGCTTTTTGAAAAAAAAGAAAACAGAAAACCCGGTAATGCTCCCTTAAGCGAGGTTTCTAAGACTTACCAGAGAGGTAGGGAATTTTTTGCCTCGCTTTGAAAATCCAGCTTTTAAGGAGGCAGATGCCGTGGGACCACACAGATGATCCAGGTTTCTTTTTCTTTCTTTTTTCATAGCACTGACCGGCTGTTCCTGGGGCCGATCAGCACTGTTTTTTAAAATTTCTCTGCACCATCAGAGTAACCGGAAGCTCTATCGGGTCCTACAAGCATTAATTTCTCCCAGCCAAGTGGTCCATTTTTTAGATACTAGCACCACCTGCTGGCCAAGGGGGCTGAACTGCACTTTAAAATAAAATAAAAAACAGCTTTGGATGTGGGAACTCCTGTCCCACATATTAAATCATGTGATGGGATGAAGAGGAAAAGCCAGACCTTCAGAAGATCAGGATCTAAACCCAGGTGTGACTACAGCCTTAGTCTACTGTAGAAGTTGAAGGTCTTGGATACACTAGTACCAGCCTTCAAAAAGTACAGAATGCCTTGATGTTTTTATGTTTAATTTCATTGTAGTCACTGGATTCAATGAGCTATCAGTTTAACAAAGCTGGGTGAGAATAGTCTACTGTTATTGCCTCATCACACTGCAGGATATATGAAACTAAATGAACAATATCACTGCACTCAAAATGTAATTCTTTATTTATAGAACATGCTCTCCCCCCCCCCGCTTTTTAAAGATTTCTTAGATCCAGACTTACAAACTTTTGGAGAAAATCTATCAAAATTAGCAGAGCTCCAGGATAAAATTAAGTCAGTCTGATTTCTTTGGGTTTATTCTAAGGCTGACCTGGAATACAAGCCTAGATGTGCAAGATGGCTGCAGTCCATTGGAGTCAAAGCGAGACCAGCTAGAACTTTACTGAATTCAAGCAGTTTCCATCCCTAAGGGATGCTGAAAATTACTTTGGACTAGAGCTGGGCAGGAACCAAACCACAAACTGGAAAAAAAATTATGAACCATTTTGGTTTGCGGTTCAGTTTTTAAAAACCCATTATGTTGGAACAAATGAAGCACTGAACTCTCCCCCCCGCCCCCGCCCCGTACTTTGTTTTGCTTCAGGAAAATGGATGTTCACCTGCCCCCTTCCTGCTGCCCACATCACTTCCCTACCTGATCCTGCTGCCTCCTCCTCTTATTCCTCTGCCATTGCCATCTCCATAGAGAGTGCATGGCTTCCAGTCCAGGAGCTGGGCCCATTGCCTTTGTGCATACACCCCTCCTATCAGCTCATGCATATGCTAAAAGACAGCAGGAGGAGAAGTCAGCTGGTAGATGGGTGGATGCCCAGAGACCACCAGCTTGGCTCGTGAAAGGAAAGCTAGGTCACTGTGTCTGAAGATGGTGGTAGCAGTGGCAGAAGAAGAGGAGGCCTGACCAGGCAGGGAGGAGATGGGGGAAGTGGGGATGAGCATGTGGCAGAATTAGCAGATGCAGAAGTTTCCCCTTCCCCAGGGTAGAAACCAGAAAAACTAACTGAACCTGTTTTCCCCCCCTGGCAGTTTGGGGGTGGTATGTGGTTCACGATTCATTAGTAGCCACAAACCACAAACCATCACAAACTACTGGTGTTCCAGTTCATGCCCATCTCTGCTGAGGCCCATTGTCTTCTTGGTCTGGTTTTATGCTTGCATTGTGGCTGTATCCCTGGGCTAAAAGATGTTTAACTACCTATTTGCTGTATCCCTTTGCCACACCTTTGTGGCTCTCTGGCTGATGGATATGACAACAGCAGCGACAGTGACAGTACTAGTATTAGAATTGTAGGAATGGAAGGGACACGATGGATCATCAAGTCTATCCCTTGTCAAGGAGGCAAAAGCAAATCAAATCAAAGCAAAGTGTTCTGCTGATATACCAGCCCATAGTGCTTAAAGCACTCTCTGGGGTGGGGTTGGGGTTTACAATTTAATTATGCAGGGTACACATTGCCCCCCCCCAACAAGCTGGGTACTCATTTTACCAACCTCAGAAGGATGGAAGGCTGAGTCACCCTTGAGCCTGCTACCTGGGATTGGACCCCAGGTCGTGAGCACAGTTACTGCAGTTTAACCACTGCACCATGAGGAACGGGGAAGGGGGGATATCTAAACCACTGAGCTATCTAGCAAATCTTGTCCATCAGGGAAGTTCCAGTAGACCTCTGAGAGCAGAAGAAGGCAGTTCTGTTGGTGTCATGCATCTCCCCATTCTGAACTCCCTTACAATTGGCACACCTTTGAGTTACAATTAGAGATGGGCACGACTTAGCGGTATTTCCGTTTCCGTTTCCGTTACTCGGTTCCGTTACTCTACGGAAATGGTAACGGGAATTACTCTGCCAGACTTCGAGCTCGAACCGACAAACGAACAATTTGGTCTGATTTGTCGTGCTCGTTACTTGCATCGCGCGATCGCGCGCGATGCCAAGCGGCACAGAAAAAAAGTTTTTAAAAGTTAAAAAACCCGGTTCCCGGCCAAAAAGCAGGCGGAAATATGCCTGCCGTGCCTCAGGGCACCTACCAGAGAGGTGGTTTCTGGAGGTCCCCGGCCTCCCCCCTCCTCCCTCCTGGGCTGCTCTGGTGGGACTCGCCGCAGGCTCTCAGCAGCAACAAGCCGCACGGCACGAGTCTCGCCGCCGGCTCAAGCGGCACGGACGGCACAGGAAAAAACTTTTAAACTCTCCCCCCACCCATTCCCGCACGGCACGAGTCTCGCCGCCGGCTCAAGCGGCACGGACGGCACAGGAAAAAACTTTTGAACTCTCCCCCCACCCATTCCCGCACGGCACGAGTCTCGCCACCGGCTCAAGCAGCATGGACGGCACAGGAAAAAACTTTTAAACTCTCCCCCCACCCATTCCCGCACGGCACGAGTCTCGCCGCCGGCTCAAGCAGCACGGATGGCACAGGAAAAAACTTTTAAACTCTCCCCCCACCCATTCCTGGGCCAAAAAGCAGGCGGAAAATGCCTGCCATGCCTCAGGGCACCTACCGGAGGGGGGGTTTCTGGTCTGGAGGGGGGGTCCTGGCCTCCCCCCCCTCCGTCCTGGGATGCTCTGGTCTGGTGGGACTCGCCGCAGGCTCGCAGCCAGCAAAAAGCCCAGTCTCGCCGCCGGCCGCCAAAGCGCAAGCAAGCGGCACGGGTGGCACAGGAAAAAACTTTTAAACTCTCCCGGGTCTCCCCCCCACCCATTCCTGGGCCAAAAAGCAGGCAGAAAAATGCCTGCTTGACTAAGGGCGCAGGGCACCTACCAGAGGGATTGTTTCTGGAGGGGGGGTTCCGCCTCCCCCCGTCCTGGGCAGCCGGACTCGAGTTGCCATGCCATGCGGTGCGGGCGGGGGATCCAAAATGGGGCGGTGAACGCAATATTGTTTTTGAAATCGTGGTCCAAAAACACACAAGCACAACAGAAACACGCAGAAATTTATAAACTGCCAGATTTTTCACAGTAGCAGTGGGTTTTTTCTTGCAACAAAATGTCTCTCCTCTCCTCCTCTGTCCTCCATTGATTTTATTTTATTTTATTTTATTTACACCTGCGCAGTGTGCAATGATGGGCTGGCCCAGTGGCCTGGTCAGCCATGTGGGAGGGGACGACCATGCAAATTTTTGGAGCCATCCCACCAATCGCATGGCCACTTGGCCACTGAGACTTCTGGGATGTGCCAAAAAGCCCCCTAAAACCTGCCCTAGTCCCCTAACCCCCTAACCCTAATCCTTGACTCCTTACCCATACATCACAGACTGTCTTCTTAGTGGGTCAGAGAGGCACCCAGAGGTGCAACCCAATAGCCCACCGTAACCTTACCCGTCATTAGCCTAACCCTAGCCCTTGCACTAAGCCACCTTAGCCCATAGCCAGATCTACTTGCATTGCACTACACACGCAAGTACGATTCCCTTCTTTGTGGGACATGGCAGGTACGACACGCTCGTACCAGGGGATCAGGTACTTGAGCGGGTCTCTGCCTGCAAATGGTATGCATAGCCATATGGTTATGCATGCCATTTTGCAGCAGCAGCAGGTGAGGAGGGGAGACCCCCATGTTGAGGGGTCTCTTGGAGCCTGCTGCTGCTGTCCCTTCCTAGTGGGTGAGGATAGGAGGCACCCACAGGTGCCTCCAGGAGCCCACTTTCCCTTTATAGCGGGCCAGAGGAGGCACCCACCCCACAGAGGTGCCTCCAGGAGCCCGCTACCCCCCCAAAAAAACCAGTATAACGATAACGAAAAAACAAAAAAACGAACCGACTAATTTTTGCGAATTTTCGCGAAAAACGGAAACGAGCCGACACAGGCTGCCTCCGACACACGACAACTCGAAAACGTCATTTTCCCGAGTCGTGCCCATCTCTAGTTACAATTGCACTATTATAATCCAATCTGTTAAAACATAACAGGAAAAAACATATACCCTGAGAGCCCTATTTGGATCTCTGTAATATTGCTTTAAATAAAAGAATTGAATGGACTAGGCAATAACAGGAAACACTAAAGCAACTGGAGTCAGGATCCTAAAATATATTATATCATACATGTTCCTTTGGTACCTGTAGGGTTCGTTTTCATACAGTGTGTTTGGAATTAGGGTACAAAACATCCATCTTCAAGTGCTGTATCAATGCAAATAAAATTAAGAACTCTCCTGCAGGATTATTAATCAAATCCCAATTTAAGATTCTTTATTTAATGTATTAAGTCACTGCCCCAAAAGCAAATATATCGTCAATCCTATACTGGAAATCACAGTCTCCAAATGGCTCTCTCTTTTCCCTTGAGAAGTAGAGATAAAATCCTATAGCAAGTTGTGCTCTGGAAAGAGCTGGTTCGATTTGTGTATGTATCCCGAGTAGCTATCTTGGCTTCATCATGCAAATCTATATTTTTATAGTTTTAATACAGTTCCAAATGTTAACATCAAAAACACTTGCATAAGTGCCAAACCATGGACTTCTTTATTTGTATCATAACATTGATCTAGCTGCACAATTCTGTTTACATATTTAAATATATTTCTACGGCCTGGTCATGCACAAAATATCTAGAAAATATACAGCAATCAAACCATAAAATAAGCATACAGTTTACACTTGTTTCTGTAGCAAGATTCTTTTTTTCCAGGGACAGGTTGCTAACTCGGTGTCAACTCCCATCCTGGAGAGCCAGGATTTTTTCTTTATGGTTATCTCTCTTAGCCTTTGAGGTGTCATTCTCCCTCTGCTAGGTCGCAGTGCTGGTTTTGGTCCACCTTGGGTATTTTATTTCCAGATATAGTGGAACTGGAAAAGGTGCAGAAGAGAGTGACTAAAATGATTACTGGGCTGGGGCACCTCCCTTATGAGGAAAGGTTAAAACATTTGGGGCTCTTTAGTCTGGAAAAAAGGTGCCTGAGGGGGGATATGATTGAGACGTACAAAATAATGCAGGACATGAGTAAAGTAGATAGAGGGACGCTCTTCTCCCTCTCACAAAATACCGGAACTAGGGGACATCCACTCAAACTGAGTAAGAACAGACAAAAGAAAATATTTTTCACCCAGTGTGTTGTTAGTCTGTGGAACTCCCTGCCACAGGATGTGGTAATGGCATCTGTCCTGGATGCCTTCAAAAGGGGATTGTACAGATTCCTGGAGGAAAAGTCCATCACAGGTTACAAACCATGATGATGTGTAATCTCCACCTCCAGGCTTAAAACCGGGGTACCTCAAGGACCAGATGAAGGGGAGTGGTATCAGGAGACAGATATCTAGGCTCATGCGCTCCCAGATGCATCTAGTGGAGCCACTGTGAGATACAGGAAGCTGGACTAGATGGGCTTTCAGCCTGATCCAACATGGCTCTTCTTATATTCTTATGTTCTTATGTACCCACCATATCTAATGGTCATTCCCCTATCTGCCACTTGGAGAGGTGCCCGATGGGAGACCCAGCAACTCCATATGGGAAGCTGCAGACTGGACCCACTGGAAAGCACTTGTTGACTGATGTACCCATTACAAAAGCCTTGTGGCACAGTGGTTAAATTGCTGTACTGGAGATATAACTGTGATCATGACCTGGGTTTCAATTCTAGGTAGGAGGCTCACAGTTGACTCAGCCTTCTATCCTTCCAAACTCAGTAAAATGAGTTCCCAGCTCACTGGGGAGCAATGTATAGCTTGTGTAAATGAACTGTAACACACACCCCCAGTGTGTGCTTTATGTGGAGGTTTATAAGCAGGACACTGCTTTTGCTTTGCTTAGCAGGGCAGGAGGAACTAAGTCTAAAGAAGCACACAGAAATGCAATATTTGCAACATAACTAACAAGAACAAATAAGGTCAGTAGGCCCTAATTCTATCCATCAGGATACAATGCTCTGGAAGAGAAATCAGTTTTGCTGGATTTGACAGCCTTGACACAGTGCCTCTGTTGTATCTGTAATGCTCAAGGTTCACTGGGAGAAGTTATTCACCTCACCTTTGGAATCCACACATTTGTGAGACTCATGGACATTTCTCACATTTTATGATGATCACAGCTAAAACTGTACATAGTTGAAACATCCAGAAGAACATGGATTAGTCTATGAGATCTGCACACTTCTGAGTAGGTGGCATAATCCATCAAATGTCAAGGTGAATTAAATATTTTCCCATATGAGGAAATAGTATTCTTGAGGAAGGTAACACAGGAGAGGTTTGGAGGTCAGGGGGCTGAATTATTAATCTCCAAAAGGGGTGTCCCTAGGAAAAAAATCTTTCTAATTGAATTGGAAGACTGCAGTAGCCCCTCCGTGGGCGAGCGATTAATGCTGCCACAGCTTGGCTTCTGAATCCCAGTTCAATCAATTAGACTAGGACATGGGGCAATGGTTTCAAACTACAGGAAAAGAGATTCCATTTGAACATTAGGAAGAATTTCATGACTTTCAGAGCTGTTCAGCAATGGAATATGCTGCCACAGAGGGTGGTGGAGTCTCCTTCTTTGGAGGTTTTTAAGAAGAGGCTGGATAGCCATCTGTCAGGAGTCCGGTGGTGGTCAGTGTTTGGGAGGGGGCGGCTTGGTCATCCCATACTACAGCTGATCAGCACTTGGGGGCATTTTGAAATAAACAAACAAAATAGTTTGTTTAAAAAGCAAAACAGAACAAAAAACAAAATGAATTTTAACTTAAAATTCATTTATAATGAAACAAAACAAAATGATGATAAGCAAAATGAAAAATGAAACAAAATGCCATTTTCATGTTTCGTGCCCATCTCTAGTAGCCAAACACTTCAGTCTCACAAGAATAGAAGTCCAGTTGCCATGACCCAACTTTCAGATCCATCCCAAAATTGCTGTTCTAGGTTCTGCTTTCAGAGCCCACATTAACATTTATGTATTTATCCATCTCCCCTTCCTTCCACTGTGAAAATTCAGATATGTTGCTCTCATCTCCCTCAATTTATCCTCAAAACAAACCCATGAGGCAGTTTAAGTTGAATGAATCTCTCTGTTTGGTAAGGACTTCAGTCTTCATCTCCCAAGTTCCAGTCCAACTGTCTAACCCTGCCATTTCCATACTACCTTTCACTGTGTATGTGTGCGTTTAAAGAATGTCCCAAATTCTGTTGATTAGCATAGTAAATTACACCAGCTTAGATCCATTGAATCAATGGGGATTTAGTGAGTTATAGTTAAAACATGCCCATTTGAGTCAATGGATCTATCAAAATAGTTGACTCACTAAATCCCAAGTAATTCACTGGACCCACTCGAGTCAATTTACCACGAAGCAACAGGATTTTGGCCAATATCGGAGCACTTTCTCTTTCTCTAATAAAAAGTTGTTTCATAAAGTAGTATTTTAGCTCTAGATAAAACTGAATGTAATTCATATTTACAACCATTTGCAACCTCTCAGACAGTGATCTACCAGAT
>JAHTLZ010000275.1:24048611-24070573 GCA_023846285.1 Phrynocephalus versicolor
GGGAATGAATTACAAAACAAAATGCAATTTTGGTGTTTTGTGCCCATCTCTAGTCATAAGTCATAATTTACTTTATGGCATATGGTTATTATTAATGTATAAGTGGGAACTAGGTGCCATTGCTAGAATGCAATTAAAACCTAGCTATATCTGTATTACAGCAACTATATATTCCACACTTCTCCTTTCTGACCCCGCCTTCCCTCCATCTATCTCCCAAGAGCAAATTTAGCTATTATCTTTTCTTAGGTAGACAACATAAATTTTCATTCTCTTTCTGCATACAAACATACTCCTGTGGACTCTCTGAAAGGGAAACTTCACCAAGCAACAGCTACACACAGAGAGCATTACACCTCAGAAGCTCCACCAAAAATCAATGACAAACATTTGGAGTAGTCCTAAGTAGCCCCGCTAATGTTGAAGAGGCCACATGATTCCAAATATTGTCTGCAATGACTCACAACAGCTCTACAGGCTACAGATTTATTTACACTGAATGAATTCATGAGTTCTAAAAGCATCCAATAACTGTGAGATGCATATCATTGGGGTCCCTTGTTTCTCTGCATCAATGGTTGTCAACCTTAGATAATCGATGTGGTCTTCGACTGCAGTTCCCAGAAGCTTTTACCACAAGCCATGGTGGTCATAGTTTCTGGGAGTTGCAGTCCAAAAACATCTGGGCTACCCAAATTTGGGAACCACTGCTCTGTACCATATTTAAAATAAGGTACAATCAGGTAATGGGAAACAAATTCATATGATCATCTCGGGAAGGGTTCCATTGCTGGAAGCAATCCCCTTCCATTCATGGAAGAATCATTCCAGCCCACCCCTCTAATAAATAAATAAATAAATAAATAAATAAATAAATAAATAAATAAATAAAAAGATCAGCCCCACTGTTTGACCAAAATGACCCAGCTTGAAATCAGGGTCAGGCTGGATTCATGGTCTCACCGAAGTCATGTGATCACCAGGAAATAACTCAGTATGGAGAGTGCCAAAATGGGAGCAACTTTAGCCAAGTAATAATAACTTCTTGAGAGCCAGTTGATAGTTTCATGTGTGATGGATTTAAACACGTATTTCCCCTTATGCGGGTGAGATGTTCCTGCTACTACACCACACTGGATTTCCTCACTGTCTCCAGTGAATCACCATGTAAACAGACATAATTTTTTTTATATCAACAACATCCTGAACAGATAAGTTGATTCTAACTATGACTTTGGGCCAAGCTAAGGAATGCTTTTTTATCAAGGCCTCAGAACTGCTGAGGCTTAGAAGAGACATTTTATTCTCTTAACATCTTTTTATATCCATCCAGAGTTGTCACATATTCTGCTTCATAACACTAGTTTGAATCAGAGAAAGAATGGGTAGATATATTTGACAGTTCCTTCCCTTCTTCTCCCAAGCCGACTCATCGTCTGTTCTCCCTGCCTTTCATTTTCCTCTTCTTTCCTTGGGGAAAGCCAAACTTTCTGTATTATGCTCAGTGTAACTTCTGTCAAGATTTCAGGCAGAATTAAAAACATCAGGCAACATATGAATGTCACTTTGCACATTAGCTGATAGGAAACAAAATGTTTCTTCTTTCCAATTATATAAAGAACCTAATAGAGATGGGCATGAATCGAAAAAAATGGCATTTTGGTTTTTCATTTTTCGTTGAGGGGTCCGTTTTGGTTCATTTTTGTTTTTTGTGAATTTTTGAAAAAAATTCAGTTTTGTTTATTCGTTTTTCATTTTTCATTTTTACCCGCTTTTTGCACAATTTTTAAAGCATTTCCGTGCACGGGCATCCCCCAACACCCCAGACCAGAGGGAAAACACTAAAAAAATTGATGCTGGCAGAGACACAGTATAGACTACATATGCAGGGAGGCTGCAAAGGCAGCGGCGGGCATTGCCCAGGGTGCAAGGCAGCCGCAGAGTGACTGCACTGCGGGGCAGGGGAGGGTACTCACCGAGAGGTACACGCACATGCACACAGGAAGGCTGCAGGACTGAAGCTAGGGAAAAATCTCTTCTTTCTCTTCCCTAAGAGCCAGGCTGCAGCTGGCAGGAACACAGAGACACACACCTGCCTGCCTGGCCTAAAGTGAAAATAAGGAGTCGCAGAGACAGCAATCCCACCCTAACTCCCACCAGAGACTTCAAGGAGGAAAGGGGCTGCCAGAGCTTTTTATGCCCTCTGTGGCTGCCAGACCCTCCCAGTCTGCAACCTGTGCATGCTATTGGTTGAAGTTGTCCAAGAATTTACATGATCCCATCACATAGCTTGCCTACATTTTGTGGCTGGTGACATCCATTTTGTCATCGTTAAAGGGAAAAGAAAAATACATCACAATGGGAGAAGACATAAACAAACGTTTTAAGGACCCCAACCCCCCTGGTAGGTATTATCAGACAGTATAAATAATTATCACTGCGTTTTTATGGATGTGCAGGGCGTTTTTTAACATTTAAAACAGCTCATTTCATTGCGCGTCGCCATTAACAAAAAATGAAACGTAACAAACCTAATTTCCATGGTTCTGTTCAGTTTGTTCCAATTTCATCACAATGTTTGTTATTCATTTTGTTATGTAATGAAACAAATAACAAATAACGGAAACAAAAAAGTTCATTTCGTGCCCATCTCTAGAACCTAATATAAACTTGGATTTGTATGGCAAGCTTCTCCAAGCACAAGCAGCATGGGACTGATTTCTTTTTTAAAACACACACACACTGTAAATACATTGTCAAATTGAGATTTTTCTCTTAGATTGCTATGGCAAGTCAACGAAAAGAATGTCCATATTGTTGAGTACATAGCTCTCACACTGTGAAATTAGCTGGACTATGAAGTCAATTGAAAGTGAGAGGCAGTTTTGTAGTTGTCAATTTGGAAACACAGATGCTCATCGTGAGAGTTCCCTGAAATAAGGAGACTCCAAAATAGCAGACACGTGGTTTGGCCCATATTGACAAATGATGGCCAGGTCCTTTGTATTGGCTCTTAGTTGCACATTCAAGACCCAGCCACTCTCAAACATTTTGCACTGCAGTGGGCTTAGTTATATGATGCGCTGACAAGTCAAAATCAACTTACCCTAACAGGGCTTTTGAGGAAACTGAGATAATTATGGAGTGGTTTTACCAGTTCATGTCTGAACAGGGAATTTTATTTTTTTACTGCCGACCATGTGGCCCGCCTACCAGCTGTAGTACAGGCCAGTTGGCTTTATTTTTTTTTTTAAAAAAAACTTTTGCAAGCCCACGGGCCGGTTTGGCAACCCGTGGGTTGGGTCCAGTGCTCACGGGCTGGTACTGGGGTTTGGCCGCCCGATATTTTTTTGTTGTTTTTTGTATTTTTGTATTTTCTAATTTTTTTTTTACTTTTGCCATCCCACAAGTTGCTTTGGTGGCCTGCGGGTCAGGTCCAGTGCTCGTGAACTGTACCGGGGCCCGCCCACCAGATTGGGTTTTTTTGTTTGTTTTTTGTTTTACTTTTACTTTATTTTATTTTATTTTACTGCCAACCACATGGCCTACCTACCAGCTGCCCATCTCTAGAAACCAGGCCTCCTGAATCCAAGTCTGTCATTCTATCCACAATGTCACATTCCAGATCCAGGGCCCAGTGATCCCCAACATGGGTCTGGAGGTAGACACTGCTAGAAAGAAGGAATCCAGTGATCACTAGCTCCTCCACTATCTGCTTATCAAGGATGAGAAAGAGCTGATGCCCTCATGGGCTAGCTTATCTGTGGAAAAAGTCCCTTTCCTACCAAGCCACTCTGAGGACTGTAGTTAGACTCTGGGGCAACAGACATATTGGAGAATCTGTGCAACTCTGACAGTTCTGGAGCTTTGATTTTGTGATCCCTAGTTCTGCTATGCCATTGGTCAGAAGTAGCAGTCAATGCAATTAAAAAATGTAGTTTGTTATTGTTATAGTGGGGTTTGTTTTCATTACATGTAAGCAAAGACCATTGAAAATGAATGTCTTGAAATAAACAAATGCTGATTTTCAAACATGGTAGTTTTCTTATGTTCACTGCTCTGGTTCTTCACAGCTATGTTACAATGTTCAATTTACTTTTTGCTTCTCACACATACGATCTATATAGTCACCAAGTTTGCATGTATGTTAATATGGGAGAAAAGGCAGGCACTTTTGAAACTGAAGTGTGTCTTATTTTTGTCTTCTTTTTCTGCATGTTATTTTCCACAAGACATCTTCACAGATAGCACTTCTGCCTGGGCACAGTCATAGCTAGCTTGAGATGATGTCGAGTTACACCCATGTAGCTATGCAAGAGGAGTTTGCTCTGTTTCTCTTCTCTTTCCTCCTCAAGATCCAGACAAATCTGGCATTTCTCTGGGCTTTCTGATGCCACTGTGACAACAGGCAACCCTGGTATACCATAACAGAATATGGAAAGTATTCTTTAAGCATGTCCATCAGATGTACTTTAACATATAAATAGAACAAACCCAGTGACCATGCAGCTGCCTGCTTTTGGGCCTGCAGTCCAAAAAGTAGTTTTCCCAAGCTTCTAAAAAGCCAAGAGCATCCTTTACAATTTTAGGAGAGACGTGATATTGCTGCTCTGGCCCAGTTGATGCTTAAGTAAGGACACCGAGTTTGGTGCCCAGACTTTCCTGTGAACATTTGGAGATGCCTGAAATCCTGTTACTTAGCAAGTCTCACTAGAACAGGCCCACTGAATGAAAGCTAAAGTTGTTTGGGGCTTCAAAGCCCCACCACCTCCTCTGAGGCATAACCCAGAGGAGGTAGGGCAGGGAAGTCAGGTCGCTTGCCTTTGAGTAGATACCCATTGGAAGAAGCATGGTTTTGAAGCCACAAACACCTGATAAGTGAACAGGGTGGCTCAGTGGGCGAGAGCACCGGAACTGTCTGCTGCAAAGTTGGCAGCTCGGTGGTTCAAATCCCGGGTATCACGCAGTGGAGCTAACCCCAGCTGCTGCCAACCTAGCAGTTCAAAAGCATGTAAATGCAAGAAGATAAATGTGTTGTGTCGTTACAGTCGTGACGGACTCTTCGTGGCCCCATGTCCATGAGGTTTTCTTGGCAGGAATACTGGAGTGGCTTGCCAGTTCCTACTCCAAGAAGAAGATAAATAGGTACCGCCATAAAAAGCGGGAAAGTAAAACAGTGTTCCATGCACATAATGTATTCAGCCATGCTGGCCACATGGCCATGGACTTGCACAACACTGAGTCTTTGGCTTGAATATGAAGATGAGCACCACCCCTAGAGTCGGACACAACTAGCACACGTGTGGGGGGAAACCTTTACCTTTAAGATGAATGAAGCAGCAGTTCATGCCCATCTCTAATCAGAGGGCATTTGGTGAGCAAACCCAATGCCCTTCATTCAAATAGGTCTATTCTTGTTAACCCAGTTCCTGTACATAAGGGCGTGAGGCAAGGATGTATCTTAGCCCCAACCTTATTCAATTTATATATTAATGGTATTGTTGAGAGTTTATCCAACGTAGATTTTCACCCACCCAAGCTGGCATCTCGCCCAATTCCTATACTTCTGTATGCAGATGATGCTGTGCTTTTGTCAACCTCGTGTGTTGGGTTTAGAAGACTCCTGAGAGCTTTCTCCTCTTACTGTAGTCAGGAATGTTTAGATATTAATTATACCAAAACCAAAATAATGGTTTTTGGCAGGAGGAGAATCAAACATAAATGGTCCCTTAATGGTCACCCAATTGAACAGGTCCAGCACTATAAGTACCTAGGTATAACATTTCAGTCATCTGGTGCCTGGTCCATGCATATAAGCTGTGCTGCAATGAGAGCACAAGGCAATAGCAAAGCCATTAGCAGATTCTTTAATTCGACCGGGGGGAAACATGTTCCCTCTACTTTACAAGTTTTCAGGGCTAAAATTATTACCCAAATGCTTTATGGCTCACAGCTGTTCGGATATGCTAACTTGAGACCTCTGGAGACTGTTCAAACCAGATTTGCAAGAGCCATTTTGGGCATTCCTACATGTGTCTCCAACACTTTACTTCGTTTAGAGGTTGGGCTTATTCCCATTGAAGCACAAGCCAATTTCCTCATGGTTAAGTACTGGCTTAAGCTCATTTTCCTTTCAGAGGGCTTAACTCCCTTGCTTTTGACAGATACTTTTCAGTCTGAATGGAAAAAACAGGTAATAAAAGTTATACATCAATTAGGATATTCTCCTTATACCCTCCAAACATTGGGTTTTTGTAAAGCCATGAATGAGGTAAAATTACGAATCAGAGATATAGAACTGCAGAAACATGTTGCCCAGTTGGGGAAAATGGAATTTCTTAAGAAATCAGCATTTACTGTCTCCCCATATCTGGATAGGCTCATATCTCCTGTCTCCAGGAGGGCCTTTACTCTGGCTAGACTAAATGTCCTTCCCTCCGAGCTACTGGAGGGGAGGTTTCAAGGTTTACCTTTTTCAGATCGAAATTGCCCATGCGCCAATGACCAATTGGAATGTATAGAGCATGTGCTTCTATTCTGCACCTATTATCAAGATCTACGCAAGGAGATTATCTCCCCAATTATAGGCAAATATCCTGGGAGGTCAATAGAATTCTATATACAGTTGCTCCTTTCTGATAACACTTACCAGGTAACTAGGCAAGTTGCCAAATTCTGTGCTGCTGCAATAAGGGTTCGTAAACAAATTTATAAAGAAACATAGTAGTAACTGATGACTGTTTTATCGTAGCCAATGGCCACTTTTATTCCAGACCCGAATAAATTTTAAATTGTATTTTAAATTGTATTTAAAATTGTATTTATGACATATCTTGTAATAAGGCTTGATTCATGTGCTGTCTATTGGAATGCATATTTGATCATCCTATTTTTATGATTTTATTTTGGTTTTTGGTCGTTGACCGTAAATAAAATTTCATTCATTCATTCTATTCTTGTTGCAAATTGCTTTCTCTTTCTGTTTGTAGAAAGCCCTGATTTCATTTGTGAGCACAGTGGCTCACATAGATTGCTGCAGGAAAAGGAGTGAGTGAGGAAATTTAAAAGGGCAACGAGTGCAGTTTTTCTTTGATCCCTTCTTAAAAGCGTAGTGCAGTGAGCTGGATCTTTTCTGTGCTTTCCATTGTTTATCCTCACCCCCTACTCCACATATTGAAACAGACTTTGGTGGTTAAATGTCTTTGCAGTAGAAAAAGCAAAGAAGGTTCATTTCTAAGGTTTTTAAAAATATCCTCCATGGCCATCAACATTGTTTTCCCTTAGTTTCCCTTTCCCAGCTTCTAGTAATGACTTCTGAATGTCAAAGATAACATATCAGGGATCCTTGGGGGAGTGTTGCTTCTCTCCATTAATTCCTCTGAACTCTTTCCTCTACCCCACTGATACCTATGAAAGTCACAAAGTCCAAGTAAAGTCATAATGAAACATTTTTTTTTTAAAAAAAAAGATAGTTCACACTACCACAAATTTTACATAATGAGAATACAGTAATACCTCGGATAAAGAATGCCTCTGATAACAATTTTTTCAGATAACAAATGGAAATTTCCGGGTATAGGGCTGCCTCAGATAGCAAATGTCTCATAATGCCTTGCCAAAAAAGTGTACCCAGGATGCACTGCACTCCCTGTAGCTTTTATCAATCTTTGCACTGCTTTTCTTTGCATGTTTGGCGTGAAGAGGCTGGGATAATCTTGCTGGTTTCATTTCTCCATATTTGCATTTTTTTTCATTGCTCTGCAGGAAAAAAATGGGCTGGATTTTTCTTCCTGATTATGTTTGTCGGTTTGCATTTTTCCCCACTGCACTTTGGGTGGGAACAGGCTGGAGTAGTCTTACTGGTTTCTCTTTTCCATGTTTGTATTGCCCTCCCGGCCCCCCCCCGGGGGGGGGGGGTGTTTCAGCACTGAAAGCCTTTAAAGTGCATTTTATAAAAATGCACTTGTTTTGCCTTTTTCCGGACCTCCGGAATGGATTGATTGGTTTTCCATTCATTTTAATGGGAAACCACGTTTTGGATAACAATTTTTTTGGATAACAAATTGCCTCTGAGAACAAATTAAATTCATCATTAGAGGTACCACTGTATTTACACTGGGTCATTGCTAATGTAACCTGCACCTTGAACTGGGATGGAAACAAGAGAGACACCACAATATTGATGATGAAAAGAGAACAGGCTGTATTAACAAAGGAAACAGAATGAATGCTTTGATGACACAGTCACCTCAGGAAAGGGCAGCTACAGCCCTCTGAGCTCTGCTTGTTCCCTCAGTTTTATTGTGATGATTATGTCTTATGGGGCTTTCAGTCTCAAAACACCTGGGAGGGCTTTGTTTTCCAGAGAATCTTGATCACTGTGTAGGTGGGAGAGTGTTATTATCCATCATTCTGCTCCAAGAGCTTACATTGTTGCTGTTCTTTTTTGATAGGAAGGAAATAATAAATAAATTGATGTGTTTTTCATTTCACTAACTTGCCATCTATGTTCCAGAACATTTTCCTGATAGTGTAAAATGCTGAAGCAAGTAAGAGAAACGAACACTTGACAGCCTCATTTGGCTAAGATTAAGTGCAGAGAAAGTCATTTCACATATCACTGGGCTTTCTCCAAACTAAACAGCCCCACCTCTGTTTTTTCGCCATTTGCATATGTTCATAAATCTTGGCAGAGAAGCATGTCAGCCTGTTCCTCAGGAGTTGGGAGGAATCATTTCCATCCAATCTTTCAGAGGTATCATCAACAGGCAGGGTGGCATCCTGACTCCTAACTCTTCCAGACAGTTCAACAAGTGAACTGAGCTGATCATAGCAACCAACTCTTTCCCCAGCAATCAAATATCTGCAATGTTGTTGCCAATACAATATTTTCTGTCATTATCTCTGTATATCCAGATGGGCACAAAACCAGGAAAATGGCAGTTTGTGATATTTCGGGGCTCATCGCTAATCACAACCCACAGATTTTTTGGTAACTTTCTGATGAAATGAACTGTTTCACACTTAGTGCAATCTGAGACTTTCAGGAGCAGTAGAACAGCCCCTCTGTGAGTCAGAGATGCCAAACCTGTAGCAGGTATTAGGTGATTCTCCACCCCACGCCCTCCAAGTTGGGCACATATTGGATTTGGGATATCTGAGTTATAGCCCTCCCCCAATCAGGTTCACCCTAGTAAAGTGCTCTTTAACACTCTTGAAAATCCCCCCAAGAGATTGGTAAGTTTAAGGAGGACAGGTGAGGGGGCATAGGTTATTCAGAAACACACTTACCCACAGCTGCCTGCTGCTCATGGGCTGCACAGTTCCCATCCCTGTCTATTTTTTCCAATAATAAACTCCCAATGCAAATATTCCTTGTGCCTGTACCTTGGACAGTCTTCTAAACTTCTATTAATTAGATATATTTGTTCTGGGATTCCTTGTGGCTGAGGTTGTACGACCATTCTCCACTTCCCTCCCTATTCATTGCCGCTGCTGGGCACAGCTTGGAAGTAATGTTACAAATAACATATAATTAGTTGCTTTCCTCAATAACTAAGATATGTTGCATTCCTATGTCAGATCTCACTTGGATGTCCTCTGCATGATCTCCCTTCCAAGCCAACCGAAAAATAGGCCTACAGTGTGAGTCACAGAAACCTTTTTGGCTACAGCTGAAAAAAGTTGCCGAGATTAGTCATAGCTGACAACCTAGTAAAGGGTTAATATCAGGATTAGAGATGGGCACGAAATGAACTTTTAGTTTGTTTTGTTATTCGTTATTTGTTTCATTAGGTAACAAAACGAATAACGAATCCAAGAGTGATTTTAGAACAAACTGAACCGAACTGAAAAAAAAAAACTTGGTTTGGTTTGGTTTGGTTAGGTTCGGTTCACTACACGGTCGATGACAGTGGCCATGTGCTGTCATTGGCTACGGGGAAAACTTTCTAAAGTGACCCCTCTTCTCACCTCCACATGCAAAGGTGGGAACAGGGGTCTCTCTAAAGGGATCTTCCCCATGGCCGATGACAGCGGCTGGGCGCTGTTATCGGCCACGGGGAAAACTGTCTAAAGTGACCCTTCTTCTTGCCTCCACATGCAGAGGCAGGAAGAGGAGTGTCTTTAAAGGGATCTTCCCCAGGGACGATGAGTCCAGCGCTAAGCCGCCGCCGCTGGTAAGAACCCAAACCGGTTCAGATCGGTTCGGGTTCATATGAATTTTTTTTTAAAATTCGTACAAACCCGAACCTGAACCAAACTAAGGGTGAGCCCAAACCTGAACCATGGGTTTTCTGGTTAGTGCCCACCTCTAATCAGGATGAAATCAGACAAACATAAACGAGCACTTCTAAACTTCATCTGGGTATCTTAAGTACAACTATTTTCTTTGTTGCAGTCATTCCAGCAATATGTATTTTTTCACATTTTATTTGTCTCCATAGCTTCTGTATTTCATAAACATAACATGAAATCCAGAAATATTAAAAACACGTAACTTTGGAGAAGTCACAGATGTGTTGCTTTAAGATAATTCCTAACAGCTAGGAACAAAACTGTAAGTACAATTGAACATATAACTTGTTGTAAGTATTCACATAAGTCTAAAGAGTATAATATCATTTAAGAACAAAACCCCTTTTGAGACTAAAAGAATAATGAGAATGTTTCAAATACATTCTAAAAGTGTAATTACTTGTACTCTAAGAATAAGACATATTGAAACAACAAAAGACAGAAAAAGATTTCTTAAAATATTGAAGCCATTAAGAATAAAAATACATAAAGTAAAAAAAATATTATCTCTAAGCATACTAAAACACACATAAAATCAATACATACTGTTCTCACAGTTTTGGGCAGGTTGTAGTTAAACCTTAAGTATGTAATATGCATCTTCTGTAGACAATATGACTCTCACTGCTGCTGCTTCCTCTCATGATTGGTCTTCTTGCAATATGAGAAATCACTCATTGTTTGTAGAGTGTAATCTACAGGATCTTTACATAACCTACATCCAAGCAGTGACAGCTTTTGTTTATGTTAATCACTAAGCAGTGGTGAATGTTGGCTGATTAGAAGGACATTTTTCTACTTACTCCTAAATAGAAACAAGGTTTTGTTTACCTTTTCTGTTATCGCTTACAAGGAAAAAAAAAAACCATATTGCAGTCAAAATACAACAAAGAAACCCAATCACTTGCTAAAAAGTGTTGCTCTTTCAATGACCTTGCTAATTCCAATCGTAGTAAACAATGTTTTCATACTGCAGGTATAAAAGTACTTTAGGCAGTTTTTGAGCTATTTTCTATACTCCATGTAATGGTTTTGATTCTGAAACAGTCATGGTAGCAAACCCTGACACTTTTATGACTGCAAATTAAGAAGGGTGCAGAATCAGACCGTCAGCCTCTGGTACCACAGCCAGGTGTTCTAGTTTACATTGTTATCTTTCTACTTTAATTTTACAAACTATGGCTACAGGTAGATTGCTGCTGGCTCTTGGAGAGGACTGAAGTCTCTCGGAAGAACGGTCAGAAGGTCATGCTGTGTTTGAATATCATCTACTCTAGTTTTCTTGACCTGAAGGCCTATAAATTAGAGATGGGCATGGACCTCAGTTTGGCCCAATTCAGCACAGTGCCCATACAGGTGTTCTTTGGGTGCCACACTCTTCCTCCCCTGCCTCCCCTGCAGGCTTGTCCATTTTCTGGCCAAAGCGCACTTCCATCATTGGTCTCCTCAGTATGATTGCCCACTCCCTGGTCACAGCAATGTGCTTCCTCCCTCTGCCTCCTCCTGCAGCTACCCACTTAGACAAGGAAGCAAGCAGGAAAGCCTGCAGTGCTGCCTTGAATGGGAGGCCATCAGAGGAGGTGAAGGAGTTAAGAGCGAGCTGTGATCTGTGAGTGAACTGGTGGGAAAGGAATGCAATGCACGAGGCTGCTTAGGAGGTGGGAGATGGACGGTGTGGTGTCTGCAGAACACCTGTGTAGGCACCCTGTCAAACTGGGTCAAACTGTGGGTCATGTCCATCTCTACTCTAAATAGTCTGGCTTTTGTCACAGACCACTGACCATGCTAGCTAGGACTGTGGGCTGTCTGAAACCAAAAAGACAGGTTGGATTGGGCATAAGGACTTTCAAATCCAGTCCAAATTCTGCAGACAGTTACAATTTAGCCAGCAGATTGTGGGTGCTCAAGTCCAGTCCTTGGTTTAGCAAATGTATTGATATGATTTGAGAAGGTGATGGGGGACTTCAGGTTCTCTTCAGAAAGGGGGAAGAGCAGGGAATTACTTGTTCCTTGATTCCTAATGAATGGGAACATGAGGTAAGTTTGGGGGAATGTCTGTGAGCTTCCCAGAAGTTATTTAAAAAACATTCAGCAAGAACAAGCTCAATCAAAATTGAAACGGGCAAGTTTGTCAATCTTTAATTAAAATCCTTTTATTAAAATAAATAAATAAAAAACAATAATGGAAATTGGGAAACAGCTTTCCAGCACTCATGCTAAACACAATTACACATTTGATTTAGTTTGTTTAACATATCAGTAAAAAATAATAAAAGCCTGGGGTAATTAAGGAGCCCTATGAAAAGGCATAATGTTAATTTACCACAAGAACTCAATCACAGCTCCTGCTTTTTTAAATAGTGAATGGCTGTTTTTTATTAGGCATTTTAATTAGAGTTTGTTAATGGATATATTACACAAATTAACCTCCAAGAAAAACACACACCCTATAATTGTTGCAAAGGGAAGAAGAATCTGTGTCATGGAAAGAGACTTTATTTAATACAAGCAGTTCCAGAAGAAGAATGGGCAAAGCCACTTTGCTCATCGTTTGCATTTACATATGATAAGGTAAACATAGGTCTTGCATAAAGCACATCTGTCAACCAGAGGGGCACATGTCAGCATTAGAAATGGGCACAAACTGGTGTTCCACAGTTCAGTGTAGTTTGGTGGTTCGGCCGCACAGTTTCTTCCATTGGCTCCCTGGTTTCCCAGCCCTACTTGCCCTGGTAAGGGCCCTCTTAGAGGCAGTGGCACAACATCCCAGCCCTGCCTCCTCTGCCCGGGGCTCATTGAGAGGCAATACCTGGAGGAGGCAGAGCTGGGAAGCTGGAGAACCCACAGAAGAAGCTGGGAAGCTGAACCACACCGAACTGTGGAATGGCAGTTCGTGCCCATCTCTAGTCAGCATATTCACCACCAGTAAATAAAGGGGTATTGCTGGTAGCTACTGAATATACTGCCCTGGAAATTTCCATTGTGCTGCTGCCAAGCTGCTATTTACCTCTGCTTTCCTGGAAGATATATCTGCCTTTGAAATGCATGATAATATTTTACAAATATATGCTTTTGGCACAGAAAGTTGAAGAACATAAGGGAGGGGTGAGATAAACTGCAAGCAAGTGTTTCACCAACTAAGAGATACCGACTAGAGATGGGCACGACTAGGGAAAATGACGTTTTCGAGTTGTCGTGTGTCGGAGGTGGCCCGTGTCGGCTCGTTTCCGTTTTTCGTGAAATTTTGCAAAAATTTGTCATTTCATTTTTCGGTTTTTGAGTGTCGTTATACTGGTTTGGGGGGGTAGCGGGCTCCTGGAGGCTCCTCTGTGGGGTGGGTGCCTCCTCTGGCCCGCTATGAAGGGAAAGCAGGATCCTGGAGGCACCTCTCTGGGGTGGGTGCCTCCTATCCTCACCCACCGGTGCTGCTACAAAAGGGCATGCATAGCCAATTGGATATGCATACCAAGTTGCAGACGCAGCAGACTGGCAGAGGCACCCCTCTTTTTGGGGTGCCTTCCCTGCATCAGTCAGTGAGAGACAGGCACTCGCGGGCAGGGTTTGCATGGCACACAAATGCTGCTGCAGGAGTCAGCCAGAGCCACAAGTGACGGACTGGCAGACTCTCCCTGCATCCGCTGTGTCTCACTAAGAAGGGAAGCGTACTTGCGTACTGTGCAATGCAAGTACAGATCTGGCTTAGGGGGACAGAGGGTTAGCGCAAGGGCTAGGGTTAGGCTAGTTACGGGTTAGGGTGAGTATTGGGGTGCACTTCTGGGTGCCTCTCTGACCCACTAAGAGGACAGTGTACTGTGGTGTATGGGTAAAGGTTAGGGTTAGGGATAGGGATAGGGCAGGGTTAGTGGGCTTTTTGGCACATCCCAGAAGTCTCAGTGGCCAAGTGGCCATGCGATTGGTGGAATGGCTCCAAAAATTTGCATGGTCCACTCCCATGACCAGCCCATCATTGCACAGGTGTAAATAAAATAAAATAAAATAAAGTAAAATCAATGGAGAGAGGACAGAGAGGAGACATTTTGTTGCAAGAAAAACCCACTGCTACTGTAAAAATTCTGGCAGTTTTAAAATAGCAATTTTCGCATGTTTCTGTGTGGTGCTTGTGTGTGTTTTTGGACCACGATTTCAAAAAAAATATTGAGGTCGCCGCCCCATTTTCGATCCCCCACCCGCAACGCATGGCATGGCAAGTCTGGCTTGTTGCTTGTGAGTCTCCACCAGAGTAGCCCAGGACAGGATTGGGGGGGAGGCCGGGGACCCCCCCCCGAAACCACCCCTCTGGTAGGTGCACTCTCAGGCAGGCATATTTTCGCCTGATTTTTGGGCCGGGAATCGGGTTTTTTTTTACTTTAAAAAAACTTTTTTTTTCTGTGCCTTGAATGGCGGCGAGGCGGCGAGGCGGTGACTTTGGCGGGATGACGAGGATGCCCGCCCCCAGTGCAGCCCAGGAAGGACAGGAGGAGAGGGAGGAGGCCGGGGAGCCCCCCCCAGAAACAACCCCTCTGGTAGGTGCCCTGAGCCCTCACTTAGGCAGGCATATTTTTGCCTGCTTTTTGGCCGGGAATCGGGTTTTTTTTTTTAACTTTTAAAAACTTTTTTTCTGTGCCGCTTGGCATCGCGGAATCGCCGCGATGCCAGAAACGACAACGACAAATCAGACCCAATTATTCTTTAGTTGGTTCGAGTTCGAGTTCTGGCGGAGTAATTTCCGTTACCGTTTCCGTTCCGTAACGGAAACGAGTAACGGAAACGGAAACGGGAATTCCGCTAAGTCGTGCCCATGTCTATTTGATATGTTTAACTCATTTCCATTCATTCTCTTTGAATCCTTTTTTGGGAGTTGGGGTATGTCTATGCTATTGCTTTTTGGTTAAATTTTTTATTTTATTTTTATTTGTGTAATATGTTGTACTTTTTTTGAAAGAAAATATATCTGTGCTTCAGCTTAAAAGACTGATGGGCAACACACACACATTCCAATTTTTGTCCCCACTTGCAAGGGGGATCTGTTCACTATCCATGCATGTCTTGCACATGCACACATGCCTCCTCCCTGTGGGTTCCATTGCAACCAGAACAAAACTGTTATGACATGTGTGCAGGGGAAGAAAAGCCCTGTGCCCCGGGGGGGCGGGTCAGGGGCAGAGGCATATGTGCCCCCCCCCAAAACACATGCATTAGAGGGACCCTTGCTTATGAAAAAAGGAACAGTCTGATGGGTTCTTATTGGCATTACTGGACATCCACCAATAAAAAAAATGCCAGTGAAAACATTGGGGATTAAGTATCTCTTGCTACATAAGTTAATGGCAGCTGATGTACATTCATCTGTATTTGCAGACTTTAGCATCTTTTTACTAAAAGTATTTAAAAGGTTTCAAGAATATAGAAAAAGCTGGTTGGATGGCTTATTGGTATATGTTTCTGTCAGTGAAGAATGGGTTTTTGATTCTCCACTGTGCTATCCAGCAGAAGAGACAACCTCTGTATGCCTTGGGGAAGCTGCATAGTACCAGAGCACACACACACACACACACCCCAAAAATGCTAAGCCACTTTTGAATACTTTTAACCTGGAAAGCTCTGAAAATGGCCATCCTAAGTCAGAACTGACTTGACGGCACTGAATTACTATTATATAAAGAATTGTGAAGAGTGGAAAGATCTTATAAATGGCAAAACAAAACAAAACAAAACAAAACAAAATCCCTTTTTGAAATGGAGGAAAGAAGATATTTCCTCCCAGGGTTTTACATCCATCTACAGGTCATGTAGAAACAGTTGAAATGAAATTTGCACTGGTCCTTGTGAAATGTGTGTCTTTCAGAAGAAATTCATGCTATTTTTATTTATATACTTTGCCTGATTTGCAGATTTATTTATCCATTTTATCTAAATTTTCTACCTTAATGAAAATGAATTTCTCTGCATTTTTCCCGTTACAGACATTTGTGCCTGTTTGTATTTGCAAATGTAATTTGTGCACACTTTGTTTCCCTAAAGTGCACCAGAAGCCTTGCCCAAAAAAAGTGTGAACATCGGAGGCAAGATGTATGGAAAGAGACTTGCATTTTGAATCAAACAATCCTGGCACCTCTACCGTCAGAGGCCAGCCAGGCCCAGGGAGAATGGAGAAGATGTGTTGGGATTTTCTCTCCTCGAATGCAAATTGTTCCACTTGAGGGACCAGGTTAATGCAGGTAATAGCCTCCAAATCAAAAAGATGTCATGCACCGACTACTTATAAGCGGAGTGCTTCTAGTGTTTTAATCATTACACCAGTCAGTCATTGAGCATGCTGTAAACCTAAGCAGTGTAACAAAGATGATCAGATTCTACCATGCCAGGTGTCAGGAGCTTTAACTGAATGTGCTTACATTTAAGGTTTTCTAACAGTTCTCTCCTCTGAGAGGTTTCCAGGTTGAAAGGAAATATGCTGTAGGAGGAGAGCTTGCAGTGTGGGGGCAGAAGGGGAGACTGACATTTTGCTTAGGCATATAATTTGCTTTCCCTGTTTTTTTTAAGATAAAGAGAAAAGGCAATGTACTTTTAAGACACTCTGGAAGGCTTTCATTCACAAGAGAGTGGCAGGGAAGTAGAGATGGGCTCGAAACAGAAAATTGATGTTTTGTTTTGTTTTGTTTCTTTACTCATTGTGTTTCATTTCCTTTCATTACTAAACAAATTTTATTGAATTTTAGTAACAAAATGAAATGAGTAATGAAATGATTTGGAAGCTGCCACCACCCAGCTGAGGTTTTTTGACAGGTTGGGCTGTTCCCAGTGGCGGCATCATTCTGACCTGTCAAACCCAGCTGGGAGGTGGGTGGCAAGGCAGTACAGAGCAAGGAACACCCCCGCTGCTTGCTCCATTCTCCCTTGCCACCCCACTTCACAGCTGAGGCTTTTGGACAGGTCAGGTTTTGTTTTCAGCTGTTTTTTATCAGCTGCCTGCTTCTCTCTGCATTCCGTCCCTCCCCCTGCCTCCCAGATGGGGCTCTTTGATAGGTCAGGGTGTGGGTGGTTGGTGCCCCCTCTCCACAGCTCTCCCTGTAAAAAAACCCAAAACCAGCTGAAAGGTGCCAGTTCCCTGCTGCTGCACACAGTGATCTTACAACAGCATGGAATCCCCTCTTCTTTCCTAAAACAGGTGGGGTCTCAGAGGTGAGTGCTGATGTCAGAAGAAAGAGGAAGGAGGCAGAAGTCAATTCAAGCTCTGTTTGAATTTACTGCTGCCTCCTTCCTTCTCCTGTGCTTCCCCCTCCACTCAGGGGGGTTTCTGGAGAGGGAGTGCTGTGGGCAGTGGGAGGAGGGGTGGCAGGGGAAAAAGGAGCAGTCAGGCAAGGAATGTACTGCTGCCTGGCTGCTCCATTCTCCCTAGCCACCTGCCTCCCAGCTGAGATTTTTTGATAGCTTGAACTGTCAAAACCAGCTGGGAGGTGGTGGCAGGCAAGAACCAACCTGGGAAACAGCTGGCAGACCTCACGGCTAAAGTGAGATCTGGTGGCAGCTCCCTGGTTTTGTTCTTCCTGAACTGAAAACATTTCATTTAAGTTGGCTGCAACACGCTGTCTGCTATTTCATTTCGTTTGGAAATGGTTTGAAATGTTACAAAACGATGAAACAGTGTGTCATTTTTCATAAGGTGCCCATCCCTACAGGGAAGCCATCTTGATCCATCCTCTATGTATTCCCCACTACCTCCATATAGCTGAATATTTATGGATGATATTCAGCAGATCATTGGACTGAAGAAAGGTGATCTGCCAGGGAGCCTGCAGATTGTCAGATTATTGTCTTTTTTTGGCTAGAGTTAGACCTACGTGATAGCCTTTAGCCTCTACAAGGATTTGCATTCTGTTAGGAGCCCACCTATGGAAAGTCTAATTGAACACACATAGAAGCCATCTATTTTCTCTCCAAGCTTTTTTAATGATCAGAAGTCCTTTTGTTTTCTTGGTTGACCTCTGACTTGCTGAGATTTTTATTCATTCAGTTTAGAAGCAATGGTGCTTTTGGAACAGAAGGAGTTGCCAAAAGGGTGCTGTTATTCCCCAAGGAATGCCCAGATTGTTCATTATTCTCACATGCTTTATTTCTGGGGATGGGATTGTCCCATGGCTCTCATTCTGAGATGACTCATGTTGGTCACTCAGGGTATCTGTACACGACCCCTAAACTCCGCCGCAAATGGCTCCCAGCTCCGGAGCTTAAAATTGTTTCCCCACCAGCTCCAGAGTTTACAGAAAATTAAGTGCGGCCATGCCCATCTAAGCGCGTCCCAGCACACTTTTCAGGTACCTGCTCTTGGAGGGTGAAAAATCCCAGATCCGGATGTAACCTAGAGTGCCGGGCTCTCCTCGTTTCTGTTTGTTGTTTTTTGTTTTTTTTTTGCCTCCCGCCCCTTTAAGAGAAGGAATCAGGACGACAACGGGGCTTGGGGAGGCTTGGACCGGCAAACGGAGGTGAGCCTGCATTCTTTTGTCCCCTTTTTTCTCCCTCCCCTCATGCAGACAGGATCAAGGAAGTGCGGAGGGGTGGGGAAGCAGGAAGAGCAACGAACCCCCAAGATCTCTGGTCCGAATTTAAGTGGCCAGCAGATCTTAGGGGTCGTGTGAAAAGGCCCTCAGTCACAGCCCTGGTAACCTTAATCAAATATTTTGCTTATTTTAATCAAGGAATTAAGGGTAATAATGTGGAATGGAGACAAAGCAGGCTGGAGGATTCTGGGAGCTGCAGTTTTTTTATATAAAAAAGCTCAGTGGGGTGACAATGAAGATGTTGGAAAACTTAGGCAAAGTCTGATCAAACAAAAAGGTCCAACTATGAACCTGGATTATAACCTCTGTGATGATAACTTGTGACAGCAAGGAAATCTTGCTCATGTGCCTCTACTGCATCTGTGCAGTGGAATTTAGCAAGTCTTTTTTGACTCTTGAAAGACTTGCCGCCATCTGACCAACAGGATAATATGTTTGAGCTCTTTGGATTTCCAGTGTAGTCTGTTTTTGCACGACATTGATACAGTTGCTGTATCTCTTGTTACTGGGCATCAGAGCTCAATCTGACCCATTTTGCTTGGACACTTGCTCATGTTGTTAATTTTAAGACTCACTTCAGTTGGGATTTTGTCAAATTAATGCTGCTGTTCAAGGGAATAGAATGCAACTGCATCATACGAAGCACTGTATCCTTCAGAGCACAACAGGGCACCCTCTCATCTGGAGTTACAGGAAAGGATCTGAAATACTAATTGCCTTGGTCAGATCCAAGCTCCAACATCTCTGCATTCTATAGCTGCATATTGTTCAGTGTGCTCTATGTCTTTCAGAATCTATGTAGTGACTAAAAAAAGGTAAATATCATTCGGTTCTGAATTATTTACATCTTTTGCAACATGCACTTATAGCTCCATGCTTAATCATCATTTAGTCTGCAGAGGTCAATGATTTTTAAAGAGTTCTAATTAATTACAATTAATTAAACATTTCTTTTAAAAATCATTTTCCAGTTCTTCCTGTACTGTAATTACATTCTATTTCAATAAGCAATTTGGAAAGAAATGAGTCTTTATTATTCTTGAAACCTTTAAAAAAAACTTTCCACTATACCTTAATGATTAATTGTAGGAGCAGAAAACTGGGACATCTTTGGTTTAATCTAATCTCAGCCACTATTTCATTAGTTAGCATTAGGCAAAGTCCACAGGGACACTTAATATTAGAGCACATCCTTTGTACATGTAGGATGCCATGCTTAATTTCAGTTACCTAATTCTGAGGAAAGTTATAGCACAGACAGTAAGGGGCTATAATGCACTATCTAATTACATAATATCTATCAGATACCTGGGAAATCCCATCAACATAACCACAATTCAAGTCTGTGTCTCAACTACAGATGAAGAAACAAAAGAGGAAATGAAATGTTTTTATGCAGCCCTCCGGGAGGAAATAGTTCACATACCAAAACAAGACATGTTGATAATCATAGGTGATTGGAACACAAAAGTAGGAAATAAATCAGAACCAAATATCATTAGAAATTTTGGCCTAGGTGTCAGAAATGAAGCAAGAAAAAAGCTCATAGAGTTCTATAATGACAAAACACTGTTTATTCAAATATATGCTTCAAGTAACCAAAGAGATTACTGTGCACATGTACAGCAACAGATGGTCAATATAGAAATCAAATATGTAACTGGAAGCAGAGATGGAGAAACGGTGTTCTCTCTACCAAAACAAGATCAGGAATAGATTTTGGCACAGATCATGAAATATCTAACATTAGAGGAAGTTGAAGCAGAGTCCAAAAGAATTGTAGGACCACAATATAATTTAAACAAGATTTCTCATGAATTTAAAGTCCATATGAAGAACAGATTTTCATTATTTGTTCTACTAGGACTGTGGATTGAAACCAGAAATATTATTAAGTGTTACAAGGGAAGAATGTGAAAAAGATGATTTCTATAGCAAAAAGAAAAGGAAAAAAAACAAGAGGAATGACAGAAGAAACACTTCAGGTTGTTAAGGACATGTGATAAGCTAAAGTAAAGGATTACAGAAGAATGTTAAAATCCTGAATGCAGATTCTTAGCCACTTTCCTATAGAGATTTACTTTTTCTTAGCATTTATTCCACTTGGTGTTGGGGTCCACTACTCTTGTTTTGGCCTTCCACTTGGAACAGTCATGGGCTAGGTGCATATGAACCCAGGACAACTTCATGTCATTGTCAAGATTTTTCATCCAGCATTATTTTGGTCTGCCCCCTAGGTCAGGATCTGCTGACGTCCAGGGTGAGAGCCTTTTTAGCCAGAGGTTTCTCACTGACACACAAGTTGTGGCCATACCAATGCAGTCGGGCTTCACACACAGCTTGTTAGCGATTGGTGCAATGCCGCATTTTGCTCTGATGTCATCATTGCACACATGATCCTTTTGCGTGAGGCCGGAGGTCCATCATAGCATTTTTGTCTCCATGTCAACTATCCCATAGAGATAAATAGATAATGAGAACTACTGCAATAACCAATGCAAAGAAACGGAGAACAATAAAAGAGGAAGAACAAAAGATCTCTTCCAGAAGTAAAGTGAAATTTAAGCCTAGATTAGGAATGCTGATTAACCAACTGGGAACCACACAGGAAAAAGTAAAGAGAAATTGGAAATTGTATACAGAGGGCCTATAAAGAAACAGTCATCATGTTTATTCAGCTTGCTGTTATCCATTTACTGTAAGTAATGAAACTTTTTTTATTATTTCTCCAAATAATGTCTCTGAGTGTGTCATTGAGATCTAAATGCTAGTTTATGAGGGGCGAAAGGGTGGACAAACTCCAGGAAATTGAAGCTATTTCATTCTGTGAATTCCCACAATTCTGCTGTGCAGCCAGAGGAATTTAGCCAACATTCAAGACTCTGCAACAAATTGCATCCTCAGAAGCTTTGTGGGCATAACTGCCATTTTAATATAGTGCAAGTCATCAATTTATGTTGTTGATGAGATGATAAAGCATAGGACCTTAATGGCATTCAGCTCAATTGACGATTAAGAGACATTACTGAAGAAGGCAGACACAGTTCTAGAAAATGCAATTAAAAAAGAGAACAGCCTGTGCAATGTCCAAATGGGAATAATACGAAG
>JAHTLZ010000275.1:24078012-24099431 GCA_023846285.1 Phrynocephalus versicolor
AAATAAATAAATAAATAAATAAATAAATAAATAAATAAATAAATAAATAAATGTTAACTGTGATAACTGTGTTATCTTTTCTTTATATCTGTCCAAATGTCCCACCATCTAGCCACATACGATAGTCCCAATTTCTAGTTTCTTCACAGCAAATGTAATTTTATATCCTTGCATCATATCCCCTTCACTCATTTTTTTTTATAAAAAAATAAGAGTCATGAATATTTGAACCTTTCCTCTTAAGGGGAATTTTCCCAGTCCTTGATCATTTTAGATATTCTGTTCTGCATTTTTCCTCCAGCTACACAATTATAAACATGGTTTAACCAGAGATTTATATAAAGGTACTATGATTTTGACAGCTTTTTTTCCAATTTCTTTCCTAGCGATACCCAACGTGAACATTTGCCTGTGTCAGAAATGACCCAGATAAAATTCTCAAACATATGCTCAGGCCAAATTCAATCAGAACAGTTATAATCAGATTGGCCAGGCACATACTGTAGTTGTTAAAGAAGAAATGAAGACCCAGTGAGAGCATATGGCTCTGATTCAGCATCATAGATTGATTGAACACAGATTAAAAGTAAATCTTTAAGATTAAGCACTCAAAGCCCCTCTATCTTTGAAGAAGTGTGAATTTTGGAAAGAAAAGTTTCTGTTCTTATCAAACGATGAAGCAAATGAGATCTCTAGTTCTGGGCAATATAGCAATTAATACGGGATGTGGATAAGCAAGAGAGTAAAGCTATCTCTTATCATTTCTTTCGTTGGCATCTAGAAGAACCTGATGGATCACTGATAAAGACAAGATAATATGTTAGATGGATAGTTGTTCTGATCCTGCCAGACAGGCCCTAGCACTTGCAATTCATAGTGTCATCATGAATGTGCTATGGGTTGCTTAATTTAATTCTGGCTGTGCTTCCATAAGAACGTAAGAAAATAAGAAGAGCCATGCTGGGTCAGGCCAAAGGCCCATCTAGTCCAGCTTCCTGTATCTCACAGTGGCCCCACCAAATGCATCTGGGAGTGCTAAAGACTAGATATCTGTCTCTTGATACCACTCCCCTGCATCTGGCCCTTGAAGTACTCTGGTTTTAAGCCTGGAGATGGAGATTACACATCTGCATCATGGTTTGTAACCTGTGATAGACTTTTCCTCCAGGAATCTGTCCAATCCCCTTTTGAAGGCATCCAAGTCTGGAAGTGTGCCAGGGAGTCCCACAGATTAACAACACACTGGGTAAAAAAAATATTTTCTCTTGTCCGTTGTCACTCTCCCAACCCTCAATTTGAATGTATGTCCCCTAGTTCTGGTATTCTGTGAGAGGGAGAAGAGTGTCCCTCTATCCACTTTACTCATGCCCTGCATTATTTTGTATGTCTCCATCATATACCCCCTCAGATGCCTTTTTTTCCAGACTAAATAGCCCCAAATGTTTTAGCCTTTCCTCATAAGGGAGGTCCCCCAGCCCATTAATCATTTTAGTCGCTCTCTTCTGCACCTTTTCCAGTTCCACTATGTCTTTTGTGAGATGCAGTGATCAGAATTGTACACAATACTCCAGGTGCGGCCTTACTATCAATGGCATTATAATGTTGACTGTTTTATTTTCAATCCTCTTTTTAATAATCCCTAGCATGAAATTGACCTTCTTCACCACAGCCACACACTGGGTAAACACCTTCATTGAGCTGTCCACCAGACACCAAGATCTCTTTACTCATCCATCACAGATAGCTCAGAACCCATGAGTTGATAAAGTTTTGAGCTTTTGCCCCAATATGCATCACTTTACATTTTCCTACATTGAAACTAGATATGGGCACAAAATGCAAAAATGGCATTTCGTTTCATTTCATTTCATTTTGTTTCATTTTGTTTCATTTTCCATTTCATTTTGTTTCATTTTGGTTGAACTGAATTTTTTATAAAAAAAATTGTTTCATTTTTCATTTTGGTCCGTTTCGTTTCTGTGTGTTGTGTGTGTGTTGTGCTTCTTTTAACGTTTTTATTGTTTTGGCAGTGGGGGTGCGTGTTTGGTGCTTGTGTGACATTTGTGTGTATATTTTCCCCTCCCCCAAGCCCATGTGCCAGCTGATTGGCACTGGGGGGAGAAATTCCTCCCCTCACCCCAGCATTCATCAGCTGCAGCTGGGGATTTGGAGAGGGGAAAAATATTAGTGATAAATTAATAAGAAAATGCTGACTGTGGCCACCTCCCAAACTCCGGTCCGGATCAAGCATGCCTAAATAGCAACCTTCTTTTCAGATCCCAAACTTCAGACCACCACCACCCCCTCCAGCAAAACACTCCCCCCCATACAATCTGGAGAGGTTGCCTTTTTCCACCATCCCCCAATATGCCCACTTCCTTTTGGTCTTTCTTAAAAAGAAGTACACCCTCTTTTCCCCTCACCTTTCCTCGGGATCTCCTGGAGTTGCCTACCTGCACCAACAGTTTCCCTTTTTGCCACACACACACACACACACACACACACACACACACACACACACACTATCTGAGATTCAGCTCCTTAAAGGGACACTGGCCCTTTATGCCCCTCAGAGTCAGGACGACTCAAGGAAAATATTTTGCAAGCTCCCCCACCCACCCGCTTTTCCTTTACCCAGCCAGTTCAGTTAGCTGCCAGTCTCACTCTAAGACAGAAGCAGTCTTTTGAACCATTTTCTTGAAGACTGCTTAAAGGGGCCGGTTGTCTTTCTGTGTTGGTTTGGCAATGTGAGGGTCCATGAGGGCGGAGGAAACAACTCTGGGAGATCCTGAGGAAAGGTAAGGGGGAAAGAGGGTGTACTTTGCTGAGCTTGCTGCGTTAATATTTTTCTTTTTTATGATGGAATGGCAAAGGGGAAGGGAGGAGGAGAAGAATTTAAGAAAGCGAGCAACCAAACCTTGACTAGGAATCACTTGATTTTATTTTAGTCTTTTTTAAAAGAAAGACCAAAAAGAAGTGGACATATGGGTGGGGGGGTGGAAAAAGGCAACCTCACCAGATTTTATGGGGGGGAGTGTTTTGTTGGAGCGGGTGGTGGTGGTCTGAAGTTTGGGGTCTGAAAAGAAGGTTGTTATTTAGGCATGCTTGATCTGGACTTCCGGAGGTGGCAGCAGCGGGCGGCAAAAATTATCTTCTTGTTCTTTTAAAAACAAAGGAGGTTTAAAAATAAGCTGGGGAGCTTCCCTCCCCCAATGCACCCGATCGGTGCCAGGAAAGTGCGGGCTTTTAAAACTTTTTTTGCCAAGTCCCAAGCCTGAACTACAGCTGATTGGCGCTTGGTGCTCTGCCAAAAAAAAAAAAAAAAAAAGAGGTGGTTTCCCGTGCCTGCTTTTCCCCATAGTAATGCATTGCTTTGATGCATTCCTATGGGAAAATGAAAAACGAATGTCACACAAGCACCATTTGTTGCACACACAAATGTCGCACAAGCACCATTTCATTTCATTTCATTTTTCTTTGATGGGTAGGTTCGTCATTCATTTTGTTACGAAACAAAATGCAGAACGAATAACAAAATGAATTAAAAATTAAAAATTCATTTTGTGCCCATCTCTAATTGAAACACATTTGCCACTTGGCAGGTCATTCCCCCAGTTTAGAGAGATCCTTCTGGAGCCCTCCACAATCTTCTCTGGTTTTTAACCACATGGAAAAGTTTCGTGTCATAGGCAAACTTGGCCACCTCACTGCTTATCCCAGTTTTCCTGGTTATTTATAAACAGATTGAAAAGCACCAGTCCCAGGACAGATCCTTGGGGCACACTGCTTTTCACCTCTCTCCATTGTGAAAATTGCCCATTGACACCTACTCTTTTTGTTTCCTGGATCTCAACCAGTTCTCAATCCATAAGAGTACCTGCCCTTATCCCTTGACTGTGCAATTTTCTCAGCAGCCTTTGGCGAGGGACTGTGTCAAAAGCCTTCTGAAAAACAAGATAGATAATATCCACTGGTTCACCCAAATCTGCATGCCTGTTGACCTTTTCAAAGAATTCTAAAAGGTTTGTCAGGCAAGACTTACCCTTACAGAAACCATGCTGATTTTTCCCTCAGCAAGGTTTGTTCTTTTATGTGTTTTAAGATTTTCTCTCTTGGATGAGGCTTTCTACCATCTTCCCTGGGACAGACGTAAGGCTAACTGGCCTGTAGTTTCCTGGGTCCCCCCTCCTTCATTTTAAAAAAATTGGCATGACATCCGCTATCCTCCACTCCTCCGGCACTGTGGCTGTTTTAAGAGACAAATTGCATATTACCGTTAAGAGATCCAATTTCATTTTTCAGTTCATTATTAACCCTTGGGTGGATGCCATCTGGGCGCAGTCACTTGTTGATCTTCAATTTATCAATTAAACCTAAAACATCCTCTCTTTTAACCTGTATTTGATTTAATTCTTTAGTCAAGAGGGGCCATTCGGGCAACGGAATCTGCCCAAGGTCTTCTGTTGTGAAGACAGATGCAAAGAACTTATTTAATTTCTCTGCAATTTCCAAGTCCGCCTTTACCCCCCCCCTCCATTTTCCTCCTCACCTACCAGAGGGCCAACCAGTTATCTGGCAGGTTTTCTACTTCTAACATATTGAAATAAGCTTTTATTATTCTCCTTTATATTGCTAGCCATACGTTCCTCAAAGTCTTTCTTTTCCTCATCTTCTTACACCAAGGCAATGTTAGACGTCTTTAGTGGCCAGCCAGCTTTCCGTGCCATACAGTGCAACAAGTCATACAATGGTGAGATAGATCTTTGACTTTAAGCAGTTGCTGAACTTGTTTTTGCACATGACACTTGATGTCGCGTATGCCAGTTTAGTCATGCACTCTTGGTCCTTGATGTGACTGTAATTCAGACTCCCATCAGCTGTGATCATGGAACTGAGGTATTTGAATTCCAGTTCAGCACTCTAACCAATTTTTCTTAGTTTCTGTCAATTAAACATGTCTCAAAATCAATTTTTTAGTTTCATACCAATCTGTCTTGTAGTATCATACATCTAGTTTCTGGCTGTTCCTTCTCCCCACCCACCCCCACCCCCACCTCAAGATGACTGCAATTTAGTACTTTTTAATTTGTCTGTGCAAAATACATCTTCATGGATTTTTACTTCAGCTCTGGTATACTTAAAACACTCATATTTCTTGAACTGAAGTCTACTCATCGAGATGACAGTGACAGTCAAGTGTACAGATGCCAGTGTTTGACACTAAAGTGTTTTGCAAAGTAGAACAATTATCTTGCATTATTTTCTTTCTTTGTTGTCTTGACTTTCCATGGTTTTCAGTATTTCAGTCTTCAATATTTCTGCCATTCTTCTGAAATTCCCTAAATTCAATATAAGAATGTCTGGCTTAAGTAAAATATATCCTGTATTATTTTTAGAAATAGAGTAGGTGTGGCTCAATTATTGAGACTATTCAGAAAAGTTTCTTTTAAAAAAGCATAAAAAAGCATAGTCATTCACTTTCATTAAACAATAATAATTGAATTGAGTTGCCAATTTTCAGGAGCAAATTTCCAACTTAATTCATAAATTAATTGATTTTAATATGTTAATTCTTACAAGTGATCCACATCCTATCTGGTCTGTGAACTGGTGAGAAGGGGGGCGGATTAGTGATCTCAGGGTCACTTTTCCTCAACATATGGTCCTGCATTTTTTTAAAAAATTACTCTCTAATTCCTTGCAGGGATTTCAGAAACTAGATATAAAGGGCGGGAGGGGGTTGGAGCATTGGAACAGAAGAATCAGTAGTAAAAAAAAAAAAAAGCCTCCCACTATCCAGTGAATGTCCAAGCTCTGCAGCATCAACAGGAAGCCGATTGCATTGAGGGAGTGGCAGCACCCCAGAGCACCTCTTGGGGACAGGCCAGTGGTACCACATAGGAGGGTGCAGCCCAGGCAGAGTCAAGTGAGCTCGCAAGCACACCTGGGATACTAGTCTGCCTTATCCTTCAGTACTGAACATAGGATATAACATGGTCCCCTGGCTGCCCTGCCCTACAGGGATTACGGGATGCCCCTGGGCAACAGCCTGGCACCCATCACAAAGGAGAAAATCTGTAAAGGGGATTTATTTGAATTATTAAATAGGGAGGTGGGGAAGAAGGAGACAGATAAGGAGGACACAAGAGGAAGTGTGTTCAGAATAAATTGCATGGCTCCTGGCAACTGAAGGGAAGAATGGAAGAAAGGGAAAGATCAGAAGGAGTCTCGTGGCAGCTTTGTGGAAGCTTTACATGCACAATGGAGATCAAGCAGTAATAGATGGCACTAAATTTCCCAGGTCAGAACCTTTTATCTTTCCCATTTTAATGATTCTTTCACTGTCAGGAGAAATAAAAATGTGTACCAAGACTAAACTATTTAGGAGCTCATTGGTAGTAAATTTTCTTGAAGCAAATTGGATGCAGTTTGGAACACAAACAATTGTGCTACAAATTGAAGCAGGTCGCATTTGTACACCTCTGTTTGCAAGGTCTTCTTTTACAGGATCAACCATAGACCTTTGGATGACCACCCACCACATGTCCAGAAGTAGCCCTGAAGTTGTGAACCCTTTAATGTCAATTCAACCATCAGCCCTGTAACCATATTGGACAGTCATGTCACCACAGCAGATGTGTCTTTGGAACTTGATGCCAAGGTTACATGTCATTCTTGTTTGAATCTTCCAAAGACATATTTCTATAGTGCCGGAATTAATGTAGTTCCAACCACTCACACCCAACCAGGAGCAAGAAAATCCCATGGAAAGCCTCATCCACAATTTAAGATCAATGGCTCCCCTTGTCCCAGTAGCAGTTGTATGAACGAGAACGATAGTTTTTGATCAGTAGTTTTTCATGAATGATACAGCAAAGAAATGAAATGAAAAGCTGAAATCTCTGGTGGAAAAGCTGCAAAGGAACACAAAGGAGGACCGGAGATGAATAGGATCAAATGGGTGTGATGGAGCATGAAAGTGACATGTTTAGTCTCCATTTTCCAAGCCATTTAGCATAGCAGATGGTCAGTGATTTTCTATAGCTGGGTCCCAGTTAACAGTAAGCTTTTGACCTGACAGAACTCCTAGATTATCCACCCAATGTAAATAGCCCAGTGGGCAGGATTTGTTACGTTTTATTGCCAGGAGAGAAAAGGCACGCTCTCAAAGGATATGTTGCTGCACAGGAGCAATATTTATTTCATTTCCAAGCTTACCTGGGAGAATTGCAAGTACTGGGTCCCCCCCCCCCCAAAATAATCCAGAGCCATACTTGCTAATAATTTTCAAACAGTTTAAATAAATAAATAAATAAATAAATAAATAAATAAATAAATATCCTAGCATCTCCTCTCCTCTCTTGTGAAACCCCCATGCCTTGGAGTTACTACAATATCCAGAATACCTCAGGGGCCATGTTTGCTACAGTGTTCAGGAAGGTGTGGTGCAAATATTAAACCACTTTTCTCTCATTAGAACTAGATTATACACGTGCACCCCATACATTTCTGCCTGGTACGCCCCAGATGGTTAATAAAAACTGATTATAGTTCTATTAGCTGGTGGAGAAATCACTCTGTTCCTCCTTCATATACTGCTCATGTGATGGACTGACGTATATAGAAAGGGGCTGCTGCTTGGTCCAATTATCGGATCATTTGGCATGGGTATCTCAGCTGGAGGATCCTCTGTGCAAAGATTTCTATGTCTGCCAACATCTCTCACTGCTACATGCCTAAAGGGTGGCTGCTGGGGACAGAGCCAGGGAAATGCCCACATGTGGTTAGGGCTGGGGCTAATATTGTATAATCATTTTATAGAATGAATACATGCAAAAGGATCCTATTTCTGCCCCAGACCATATGTTCAAGCATGAGTTTCACTTTGCCTCATTTCATGCATTTTTCTTCATTCCACAATACACAGAAGTATTTGTATTTATATGAGCATATTTATAAAGGTATACTTTAATAACTACTACGGCTTTCTTTGGCTTAGGTTTTTATGGACTGTGGCCCACTTGATCAGATGCAAGCAACTGAGAAAAAACTGACATGGAATAAAAGCTTTTAGTCTTCAAGATGTCGTGTGACTAGTTTGTGTCACATGGCTACCTTAGACATTCTCTCAAAATATGCACCTCTAAATACAGTTTCTCTTGAAAATATCTTAAACACATCCCCCCCCAAAAAATGCACATTCTAAATATGTCTAGAAAATTTGTGAGTGCAGATTTGCATGACAGAATGCAGGAAGTGCAAATGTTTGTGGATAAATATGTGGAAAGGAGACCCTTCCAGTCATACAATGCAGATTAGGCCAATTTGTATTAGAATTCCCTGAGATCAAATTCATGTGGCACTCCCAACTTGCAGGGACAGCTTAGGATCTTACATCATTGGAACTGGTGGTAAGCAATGTTCCACGCCAGAAGTCTCACGAGACAGGGAGGCACCATATACCAGTAATCTCCTACCATAGGAAGAGATAGTGATAGCAGAAAAAAGACAGTGTCCACCCTTAGCATACATATACTACAAGAGAAAAGCTGCACTACTGCCACCATACGCTTCAGAAACATTGGGAAATGTAAGCAACATTGCATGCAAGTTTTTTCTTCTCAGGCTCAAGAATGCCCCAACTTCCTCTTCCTAATTAACATGTTTTAATTTCCTGTTCGTGCCAGATGCTGTCAGGATGACCAACAGGATGGAGGACTGAACAAAATCTTCTGTGAAGAAGTCACATAGTCAGCTACCTGGACTAACAAGTCCAATTCTTCTATTACCTTTATTCTTCTTTCTTCCTTTAAACTCTGATCCTTTCTGAAGACTGCATAAAGCAGCAAGGAAACATACATCATTCCTTGTTACCCTAAACATGGAGTCTGAGTGATAATTTTGTTAATTATTAGACATGGGCATGACTCAAAAAAATAATTTTTCGTTTTTTGTTTGTCGTTTTGGGGTCCGTTTCGGTTCGTTTTCATTTTTCAGGGTTTTTTTGTGCATTTTTCATTTTCATTTTCATTATGAAACGAAATGAAAAAACAAAACAAAAATGAAAATTTTTCATTTTCGTTAGCATTCTTTTCGTTGGAATGTGTCTGCCATAACGAAAATGAAAAACGGCAAAATTTTTCATTTCGTTTTCGGGAAAATTTTCGTTTTTGTTTTCGTTGCATAACGGAAATGAAAAACGAAAATGAAAATTTCGCTGAGTCATGCCCATCTCTATTAATTATTGTGGGGCAGAGGGGGATTCTTAAAAGACTTGCTGCTAAATTCTAATACTTACTTGTTATCCTTCCATTGTGGAAATATTTGTGCCATCTCCAGAAAAAGGGACAGAAAGTGCATGCAGGTGTCCATGACCACCACTGCCTGTGCTCATTCACCATCCCAAGTGTCATTAATATTTTCTTCAAGATAAAAAAGAGTTCCTCTCCATCTTTTTTCCTGGAGGGAAGAGCTGGGTGTCTCCTGCTGCACCATGGAAGGAAACACAGAAGGGAAACAGGAAAAGGATTATGTTGAGAAAAAATATTGGTAGTGGCAGCTGATTGTCATTTTCAAAAGGGCAAGAGGATATATTGCAGCTGAAGGAAATTAATGAAGAGGAGGAACTTAGGGTGTTTATACACGACCCCTAAACTCCGGGGCAAATGGCTCCCAGCTCCGGAGCTTAAAAATGTTTCCCCACCAGCTCCGGAGTTTAGATGAAATTAAGTGTGACCCCGCCCACCTAAGTGCGACCCAGCGCACTTTTCTTGTACCTGCTCTTCCGGGGTGAAAATTGCTTGATGCGGTGTAAGGATAGTGAGTGCGGGGCTCTCCTCACTTCTGTTTGTTGTTTTTTTTAGCTCCAGCCCCTTTAAGAGCTACTTTACAGAGACAGGAATGTTGTTGCGGCAAGAGCGGAGGCAGAACGGAGGTGAGCCATGATCTTTTCTTCCTTTTTTTCTCCCTCCCCTCACGCAGCCAGCAGCCAGGGTGGGGACACAGGAAGAGCGACAAGCCCCTTAAATCTCTGGTCCGAATTTAAGTGGCCAGCGGATCTTAGGGGTCGTGTAAAAGCACCCTTAGTTGTCTAGATTACCTCATCCTTAGGGAAACCTTGTAGGAGATCTTAGGCCAGTTCATTGTACTTATCACTGGATGATGATGAGAGCCTGGCAGATGAGAGGCCTAGTGACCTATGACAGTGATGATGAACGTTTGGCATTCCAGATGTTAAGGACCACAACTCCTACAGTCCTTTGTCACTGGTAATACTGGCTTGGAATTATGGGAGTTGTGGTCAAAACACTTGGAGTGTCGAAGGTTCATCGCCACTGGCCTATGAGGACAAGCATGAACAGTGTCTCAAGGTCCCAATGATAGCTGATTGGAAATAGCTGAAGGCCTGGAAGAGGCATGCTGAGGACCATACAGTAAATGCTGAGAACTCTGCCATTACACTTACGGGAGGCAACATATTAACAAGTTCTTGCTCCTGCCTCTCTTTGTCTTGCCTGGACTCCTGGCCTGAACTTGGACCATCTGATGACCTGCTTCTAGCTGCCACCTGTGATTTGGGAGGAAGAGCTGCTTGCCCTGGGATTTTTTTAGCTTGACCCTAGGACACTGTAAACTGTTCTTTGGACAACTGAACCAGCTGTGAGGATGTAGCCCGGTACTTGCTGCCTAGAAAAGGTGACAGCAGCTACACTCATGAACCTTCTCAGTCTTCTGTTCTCCTTTCTTGCTTTGTCCAGTGGGAAGAGTGGAGCAGTGCCAGTGTCTTCTTCTCACATCCAGGTCTGTTCAGGATCTTCTGCAGGAGTGACAGTAGGGTGACAGCAACATTCACCACCCTCGAGATTCTACTATTTATTTATTCATTTTATTATTTATTTATTAAATTTCTATACCATGCCATCTAGCAATATAGGTCACCCTGCAGCTGCCTCACCCCAACAGCAGGGGGGGGGGTTCCTGCTGAATTATTCCACAGTGAGAAAGGGACTAAACATGATGCAGAAATGCTAAAATTAATATATGTTAATACATAGATTTCTCCTCTGAATCATGCATCAGACTCAATAGCACCAGTCCACTCAGTATTGAGTTGATATCAAGTTACAGTGAAAATGGTGAAGGAAAAGGATAAATATTAGAAGGTGTATCCAGCATTTTCATGGGTTTGAACGGAACAGAAATGAGGTCGGTCTATAAGAGATCAAGGCACAGCAGAGCCAGATTGGTATTGGCACATTGCACACGGCCCTTTGCCTTGGAAGATACAACTGTTATTATCATACAGAGGCTGAATCCAGTAATAAGTATGTCTATTGAATCAGTGGGGATTTGGTGACTCAGCACTTATCTAAGTTCCATTAATTCCAGTTCTGACTGGTTTTCAGCTGAAGTCTTATATGAAAGAGTTTGTTCACCTATGGAAACAAAAACCTTTGTAGGCTCTTGTCTGAATTTTATTTTAGATGTGGAAGATGAGTTTTGATAGAGCGTGTGCTGCATTATTTCAATTGTGAGTGTAAAGGGCTTCAGTGTTCCTGCTTTATCAGTTATGCATAATTAGAGTGTTCAGGTAGCTTATCAGATGTTACAACAAGCTCTTTGCCCATTCATACTGCCGTGAAGCTAAGAACTGAATTAACACCTTCTTTTTCCTATAAAGCAGTGTAAGTGAATTATCATGTTACACATAGGGGTTTAAGAAGGTTTTACTATGCTTTGAAAGCAAGAGTCAGCATAGCTGAAGGGAAGATGCACACCAGCACAGAAGCTGTCTTATTCATCCAGATGGCCTCTGGAAAAACAGAGATACATGCCTAGAAATGCTATTCACATACAATTATGCCGATTGACAGCACACTGCTACTCATGTCTGCTCACAGATAGGTTCCACTGAGCTCAGTATGGCTTTTTTTACTGAGTAAGAGTGATATTAATGAAGACTCATTGCTAAGAATAGAACCAGACTAGTTCACAGATGGTAAATCAGTGTATGGCAATACTATTTTAGATGGCAAGTGGGAGCTATAATACCTATGTCCATTAGACCACAAGAAAATCCCCTCATTTCCCAGCCAACCCCTCATGCATAATGAAAGTACATGTTACATTAAACACTTAGGCAAAGGGGCTTTTATTCTTTTGTTCTCTGTTGTAGTGGTACAGATTGTTAGAAGAAGTGGTAACAGCTGTCAGCCTTGATAGCTTTAAAGAAAGGACTGGAGAAGTTCATGGAGAACAAGGGTATCAGTGGCTATCATTATGGATGCCTAAGGCCAGCATCTGGGTTGGAGAGACAGGCAGGATATCTCTCAATGCCATTTGCAGGGAATCGTAAGCAGGTGAAGACATCTGCTTGGGAATACCCTGAAGCAAATGGTGAGCCTCTGTGTGAGACAGAATGCTGTACTGGATGGGCTGTGGCCTGTTCCAGCAAGGCTGTTCTTATGTACTTATGTACTTATGGTGTGTGTGTATTGGGGAGGGGGAGTACAGAACTTGCCATAAACATACAACACACTGTCTGCTATAGTGTTGATCTTACTTTTTTAAACATAAAAACATCTGTGTGAAAGGTGGGCTGGACAATGAAAGGAGGTTTGATTTCTCCCTGTATCCCAGCCCACCTTTCCCACAGATGTTTTTACGTTTAAAATGTTAGATCAACACCATAGCAGTGTGTTGTGTGTTTAAGGCAAATCTGTACTCCCCCTCCTCAATACGCACGCACGCACGCATGCACGCACGCACACACACACACACGCACACACACACACACTTTTTACAACACGAACCCTCCAGGATCTTTCAGTGGTACCTTCGTAAGACATCAGACTTGCAAGCAAAGCCATGCTATCTCTCACTTTACCAATTACATCCACACACAAGGACTGAACCAAACTCTTGTTGCAACAAATAAATAGGTAGAAAAAAGTACCGGTGTGTACCAGATACAGAAACAAAATTCCAGTTTCCATAATTCCTTTAATGGATCACTAAAGTGTTACCAATAGAGATGGGCATTAAATGCTAAAATGGCATTTTGTTTTGTTTGTCCTCATTTTGTTTTGTTTATTTTTTTAAAAAATCATTGCATTTTTCTTTTCTTTTTTCATTATTCATTTCCCCCTAATTGGGGGGAAATTGGGGGTGGGTGGGAAAGCACGGGGTTTTCAAACTGTCTTTGAGCCACTGAAGCAAGTAACAGCTGCAGCCATCAGTGCTTGCTTTGGTGGCTCAAAGACAGTCTAAAACCCTCGTACTCCCCTCTCCAATTGGGCACGTTGCGGAGCAAAGCGCTGGCTTTTTAAACTGTCCTTGAGCCACTGAAACAAGCGCTGATGGCCGCAGCTGCCATTTGCTTCCGTGCTTTCCCTCCACTCGGGCATGTCATGGGGAACAAAAAACCAAAATGAAACAAAACAAAGATTTCCAGTTCGTTTCGTTTCATTTTTCTTTAAAAATCAGTTTGTTTTTCATTTTGTTCTGAAACAAAATGCAAAACAAAAAAAAATGAAAAAAAATCATTTCGTGCCCATCTCTAGTTACCAATATGTTGTTTCAAGTTTTTCAAGAAAAATGCTATACTATATGAGGTTACAGCAAATAGCTCAAAGATTGCATCCGATATCTGCAAAAGGCCTGTGATGCAGTGGACAGAACTACAGAAGATGGAGGCTATACTCCAAAGAGAGAGGACAGACTGGAGATTGATCCCTTGACATCCTTATCTCATGCTGAATGCAAAACTCTACCAGACGTCTCTGGCAGTTTGGACTCATGACAAGAAGTAGAGGCATCTTAGGGCGTTTATACATGACCCCTAAACTCCACAGCAAATGGCTGCAAGCCCCGGAGCTTGAAAATGTTTCCCCACCAGCTCCGGAGTTTACAGGCAATTAAGTGCGACCACGCCCACTTTAGCGTGTCCCAGCACACCTTTCAAGTACCTTCTCTCTGGAGGTGAAAATTCCTTGATGCGGTGCAACGATAGTGAGTGCGGGGCTCTCCTCGCTTCTGTTTGCTGTTTTTTGGCTCCTGTCCCTTTAAGAGCTACTTAAGAGCTACTGGAATGTTGCCCCGGCAAGAGCCGGCAAGAGCAAGAGGCAGAACGAGGCAGAACAGGAGGTAAGCCACGGTCTTTCTTCCTTTGTTTTCTCCCTCCCCTCACGCAGCCAGCAGCCAGGAAGTGTGGAGGGGGTGGGAACACAGGAAGAGCGACAAGCCCCTAAGATCTCTGGTCCGAATTTAAGTGGCCAGCGGATCTTAGGGGTCGTGTAAAAGCACCCTCAATCTGCTCCAGTTCTTCACCTGTTTATCTTAACTTCAAATTCCATAGCCTCTCGGGGTGATAAAGAGTTCTGGGAACTTGAAGGTATTTGAATAAATGCATGACAAAACCAGACTTTAGTACAGACAGGTGATATTTTCCTTTTACAGGAACACTGCTCCCAATACAGAATCAGAATCCCCTCTTGTGGGGCTCTTTATGTGTTCTTTGACTGAGAGAACAAGCTGCAGCAGTCACACAGTACCTTTGGATATTTTGATAACCAGGCCTTTTATGTTGAAGGGTTTCTCAGATAGTCATACAGCTTGTAATATCAGAACATTTCCTCCTTGAATTCAAAATGTTTATATTTTCAAAGAACACTGTGGAAATCTGGAAGAAATTGGATTACAGGATTGTCTGTCACTCCACTGTTAGACATGTTTACTTGGAGCTGAAGTATATTAACACAGACTTTCAATCAACAAGCTTAGAAGGGTGCTGTTCTTACATGTGGAGGATATTTTTTTAAAAAGTCCAATGATTCAAAGCTACCTCTGGCATATCAATTTGGGATATTGTGCTTCTGTATCCATGATTCAATAAAACAGGAAATGGCCTTATACTGTGGCACAATATTGTGTCTCTGTTGTCAAGCTTTACACAGAAAAGGGCAGTCTGAATGTTGACAGTACCAGAGGCAGCAGTCAAGATGGTTTGCAGGATGGTCACTACTACAAGGTAACACCAAGTGAGGGAAAATCCCAGATACTAACTCCTTTTTTCTTCAGTTAGCCACCGCTTACTCAAGCACAAAGCAATTGTAGAGTTTGTTTGACTAATGATTTGTTTAAAAGGGAAAACTGGGAGCAGTGTGTCACTGGAAACCAAGGTCAATGTCACATATAGAGTAATACCTCGTAAGATGAATGTCCCTTAAAAAAAAAAAACCACCACCACCCCCCCCAAATAAAAACATAAGCATCTACACAACAGGCTAGGTAATACTGTCCAAGTGCTCACTGCCAGTGGTCCTTGAGTTCATTATTAAGTGCAATTATAGCTCTGGGATAAAAACTGTTCAGAAGACGTGTGGTCCAAGTTTTAATTGTTCTGTATCTTCTGCCAGAAGGCAACAGGCTTGTAGAACAAATTAAATTCATCTCAGGAGGCACTACTGTATTATGTGAAAGAAAGACAGTGAAGAAAGACAGGGACAAAAATCAGCTCACTTGAAATGTGGTGTTGGGGGAGAGCCTTACAGAGAGCCAGAGGGGCAGAAATGGGGGTGCTCAACCAAGTCAAGTCTACACTTTCACTAGAGCAAAAATTAGTAAGCTAGCACTACCCTCCCATGCACATAGAATGAAAATACAGAACTGACCAGAAAAGACAATATTACTAGGGACAGGAAGAGCTGTAGGAAGAGAAAGACCTAATATGAAATGGGTTGAACTCAAGGAAGCCACAGCTGTTAATTTGCAAGACCTGAGCAGAACTTATGGGGGTGGGGGTTGGAACAATATTGATAGGAAGCAGGGGAAGTCAGTTGGAAGAGAGAACAACCTAACATGAGATGTTGTTGGGTTGCAACATCTTGGCAGTGCTGTTAATAATATGACATTTTAAATATCATTAACTTATACAGTATAGTCACCAAACATAAGAACTGACTTGATGGCACCTGACATTTTGGGAGTTTTTCTCTTTAGTTACTACGTACTCAACTGTTTAGTGACAGGAACTGATCTGGAGTATAGTTTCAAAGTTATAATTCCTTATTAGGGCTGTCTCCATTTTTAGAAATGCCCTGTAGAATGCTGATTTCCTCTGCTGCACAATAATATAGATGCACTCTTGTGCAGCTGTAATACAAATCCACCAACTTTCAAGGAACCATGGTATACATATGTATAATCAAGAGGTTTCTGATAAAGGCATTTTCAGAGCCATTAGCATTGGCTGCAAATTTTTTTTTATTGAATTAGACAAAGAAGAGAAGAAAGAAAATGTTCTGTATCGCTTGGAAGGCGGCTGTAAGAAATAATGTCAAGTGTATGTGTGCATGCAGTCATCCAACAATGCTGCTTTGAGTCAAGGATCTATTACACCACAATCCACAAGAAGAGAATGTGACCTACTTGCCATTATGAAGAATGCACTCAGTGCTTTGTAGATGTAATTGTTCAAACCCATTGTGAATCGGGTAGAGTAATAGACACAGGGGCTATGAATGAATTTTTTTCTTCTGCTTGTCCTCTGCTAATGGGAAGGTTGCATGTTATGCAGCCTGAGGATGTAGAGAAGATTGGAGACATGGGAGAACTGTCCGAGTAGATATGGAGAGTGGAGAATGCCTCTTTAGAACAAAACAGGTCTCCATCCTGCCTAACAGAGGTGGTAATAAGACCTTTTTGGGAACTCCACTGGGGTGAATAATTACTGGCCCATTTTAAATATTTGATTTCTGGGCAAGCTTCTTCAATTTATGGTAGCTTCATGGTTCCAGGAATTACTGGGTGAGATGGATTAGATAAATTATTTCAATATATGTTAGGTCTTGTTATGGGATACAGTCATCCTTGACATCTTGTTGAATGACATACTGGAGAACCATTCCCACTGGAAAGATTTTTGGCAACTTCAGTGGGTCCAGGATGTTGCATCCTAGACTTCTGATTGGAGCTGCCTACGAGGAGAACAAAAAGTTCCTGCCCAAAACAATTTCACTGGCAGCTGGTTTGTTTCCAGGCCAACATGAAAAGGCAGATTTTGCTCTAAAAGGCCCTGAACAACTTGGGTCTAGATGATTTGATACCATCTGTGTCTCCCCATGTGAGTATCTCCAGTTTTTAAAATCGTCAGTGGAGGTCCTTCTCTTGGTCCTCTTCCCCTTAAAGACAACCTTGTGAGGACAGGACCTTTCACTGGCTGCTGCCTCGCTATGAAACTCCCTCCCATGGGACATCAAGCTGCTCCTCTCCCTGCTGTCCTTTTGGCCAAGCAGCCAAAGACTTTTCTTTTCAGGTAGGATTTTAGTAAATAATTGGTTATTAAGGATTGGTTCTTTGTATTTTTATCTTTCAATATGTCTGGAAGTAGAGTCATGGCAACTGGACTTCTTTTCTTGAGAGATTGAAAGATTTCGCTACTCATCCAAGCAGCTTCATCAGTCTGAGGAATGTTAGTGGCAAGTCCTCCATTTTATAGTTCATCTTCAGTTCACATCACCTTGGTCTGAGCAGGCTCATAAGTTGGACTGTGGGAAACTGCACCCTAGATTCTGGGTCAAGCCAACCTTTTCTTCAGTGAGAGAATGCTCTCCTGGCAAAGATCCAGTCTGAACTAAGCTATGAAGGGAAGGGTCCCCACTCTTTCCCAGCTTCTGCTTCTGCTTAGCGATGGCATATAGGCATCAACAGGTTCCTTGACCAAGCCTGGCAAGGTGATGTAACTGCTAGCCTATAGTAAAGGAGTTATGTAATCATTAATTAGTAAACAGCATGATGTAATCTTTTTACTCAATAAAAATGCCTGGAGGCCTTTTGTCTTCAGATTTCTGCTGGCCAGAACTAACTTGAAATCACTGGTCTATGCTGAATCCTACCCCTCTCTGCCTATGTGCACTGAAAATTGCTTAACATTGGTTTTACCCTGGACACTCTTAGTGCCAACATTGTGGCTGTGTGTCTGGATACAGCAAATGTTGATCTAGCATAATTCACCACTTTGAATCCATGAGATCAACCAGCAGACGGGTTCTGATAGCACCGGTCATATCAGTAGGCAAAGGAAATTTACATCTATTCCTAATCCAATACTGCCAGCGTATCTTTGAGTTAGGATTGAATTTTTCAGTTGCATTGTTGAATTAGTCAGGCATGCCCAAACTTCGGCCCTCCTGATGTTTTGGACCACAACTCCCAGAATTCTAAGCTTAGATTGCCAATGCCAAAGGACTGTGGGAGTTGTGGTCCAAAACATCTGGAGGCCTGAACCTGCTATTCTCCAGAAATTGGTGAGCCAACTCCTATCATCACCAGCCATTGGCTTGATGTCAATTATGAACAAAAACTTCTAGAAAGCACCAGGTTGAAGAAGGCTGGGTCAGATTTTAGAACCTCAGAGACCAACATGCAACAGAATAAGGCACAATATTACTGCCCATCTCTATTCACAAATATTGTAAAACTATTCCTGGGTGAGAAGTTTAATTTTAACCAAGAATAAATAAAGGATGTATACCAAACAGTATTTGCTTCCATGATTTATTTGTCACTCTTATGCTTCTGTTCCCAAAATCCCTTTGGTTAGAAATGAGTCACCAATGCTGGGCTTTTGTGACTTTCCTACAGTTCTATATGAGGCCAGTGGTAATGTCCTTCAGCTTAGTTAGGGAAGGTGGCTGATCATTAACATGGAAGTTATAAATAAGCCCATAGTAGGGCAGTAGCTCTCTGTAATTATGCTGCATAAAAATAACAATGTAGCACAAGAACATTAATTTCCTATTTCCTCCCCATTATATCTCCCTTCCAAATATTTTTTTAAATTCCACAGTACAATTCTGTCTCTATAATTTCAATAAGTTATTTTAAACATGTGATATTTGTTGCTTTTAATACCGGATTTATTGTTGCCCGTTTAACATTTATATATTGGACTAGGTTGCTGTTTTGTTTCTGTGATTATTTTATTCACTGTGTCGGGTTCTTAGAATTATGAGCCACCACACAGAATTTGTGACTTGGTGATATGCAGCTCTTACAATACTATCCATAATGGTAGCAACAACAATACACATCATTGCTGTATTATTTAAATATAGGAACTGTTTTGCCCCAAGTGAGGTGTGGTGTACTAAGGAGAATGTAGGACTTGAATTTAGGAAATCCAGGTTCATGTCCCAAATAAACTCACTGAGTGACTTTGGATCAGTCTGTCCCTCCCCCACCTCTCTAAAAGCAGAGCAAATTGTTCTGCTTATATACCACCACGTAGTGCTTAAAGCATTCTCTAGGCAGTTTAAAATTTATTTTATGCAGCCTGCACATTGCCTCCCCCCACAAGCTGGGTCCTCATTTTACTGACCTCAGAAGGATGGAAGACTGAATCGGCTACAAACCAGCTACCTGAGATTGAACCCTGGATCATGAGCAGAGTTTTGGGTGCAATACAGCAGCATAGCCACTGCTCCATTGGGCTACCTACCAGATATTCAAGGACTATCAGACCTAGAGATGGGCACGAATAAAAAAAAATGGCATTTCGTTTGTCATTTGTCGTTTGGAGGGTCTGTTTCGGTCCGTTTCCATTTTTCGTGAATTTTTGCAAAAAAAAAAACCGTTTTCATTTTTGTTCGTTTCATTACAATTTCGTTACCATTTATTTCAATTTTTTGTTATTTTTTTTTAGGATTTTAAGCAATTCACTCATATTGCAGTAACGGAAACGAAATGCACGACAAAACTTCTGGTGTTTCTGTTTGTTTCGTTTCATTTTAGAGACAAAATTTGTTTGTCGTTTCGTTGTGTAACAAAACAAAAAAAGAAACGGAAACAAAAATTTGTTTGTTTCGTGCCCATCTCTAATCAGACCCCATGTCTACCCAGAGATGGCACTGGAGGTGCAAGAGGCAGAAAGACTGGCAGCAATGTTTCCAGCAGCAACACAGGAGGACCCTTGGCCATGACAAAAACTGCTGTTACAAACCCTCCCTTCATAAAGTCAGCAGATTGTGATAATTCTTGAAGCCACACCAGGCACAGTTTGTTCTCTCATTCATTCATTTGACTTTTATACCACCCATTTAGGCCTAGGGCTACTCTGGGCAGTATACAACAGGAAATAGCGTAACAAAATAACAAAGTAACACATTTAACAAACCAAAATACAAACAACATAACATAAGCAAAATATACATAAATCAACAACAATAAACTAAAGCTAAAACGGAAGTAAAAATAGACAGGAGATTGTTAAATAAAAAAAAGATAAGTGGTAAAAAGAATAGTGTCTTACTAGATGTTTGGGAAATCAAGAAAGGCCATTCTATACGAGCGAGTTTTCAATAGTTTTTTTAAAAGTTTGAAGCAAGGGTGCCAGTGAATTTCTGGAGGTAGGTAGTTCCATAACTGGGGAGCAACCACTAAGAAGGCCCTACTCCTTGTTACAACTTTCCGGGCCTCTCTCGGGTTTGGAACACCCAGGTTTCCTGCCTGGCTAGCACAGGGTGATCCGGGCAGTTCTTCTTGGGAGGAGCCGCTCTGTCAGATACTGAGGTCCCAAACCATTTAGGGCTTTGTATGTTAACATCAAAACATTGAAGTCAATGTGGGAGTGTACCGGCAACCAGTACAGAGCTGCCAGTACGGGGGTCTTTTTTGTCCCGTTAAAAGTCTGGCAGCTGTATTCTGCACTAGCTGCAATCTCCACATTAACTTCAAGGGTAGACCCACGTAGAGAGCACTTAGCAGTAGTCTACAGTAGAATAGGCTAGTGGAGAGAACTCAGACCACTGTGGGATAGATGGGGGGAGGGAGGCTCCTTTCTCTAACTTTATTGTACACCATATCCCCAGGTCAGTCTTAACCATTCTAACAGCCTTAGATTTATGGAAACCTGGGTGGAGGGGATGGCTGCCTGTTGCCCTGACTCAAGGCAGCTCTCACATCAATGCCTGTCTGCCTGCCCGTATAATTTTAAAAGGAATAGGAATATGACTTTAAGTGCTGCTTTCTTCATTAGATCCACTCAGCACAAAAAGTTATTAGATTGATCTCCTTATTCTCTACTCGAAGGCTGTTCTGTGATTTAGAGAGGAGGCGTGCACTTGAAAAATGCCTGCAACTGTACAAGTATTTCCATCTTTGCACGTGGAAGGAGGAGAAGGATAATGTAAGGATGCCTGGTGATTATAGTGCATTCAAACTTTCAAGGGCTTCCCATCATCACCACAAGGGCTTCGCAGTAGGGGTTCTGGGAAATCGTATGCAGCCTGCAGGATGCATTATGCCCACTGCTGTGGTATTGTAACATATAACACAAGGTGATGCCATAGCACTTTTTCCACGATAAGATAAGATAAGATAAGATAAGATAAGATAAGATAAGATAAGATAAGATAAGATAA
>JAHTLZ010000275.1:24110339-24140894 GCA_023846285.1 Phrynocephalus versicolor
ACACACACACACACACACACACACACACACACACACACACACACACATCTCCCAGCTGTGTCCTCCCTGGTTTCTGGTCCAGCACGTGGGCAGGTCGGAGGGTCGGAGGAGTGGGGTGGCCATCGTTTACAGGGAATCCCTTTTTGTCAGCAGATCTGCGATGTTGGTGTGTCCTGGGTTAGAATGCCTAACGGGGCAGGTTTGGCATTGTGCTCGGGTACCATGCTCTCTGCAACCCTGCACAATCCATTCCAGAGCTCACTGTGTTCATCTCGGCGGCTTTGTTGAGATCCCCTTGCCTTTTGGTGGTAGAGGACTTCAACATGCATGCCAAGGATGGGCTTCCAGGAGTGACTCTAGATTTCATGGAGTCCATAGCCTCCATGAATCTGTCCCAGCATGTGGTTTGCCCCATCCATAGAGCAGGGCATACCATGGACCTATTTTTTCCTCGACATCGGCGGATCATAATCTGAGGCTTGGGGACATTGTTCCCCAACCTGTGTCATGGTCAGATCACCATCTGCTGTCTTTTCCCCTGTTGATCACTGCCCCACTCCGCAGGGAGCATTGGTCCCTTGTTTGGGCCTGTATTTCCAGCTGAGGCCTCTAGGGCATTGGCCCATTGTAGGCCGGCAGCTTCCCCTTCAGTCCTTGCCCATCCTGGCTTATTAAATCTGCCAGAGGGAACATGCCAGAGTGAGCTTCAGTTATTTCCAATGCATCCTTCAGGGAAGGGATTTTTCACTCTTGCCTGAAGGAGACAGTGGTGAAGCCCACTTTAAAGAAACCTGGCTTGGCATCGGACGATTTGTATTGTCTGATTGCCAATGTTCCTTTTTGGGGGGCAAGATTATTGAGAGGATTGCTGCCATCCGCCTCCAGACATTTCTGGAAGGAAATGGATTGTGTCCTAGATCCGTTCCAGACCGGGTTCAGGCTGCGTTGGGGGACTGAGACAGCTCTAGTCGCACTGCAAGATGACCTCCTCAGGGCGGCTGACAGGGGTTGCTCTACCTTGTTGGTCCTCCTGGACTTATCAGCCTTTGATACCATCAACCACAATATCTTGCTGGGCCAGCTCTCCAAGGTGGGGATTGGAGGCACAGCTTTTAGCTGGCTCTGGTCCTTCCTTGGTGTTAAGCTGGAGGAAGAGTAGTTGGGTCCTTGGACGCTCCCATGCTCTTTAACATCTATATGAGGCCATTGGCTGAGGTCATTAGGGGATTTAGAGTCTGGTGTCATCAGTATGCTGATGACACGCAGCTCTATCTCTCCTTTACCACCTCTGCAGTGGAGGCAGTGTAGACCCTTGAGTCTTGCCTGGATGTGGTCATTGAAGGGACCAGGGCTAACAGCTCAGACTCAACATGGAGAAGATCGAGGTCCTGATCTTTGGGGTGTCCTCTACTGGGTACAGTGGCCCTCTCCCCAGTTTGGTGGATAAAGTCCGGAATCTGGACATGATTTTTTATCCGGCCTTATCCCTGGAAACCCAGGTGAGGGCCGTCTCAAAGGCTGCCTTTTCCCACCTTTGGCAGATTGCCCCAGATCCACCTGTAACTGGATGAGGCCTCCCTGAGAGCTGTTGTGCAGGTGCTTGTGCTCTTGAGGATAGACTATTGCAGTGATGGCGAACCTTTTAGAGACCGAGTGCCCAAACTGTGATTCAAAACCCACTAATTTTCTCGCAAAGTGCCAATACAGCCATTTAACCTGAATACAGGTGGCTGACAAGGGGAGATGTCTGGTGCCCACAGAAAGAGCTCCGAGTGCCACCTTTGGCACCCATGCCATAGATTCGCCAACACTGGACTATTGCAATGCTCTCTATGTGGAGTTGCCCTTGAACATTATTTGGAGACTGCAGTGGGTACAAAATGCAGTAGCCAGACTGGTGGTTGGTGTGGGAAGATATGACCGCATCACCCCAGTTATGGCTTGCTTGCATTGGCTGTCTGTTACATCCTGAATAGAGTTCAAGGTACTGGTTTTGATTTACAAAACCCTCTATGGCTTGGGATCTGAATACCTGGTGGAGCAGATATCCCACTTTGGTTGAGAACGCCTACAGAAACCGGTAACCCAAAACTGGGCCTTCTCTGTGGTTGGCCCCTAGTTGTGAAACCATCTGCCAAGTGAGCTGCATCTAGCACAGTCCCTGCTGGCCTTCAAAAAGCTGTTATGACTCTGCGTTTTAGAGAGGCATTTGGTGACCATTAGGATTTTTAAGAGGGTTTTTTTGTGTGACATATTAGCCTACCATTTTTACTGAATATTTTATTATTTTTATTTATTTTTTAAATTATTGTTGAATTATAATTGTTGTGAAACACCTAGTCTCATAAGAAAAGAAGTCCTGTTGCCATGAAACAACATCTGGCCAAAGTTGGGAACCACTGGCCTAAGTGATCACTCATTTTATGGCTCCATCTCTCCCACAGAGCTGTTAAGATACATACTTAGTCGGATAGCTTCCTATGGTTACTGGGATATCGTATCACACTGCCAGAGTTTGGGGAATAACAAAGTGGGCCCTTTCAAACAAGTTTATGCATTTCCCAGCAGATTTAGTAGTAAATGGCCAATAAAGTCCTAAGCATACTCTTAGTAGAGTACAGCAGTACTTAATATCTGTAATAGCTGCCACTGGTAGATTTAGTAGAATTAGCAATACCCTTAGGAGAATTGCTGTGAACAAAACTGTGATAATCTCAAATATTAAGAAATGCTTGGCAGTAGCATTTCAAATACAAGAGTGGGAGCTTTGGGTGGCTCTTGTAATGATATAATGCAGTCTTTGCAGTAATTCACTGATTAGCTCTCGTATTACCATCTGACACTCAAATTATATGCTACCTGGAGGGCAGAAAGGTTTTAAAATAATTATAAAAAATAAAAATATTTCAAATCCAAACTGCCTTTGACAGGCTAGGAGAAGAGCAAGTAGGGAAAAGCTTACTTCTCTTACCTCCCTACAGTTTTTAGCTTTTAAGAACCAAGCTTTCTAAATTCCTTTTCCACCAGGGAGATGAAGAGAGTAAAAGGAAATTATCACAAACAAGCTGTCAGAGTTCTCTGAATCCCTAATTGGAGAATAGGCGGGATCCTCCACTTCCTGTGGATTGAGCCCATTCAACACAATACTTCCTTCCTCCAAATATGGATTTACCGAACTAGACAATATTAGGTGATTGTGGAATAGAGATGGGCATGAAACAATTTTTTAATTCATTTTGTTATTCATTATTCATTTTGTTAGCTAACAAAATGAATAACGAATCAAGCCATCAAAGAAAAACGAAATGAAACGAAATGGAAATTTCTGTTTCGTTCACTTTGTTTTTCATTTGAGGACATCACTTACCTTCTCGCTGCATTGGTCCCTTCTCTTCGGTGGTGCTAGAAATAATTTTTTTTTAAAAAAAATGGCACCGCCCCAGACTCCCGGGGAAGCCAGCACCTCTCAGCTGTGAAGGGGAAAACAAGCTCTCAGCATTGGGGAATTAAAGAAAAAACACCAAGCGCCAACCCAGCCGAGGAGTTTTTTTTAAAAAAATATTTTGTATTAACAAAGCGAAATGGGGGAGAAAAAGAATAACAGTGCCCATCTCTATTGTGGAATGTTACTGTAAACAAAGGGCTTGAAGACCATCTGATACTTTATTTCAACTCTTTCACATTGTTAATGAGGTGTTGTATAGGGACTGGGGTAGTTAATGGAAAAAGCACATCTGATCTATCCTGATTTCGGAAGCTAAGCAGGGTCAGCCCTCGTTAGCACTTAAATGGGAGACCACCAGGGAATACCAGGTGCTGTAGGTGCTTGGAGTAGGAACTGACAAACCACTCCAGTATTCTTGCCAAGAAAACTCCATGGACATGGGGTCATGAAGAGTCGATCATGATTGTAACAATGCAGCACACGCCCAGGTGCTTACTTGGAGTAGAGGTTAAAGAACAAGAATGTGTCCATATCCTGGGTGAGGAGGATGGACTGAAATTCCTTGTGAGTTGGTGTAGCCTAAATCATACCTTTTTTTCTCTTTGTAGAATGAACATGGGGGGATATCTAGTCCACTAAAACTGTATTCGGTTACCTGTGGTCAAAAATGAGCATCTCGAACAGCTGTAATAGTGGGCCCTGTTACTTTAAGACACATTTACTCACAAATCAATCATGTTTGGTCCTTCTTACAATTTGCAATGGACGAATCTGTTAATTTTACATTCCTCTGCATTAATTTGGAATTTTGGTTCAATTCTCCAGTTCTTTCTGTTGAAAGTTTACATAGATTTGAGAACTTTGTAAAAATATTCAAATAAAAAAGTTGATTGAAAATTTCAACCATCTTAATTCAGTATGTAACATTATTCATGGAACAGAGAAGCCCATGTTATATTATGTAGATTTTAAAGATGAGACCCTGGTGTGTGTGTGGGGGGGGGGGAGAGGCAGAGAGATGACACTAATTTAGGACCACATGTAAAGCTGAAAACACAAGGATCTCAAATTGTACTGGTAGGAGCCAAGCCCTCTGCGTCAGTGGGTGAATCACATATTTTCATTTTCTCCACCATTCAGGTTTTTAAAATGCCAAGTTCTACCCACTGATTTTGGTGTGTTTGTGTGACGGGGGGTGTTTTGGGGAACATTTTATTTACAAAATGAACCAAACCAAATCCCTACCTCTTTCTTTTTTCTGCATGTTTCTATGAATTTAGCCAAATAGTTTATACCACACCAGAATAACTATTTATATGAAACAGATATTGAAGACTCTGCCATTCATTTCATTGTCTCTGCATACCAGAATCTGAGACTCAGATTTCCAAATTTTCAGTGGTGCCTGCTCTTGCATGTAATATTTATTTTTCCACATGTTTTTGAAAATAGAAGCCTATTATATATTCATTGCACATCATTTAATTTTCCAGGTACACTTGTCTATCCATTGCATGTTTAATTCCCATCCATTCCAATTCCTAATTTACTTTAAATAAAGGAACTGCAGTTAATTTGATTCAATGCTGCTGTTGGTGGGTTTTTGTTTTAGAAAAAAAGATGGAAGGAAACTATAAAAAGCTAGAGGCAGACATTTTTGTCTATTTTATAGCTGTCATGTTCTGGTCTTTCATTTTTCTGTCAGCTTGTTATTCTGTGGTGAATCAGAAGCAGCTATGCTTTCTATGACTAAGGCTATCAAAAAAGGTCTAAGTAGCAGTTATCTGGTCTTCTAATCCATGGATTGGGCTGTGGGCAGCTTCTCCATTGAGCTGCCTGAATGCCCTAAGCATATCCGATCCACTGCCTTTTTTGCACAGGCATCCAGGCACCACACCAGCCGAAAGCAGGAGGCACCCCCCCACACACACACAAATCTGTCACACGCTCACCCATCCACATCTATGCACAAAGCGAGGGTGCGTGTGTGGAATCCAAGCTCAGAGTGTCTCTCCCTCCCACATACACACACACACACCATCCATTTTCAGTACCTTGGTGTGGGTGGGCATCCATCCTTGTGTGTATGCATGCACATGCCTGGCTGTGGTGTTTCTCTTCTCCTACCCCAACCCCCCTCTGTGTGGAGCTTTTTCCAGACCCACACAAGGCCCACTCTCTTCCCTTTTCTTCTCTTCTTTCTTTCTCCTCTCCCCTTTGCTCTCCTCTCCCACCCCATCCCAATTCCCACCCACTCACCTCAACCCCATTCTCTTCTCCCTCTCTCTCTCTCTCTCTCTCTCTCTCTCTCTCCCTTCTTTTCCCTGCTCTCAAACTCTGCCTCCCCAAGCCCTGAAAAAAAGTGAGGAGAGGGCACCAGGTATGTAAATAAGTAGTTACTCATTACAATGGCATGTCTCCTGGCTATGAAGAGCAGGACAGAGAGAGAGAGAGCATGAGGATTGTATGACTGATGCTTGTTAAGAGGTTCCCCTCTCTGGCTGGAGTGCGGGAAAATATTGCAACATTGCAAGGGCAAGTAAAGTGGGTGCAGATAATCCATCTGCCCCCCCTTGCTGCTGGGTGGGCGAGACATGGTTGGGGGGGGGAGAGGGCACAAGGTGCTCCAAATGCTAGCTACGCCTCTGCATTAAGGAGAAAGTTTTTTCTGGCATGAGAGTGCTGGAGAGAGGGCAAACTGTAGTTCTCCACTTCCCCACTGTTGACTCTGCCTCAAAAGGACCCATACTGGCTAAGAGAGCGGTCACTATGGAATATTGTCTAGAAACCTGAATAGAAATAGCTGAGAAATGGAATGGAAATAGCTGAGAGATAATTTATTCCACAGAGTTTGTCTACTGTTTCTCCCAAGGGACTGAATAAAAATACCAAAGAAAGGTACTGAAATAACAATTAAAAGATTGCTGCAAATCATTGTAGGGATTTGATGTCATTCATGAAGTTTCATGACTCAAGACAGGAAACCAAATGCTTACACTCACTGATTAACTTGCATCAACTTGCCATTGAGATTTTATGCTGAGTGCATTTCATTAGTATGCGTACATAACATTTTTTTCCTTTGGCCAATGATTATTTATAGAGATGAGCATGAAACAATTTTTATTCATTTTGTTACTCATTATTCATTTTGTTAGGTAACGAAACAAATAACGAAGGCCCCCTCAAAGGAAAATGAAATGAAACAAAACATTTTTGTTCATTTTGTTTTTTATTCCCATTGCTTCCATGACCAGCCTCAATGGAGGGAGGTTGGCAGCGCCAATCAGCTGCGGCCCCTCTTGTTTTAAAAAACAGCGCTTCGAGCAGCCACGCTACAGATGATCGGCACTGGGGAAATATGTTTTTTTTTTAAGCGCTGACCAGCCCACAGGCCAGCTGGTTGGCTGTAGGGGAAATATATATATTAAAAAAGTACTGACCAGCCTGCAGGCCAGCTGGTCAGTGCTAGAGAAAAATATTTTAAAGAAAAAAGTGCCACCCAGCCTGCAGACCAGCTGGTCAGTGCTAGGGGGAGAAATAAAGATAATTGTGTTTTTTTTAAGTGCTGACCAACCCACAGGACAGCTGGTCAGCGCTAGAGAAAAATATTTTTTTTTTTTAAAAAAAGCGACAACCAGCCTGTAGGCCAGCTGGTCAGCACTAGAGGAAAAAAATATTTTTTTTAAAAAAAGAGCCGACCAGCCCACAGGCCAGCTGGTCAGCACTAGGGGGAGAATAAAAAATAAAAATAAAAAGCGCCAATCTTTCAGATCAGGAATATGGCAGTGGATGTCAAATGTAGCTTTGTAGCTAGTTATAGTATACCTGAAGGTTGAAACTAACGTTTGGCTAGCATTTTTTATAGTTTTGGCTGAATCTGCTCTCCCCCCCACCCCCACCCCCCCAAAAAAACAAGGCTTAATTCCTTTAATACTGAAAGATACTTATCTGTCCACTTGGAACAAAGCTCTATCTGCTAAAGTTAGAGGATATAGCTTCTTTGTGGAATGCCTTATCTTTATGGGATGTGATGCAGCTGCATTAGCCTTAACACAACATCTTGCAGAGGTTGAGAGGCAATACAATATAGGAAAAATATCACACCAATATTCTAATCAATACACTGTTGCTGCCTTTTAAACCAGTTATTTTCTGAACTTTCAATGGAAAAGCAATGTAGAGGTTTTCCTCTTGCGTGACTAAATGCTCTGACCTTCACTGTCCAGGAAGAGATGTTTAAAAGGATCCCAAATTACCTACAGAAATGTCCTTGTTACTCTAGAGGAATAGAAACAATAATTCATGTTCTTTTACATTGGCCTTTTTATATCAATATGCAGAAATAATTTACTGAATCTTGTCTCGTATTATTTACAAGACATCCAGAGATTTACTACATCTTTCTGTTGCCTACATGGCAGAATATAAGTATAGTGTTTAATGTGGCAAAATTTCACATAGCTGCAGTCAAAATTCATGATGATATAGGGATGGGCAAGAAATGGGAAATTTGTGTTTTATTTCATTTCATTTTGTCACAAATGAATTGATTTCATTTGGTTTCATTCAAAACAAATTTTTGAATTTATTTTAATGAAATTAAGCAGAAGTGAATCAATTTGTTATCTATAGAATGGGTTCCGTGAGTCCTAGAGGCACCAAATTTGGTGAGTACCTTCCTTTCGTTGTCCTGTTTAAGGCCCCCAAATTTGAAAAAAAAAACATTTTAAATTTAAAAATATTGAAAATACTGATCCCAGGCAGCTAGTGGCATGGAAATTGCTATGGAGCATCCTCAAACTCTCCCCTTGAAGCACCCCAGATTTGCAGAGGTTTGGGGTAAAAGGAACTGAGTTATTGAGCTCCAAAGGGGGGTGCCCCAGGAAAAAAAACATATGTAATTTAAAAGTACTTGAAAATACTGATCCCAAGCAGCTAGAAGCATGGAAATTGCTGTGGAACATCCTCAATCTCTCCCCTTGAAGCACCCTAAGACACATTGGGCTGTATCAGAAGAACTGCATTCCACCAGACAGGCAGGCAGGCAGGCAAGAATTAAACCAAGACGACCCAGGCAGGTCTTAGAAATACATTGGTCTTTCAGATCACATAACATGCAGGCAGGCTAGCAGGCCAAGGATGAATGCAGGAATTTGCCAGAATACTCCTGCTAGGAATAATGGAATAGGAGGACTCCAGTTCTATTTTGTTGTTTTTTGGAAATGGGGCTATGATTAAGAGGGATGGCTGGGCACATTTGTATTGTGCCACTAGAGAATGGGGGAACTGGTACAGGTGGGTGGTGGCAGCAGCAAGAACAATGTGTGTTTGCGTGTGGGGAGGAATGTTGTACTTTCAAGGGGGTAGGAGGGGGGGGGAAAGATAATAATGTAATATCATACATTAAGCCTGCCCAAACTGTTTTTTTAAGAATAAAACCCTGCCTGATATCCCTGTCCTGATAAAACCCTCCCCAAAAGTCCAAATCCAAACAGAACAGAAGAACACAGGAACAGGACACAAAAAGCTGTGCTGTTTGTGCCTGCTTCTCAATACAGAGAAACACACAGCTAATTAGGTGGGTGTGTTCAGAAAAAAGTCGGGGAACTGGTACAGGGTGGCGGTGGACAGGGAATAATGTGGGTGGGTGGGTGGGAAGGAATGTACTTTTAAGGGGGTAGGAGTGGGAAAGAAAATAAAGTAAGCCTGCCTCAAATCCCTCAACCCAACACTCCAAAAAATAATAGATAATTAAGTTGGTTGCTCTCAGAGAGAGAGAGAGAGAGAGAGAGAGAGTCCAGTACACACACACAGAGAAAAAAAGCTCTCTCAAACACACAAACCACTCTCTCTTTGTCCACTCACACAACACACACACAAATCAGCTTTGCGTTTCAGCCATGACAACAAAGAGCAGCAGTGAAGATTTTAGGAGCCAAGAGCTAACTAACACTACACAGCCAGAGATGTCTGCTGCCTCCTAACTTCCACCACAGATGACCAGAACTGAAAGCACAGCCTCTTACAGTATAGACCCTGCTGCCATGAGGGGATTAGCAAACTACTCCCCGTTCCCAACAACAAAATTAAAATGGATTCCTATGGGCATCCCATTTGGCATTGAATAACATGGCCCCCTGTATCCCAAACCTCTCCAAAATTGGGGTGCTTCAAGGGAAGAGATCAAGGATGCTCCACAGCAATTTCCATGCTGCTAGGTGCCTGGGATCAGTATTTTCAAGTACTTTAAAATTACAAAAAAAAAAAATACTGGAGCACCCTGTTTGGAGCTGAATAACCTGGCTCCCCATTCCCCAAACCTCTCCAAATTTGGAGTGCTTCAACAGGAGAGCTTGGGGAAGTTCTGCTGCAATTTTCATGCTGCTAGTTGCCTGGGATAAGTATTTTCAAGCACAGAAATTTGCACTTAGAAATGTTTTTCCAGGGGCACACACTTTGAAGTTTAACACCTCTGCCCCCTGAACACCAAGTCTCTCGAAATATGGAGGGCATAAAGAGGACAGTACAGTGATGGTTCACACCAAATTTGGTGTCTAGGACTCAAGGGAGCCATTGTACAGAGAAATGCATTGGTTTGTTTCAATGGGAAAATGCCAATATATTTCATTACTAACAAAATGGTGCATCCTCATTTTGTTTCATTTCGTTGGCTAATGAAAAAACAAAATGACATTTTGTTTTTCATTTGTTGCCCATCCCTATTCATGAAGGAAGGGTTTCAGTAAATTTATAATTAGTCTTAGTTGACAGCAGCATCTTTCTAAGAAGGAAACACGTGCAGTACTAACTTAGGCCACTAGGAAGTTTCTAGTTGTTTTTATCATGACACTAACTCAGGTCTTTGGAAAAAACATATTTTATGTACTTATGGTTTATTTGTATTTCAGATATTGGTTCTTTGCCATAATGAAGTTTCTATCTACGGGCTTGTAATCTAGCTTGCTCCACAACAGGAAATGACAGTGATATCAATGTTCATAGCATTTCAGGCAAAAAGAATGTAGAGGAGAGAAAATACTATGTTGCTTTATTTTCTCCTTTATTACAGTCTGCAGTAACCTCCAGTTTCAAAAATAAAACAATCTAGCAAATTACACTTATTAGCCTGATTTGCTAGGAAGCATTACATTGATTCCCTTAAAAAAAACAATCTACTTTTATGGTTATGTTTTATTATTCTAATATATATTTACTAACAAACCATGCATTGTTATGAAGGCAAATGTGCTCGAAGACATTACTCTTCCTATTTTTCATTTCTTCCCTTCTCTCCCCTGCCCCTGCCCCTGCACCTCATGCCTTTATTGTAATATATTTTTCTATCAGTAAGAGTGTTATTATCCATCCAGTTGGCACGGCAGTCCTGTGTTGAGATGTTAAGATGTCTGATCATCAGGAGACAAGGAGACGCTGCTCCAGTAGTTTAAATAAAGAACACTAGGTGTGTTTTGTATTACACAGCATAATTGAGTGCAATGGCCTGCAGAGCAAATGAGAGCAAACCAGAAAAGTCCTGTTGCAGATCAGACCCAAAGATTGTTTCTTTGAGCATTCTGTCACACAGACGACAAATCAATTGCTTGTGGAAAGCTCCATAACAAGGACAAAAGTTCAAGACAGAGCCTCATCCATCCCATGTTGCCCAGAAAATGGTATACAGTACAGTGATGTACATCAGCTATTGGAGGAAATATATAACTATCCTGATTAACAACTTCTGATGGTCCAGATATCCATGGGCAGGATCTTCCTCAATATTTATATAGACAGAACACTACCTGCAGGTAAGCTGCCATGATATCTGATGAAGTACTACTTGTGTGCATGTTAGCATGCTACTAGCAATCTAGCAGATCTACATGGCTCTTTCTCTGGTTTGGCCTGTGTGTCTGCACATCAATATTGAACAGGATAAGGGATCAGGGCTTTATCTAGGATGCTTTTCCACCTGCCCAGTTTGGCTGCCATCTTGTGGGAGTGAATTCCACAGTTTTAACTATATGCTGTGTAAGGTATTTCATCTCCAAAATTTCCCCTCACTAAATTCCAGAGGATGACCTGAGTTCCAATATAATGCTTGAGATTACCCGATTAGGGCTGCCTAGTGCCTACCATAGCCAGAATCAAGTTATCAATAAAAATTAATCTTGACTAGTGAGTAGAGGAAGCAATCTAGCCCTCTCTAGGATGGGTGGGACAGTGCTAAGCTGCTCCCTCTGTGCACCCTTTGACTGAATGCCTAAATTGAACTTATGCCCCAGATATTTGCAACGATGGACTAGGATTCGGGATATCAAGATTCACACACTTCCTCAGCCATGGAAACTCACCGGGGGAGTGGAACTGGTACAACAATTCTTTTAACTATGCTATATACTTTGAAAGTCTTATGAGGATCACTATAAGTCAGTTCTTTACAGCACATGCTGTAATTAACTAATTATGTTTTTAAAAGAAAAAAAACAGGGTACTATGTTCTATAGGTAGAATCCAATTCTGTGCTGAAAAAGGTCTCTCAGAATTGCATTTGGATTGGCTGGAACTCACTTTGTTTCCCAGCAGAGAAATGGCAACATTCAAAGCATGGAAACCCAAAATATGAATTTGGATATGCAAAACTTCCATACTTCTAGTAGAGTTTATACAGGGAAAACAGGTGGGAGACTGACAATAATATCTTTAGAGCCCAGGATTCTTCCCTGCCCTCCCTCCTTAGTCTGAGCTGATGATTAGCCCTCATGTCTTGTGTCCACTAAATGAACTGATAAGGATTCAGTTTCCTTCAAACCAGTCTGTCTCAGAACCTGCTGGCAACCAGTATCCATGGGGGTTGGGGTGGGGCGGGGGAATCAAAATCTGTTCTCATTCAGTTATCCTTGTGGAAAGAAGAGCAAAAATCTTGTCCTCGCGTACATTTCCACTTGTAAACTGATTGGCTGACAGAAATCTACTTCGGCACTTCTCGTCCCACAGGGACGCCCTGTGTTTTGTCATGAAGGTGAGCTCACATCTCTTGACAGTTCTTGTTCTCTCTTGAGCACGGCAAGAGCGCTACTCCAGCCTGGCTGATTAAAAAAATTGCACTGGGTTAATTTATTAATTCCATTTCAAGACCGGTGTATCTCTCTGCAGCTCCTTCCTGTGGATATTAACAGATTATAGATTGCTATAATTATTTCTCCCGAAGAGCTGGTGAGATGAAATCCCCTTGCTCAGTGAGCACAGGGTGCCTGAGGAGACTGCAGAGAGTTTTTGCCAAGGAAACAGGGGAGTGAACTGGAGAGCAAACAGAGGAAGGCTAGAAAAACAGAGGCTGCAAGACTGTACTTTGTAAAATGTGCTGTACAAATTTTTCTTTTATGGAACATGTTCAGAAATGAAGTGCAAACTCTGAAATAAATGTATATTTGTATTAGTAAATGTAAATAAATGTCAGAATCAACAAGCAACCTATATTGGGAGCCTAGACTGAAGAACAACCCAATGAAGCAGGGCGTTGGACTTGGTGGCCTTGTAGGTCCCTTCCAACTTCACTATTCTATGATTCTATGAACAGAAAACGGGAACAAGAAGGACCTCTGATTGCTCGTTTCTTTATTTAATGAAATAGCCTACCAGCTGCAACAACAATGACAAGGAAAATAGGGGGAATGTAATGACACAGTCCTATGCATACTGTATTTGTTACTCTTATGTTGTCAAATCAGTTTTTGATGACTCCTTGAATAATGACTTCCCAAAGGTTCTATCACAAACAGCCTTGCTCTTTTTTTTTCCAGCTCTATCTCTCCTTTACCACCTCTGTAGTGGAGGCAGCGCAGACCCTCAACTGCTGCCTAGATCTAGTTATGGAATGAACCAGGACTAACAGGCTCAGACTCAATCCTGAGAAGACCGAGGTTCTGTTCTTAAGGATATCCTGTACTGGGAATTGTGGCCCTCTCCCTAGCTTGGAGGGCTGTGTCCTCCAGCTGACGGATCGAGTTAGAGGTCTGGGCATGGTCTTGGATTTGGATCTGTCCCTGGAAGTGCAGGTGGCAGCCGTCTCCAAGTCGGCCTTTTTTCCATCTTCGGTTGATTGCCCAGATTCGCCCAAACCTGGAAGAGGCTTCCCTGAGAACAGTTGTGCAGGTGCTCGTGATCTCAAGGATAGATTACTGCAACACTCTGTACCTGGGGCTTCCCTTGACCCTTATTTGGAGATTGCAGAGGGTTCAGAATGTGGTGGCCAGGGTGGTTGGGGGTGCAGGAAGGTACGACCATATCACCCCAGTGCTGGCTCGCCTGCATTGGCTGCCCGTTGCTTTCTGAGTGAGGTTCAAGGTGCTGGTTTGACTTTCAAAACTCTCCATGGCTTGGGACTTGAATACCTGGTGGAGTGAATCTCCTTAGGATCAGCTGCGGGCCGATCCACCAGAGCATCACAGGCATTCTCACTCTGGCCACATGTACAGAGGCCCAAAAAACAATTACTAGGAGTCGGCCCTTCTCCATGGTCACCCTGACATTGTGGAATAAGCTCCCAAGTGAGATTCACCTTGCAGAGTCCCTGCCTGCCTTTAAGAAAGCAGTTAAAATGCTGCTTTTTAGAGAAGCATTTGGTGACCTTTAATTTTTTTTATTTTTTTATTTTTGGACTAGTAACTTACACTGCCTGCCAGCTTGTTATTAATATTTTTATTATTATGTTTACTGCTTTTTACTGCTTTTTATTATTATGTTTATTATTATGTTTACTGTTTTTCTGCTCTTTTATTTTTATTGCATTATTGTAAACCGCCTGGAGTTCTGTTAGAAGATGGGTGGTAAATAAATAAATAAATAAATAAATAAATAAATAAATAAATAAATAAATAAATACAGTAACTCCCTGCCTATCACAGGGGTTAGGGACCCACCCGACCCGCAATGCTCGAAAATCCACAATATGTGGAAGCGGGTTGGGTAGGGCCTGGGGGCGGTGCGGCGCACCCCACGTGGCTTCCAAGGCCTTTCAGAGGGTCCCAGGGGCAGCGGGGAGTGATGCGATCTCTCCCCGTCGCCACCCGCATGGCTCTGAAGCTTTTTGGAGGGGGGCAGCGGGGAGCGACACGATTGCTTCCCGCTGCCCCCCACGTGGTTCCGAGGCCTTTTGGAGGAGTGAGGGGTGGCGGGGTGCGACGCGATCTCTCCCCGCCGCCCCCCGCATGGCTCTGAGGCCTTTCAGAAGGGTGGGGGCAGCGGGGAGGGACACGATCGCTTCCCGCCGCCCACCACGTGGTTCCAAGGCCTTTCGGAGGGGTGGGGGTGGGGGTGATGCGATCGCTCCCTGCCATCCCCCGCGTGGCTCCGAGGCATTTTGGAGGGGGTGGTGGTGGTGGGGAGTGACGCGATTGCTCCCCGCCATCCCCCCGTGCGGCTTTGAGGCGCAGGTACTGCAATCCAGCGATATAGCCGGACCGCAATACCTGAACCGCGAAATGACGGGGGGTGACTGTACTGCACTATGAAGTGACCCTATTTAGCCAGATTCAGCCTTGGATGGCTTGACTGCCTAGTTGAACTCTTAGACATGATTGTACAACTTTTCTCTTTCATTCTCATCCGTACTTCCAAAATTTCAGAAGGCAGCATTTTCCATTATAGTCTCTACTTCTTTTAATCATTTTGATATTGTTTTATCAGTCATACATTCATGGTGCTACAAGAGCTTTTAAGAAGAATGAGTTATAAAAGAACATCCTTGGGGGGAATCTTTTTATAAATGATACCTAAACCTTACCTTCCAAATTGAACATGTAACACTTTTCATCTTTAAAAAAATGAACTAACACATCCAAAGATAATGCAATTCTGTTTAGCTGCAATTCTGAAGCAAAGCAGGCCCAGCTGTTTCCTGTGGCTATTTCTTTACCTATTGATGGATAAGCAATAATGCAATGTTATATTCCTGATTGCTTCTCTTTTCATCTTTGAAGAATTGTGCTGTAGAGAGTATATCTTGATTTAAGTTGCCTCTTCATGAAAGGAAATGAATAGATTGTTGGGATGTATATTTTGGATTTTTCAGATACAAATGCCATAATTCTTCATTATAGGATTCCCACCTGACAAACCCAGACCTTACAGATCCTCAAACTGTGCTCAGCTGGAGAAAAGGCCCAACTGGTAGGCTTTATGTCTTGGATAAACTTAACATCCAGTATGAAAATGAAGCATTCTAGCAACTGTTGGGGCAGCTTTCTTTTCAAACAGGACATTAGGCTGGAGGGGTCAAGAGATCTGTACAATGAACAGGTGGAATTGGAAAAGAAGAAGAAGCTCCACTCTTTGGGAACTGAATCTCAAACTGAGACCCTAAGTGGTGGTGAAAAACTCGAGAGAAGAGAGAGAACCCCTGTAGAAGAGTCACAAGATAACTTGACACAGTGCATGAGGTAATACAAAGTAGGTAAAGGTAATAATAAGACCAGTGTCCCAAAAACTCATCTAAGATACCAACCAGTATCATATATCCTGTTCTTGGGGAAGGTGTTAGAGCAGGTTGTGGCCTCTCGGCTCCAGAGGTTTCTGGATGAGACAGATTATCTAGATCCATTTGAATCTGGATTCAGACTTGGGTATTGGACAGAGATGGCTTTGTTTGCCTTGGCAGATGGTCTTTGTTGGGAACTGAAATAGGGGATCTGTGTCCCCGTTGATTTTACTGGACCTCTCAGCAATTTTGATACTATTGACTACAGTATCCTCTTGACCTGTCTCTCTGGATTGGCTCGTGGAGTCCCTGTTTTATGATGGCGCAAGTCCTTCCTGGAGGAGAGAAAGCAGAAGGTGGTGCTAGGAGATTCATGTTCATCACTGCATCCACTGACCTGTGGGATTTCCCCAGGCTTCTGTTCTCTCTCTTATAGTACCACTCTATTCTGCTCTTGTCAGACCCCACCTAGAGTACTGTGTCCAGTTCTGTGCGCCTCAATTTAAAAAGGATGTTGACAACCTCGAGCGGGTGCAGAGGAGGGCTACCAGGATGGTTGAGGGTCTGGAGGAAATGTCTTATGAGGAACGGCTTAGGGAACTGGGAATGTTTAGCCTCTCTAAAAGAAGACTGAGAGGGGATATGATAGCTATGTTTAAATATTTGAAAGGATGCCATATTGAAGAGGGAACAGGTTTGTTTTCCATGGCTTCAGAGACTAGGACTCGGGGCAATGGTTTCAAACTACAGGAAAAGAGATTCCATTTGAACATTAGGAAGAACTTCATGACAGTTAGAGCTGTTCGGCAGTGGAATATGCTGCCGCGGAGGGTGGTTGAGTCTCCTTCTTTGGAGGTTTTTAAGCAGAGGCTGGATGGCCATCTGTCAGAAATATTGTGATGGGGGTTCCTGCATGGCAGGGGGTTGGACTAGATGGCCCTTGAGGTCTCTTCCAACTCTATGATTCTATGATTCTATGATTCTATGATCTAATTGAAACCACTGGGAGAGATTATCCAGACTGAGTTTTGGTGTCAACAGTATGTGGATGCAACCCAACTCTAGCTATCCTTGCCACCTAAATCCAAGGAAGCTACTTCAGTTTTAGATCAGTGTTTGAATGGCTAAAATTGAATCCAGGCAATTAGGTGCTTCTAGGCAGTTAAAAGGCAGATAAAAGAATAGGGATGCAGTCTGTACTCGATTGGATTCTTCTGCCATTGAAAAAAGAGCTGTGCAGCTTGGGATGCTTCTGGATTTATCCCTGAGTCTAGATGCCCAGGTCTCAGCAGTGTCCAGGAGTGCAATTGCATAATTAAAACTAGGATGCCAGCTACATATTTCTTCTTGTGAGATCTGATTTGGAAGCTGTGACACCTGCTCTAGTCATTTTCCAGATGAATTATTACAACACACTCCATGTGGGGCTACCGATACAAAGTATTAGGAAACTTCAGTGGGTCCAAAATGCAGCAGCCAGATTGTTGACTAGATCTGGTTACAAATAACACATCACATCCTTGTTACAGCAGCTCTACAGGCTTCCAATCAGTTTCTGGGCACTGATATTTAACCTATAAAGCCTTAAATGGCCTGGGTCCAAACTATTTCAAAGACTGTATCTCTTATTAAGAGCTGGTTTGGACGCTAAGATCATCAGGAGAGGCCTTTCTCTCAATTGCACCACTTTCACAGGTGCATCTAATGGGTACACAAGAGAGGACCTTCTCTGTTGCTGTTGCCACAGGAAGGGACAGAAAACTCAGCCGAGGAAACCAGATGAGAACCAAGTGGACAAACTGTAGAGGTCAGGGAAGTGTGTTATGTCTCAGAAGGACAGGGAGAAGCAAAAAGAGGAATGGATCTGGGGGATGCTCAGGACAACTTCTTGGAAGCATGTTGGGCCAAGAGACCCAGAGCCTAATGGAACTATATGAACAGCCCTCAACTCCTCTACTGGGGAAAGGGTATTTGTCATCTGAAGTAGCAGAAGGAAACAGAGCCCAATCCCAGAGGACAGACAGCCACCCAGCTCCAACACTGGCAGAGAAGGTGCCAAAAGAAACACTGACACTGGGGGCGGGAGAAGGGAACTGGCATATCGGATCAGGGAAGCAGATACCTCCACAGAGAGAATCTTCCTGTTATTGCCCTCACTGTGGGCATACCAACCCTCACTGCTGAAAGCAGATGGATATGAATGAAGCCTGTAGTGAACTGATGGACCACTCACTTCCCTAGTGGCAAGAACTGAAGTTGATAGGACAATATAGCTCTCCTAGCGAAGGGAATAGGGGACAAGGAACCATAGAGTCAATTGGCCAACCATTGCCTTCAACTAGGGTTAAGGACGCTAAGTATTGTTTGAATCCATTGCTTTTTAAATCTCTCCCTCCTTAAGAAACTCCACTGTGTTCTTATCTTCTTGTTTGGGGGCTGTGGAGCAGAAGATGGAGGAAGGATACTCCACCCAAAAGCCAGAGTGGTGGGGTTTTCAGGCTGAAGCTTCATAGTGACTCTAATATAAAAAGATTTTCCATTAGTGCCCTATATATTCACGCAGATTTAATTTCAGGATTATAGTTCACCCGTTATGCTAATGTACCTCTAGCTCTATTTGCATGTTTACATAATGGGAAAATATGTATGTATTTTAGTGAAGTTATGATGAACATTTATATTCATTTATTTGTTCTTCTTTCCTTCCAAATGTTCCAATGGGTTTATTAATAAAGCATAGGGATAAAAGAATAAAATATGCAAAGCTGGAATTCATCTAACTATATAGTTAACATTTCAACAATTAACTGAAGAGTACTGAATTTTTTTATTTATTAAAAACAACAACAGCCACCTGTTTCAAGTTAGTCACAGATGCTTGCAGATGCTCCGGTTGGTGCTTTTCCTACTGTGCTTCCTACCTGCGAATGAGAACCTTCTGATACACCATAGATGAAAACAGAAGCACTCTTGTGGAAATATAATGCCTTTATTTTCACATGGGGGGAACACAGCTTGAACACTCTTCCATATCTATGCATTACCATAAATTGTCTGCATTTGCAATTCCTCTCTCTCTTTTTTGGGTTCAGAAGTAAGGTGTGGGACTAGTAAATCAGGATAGGAATTAATTATCATCCAATTAACTGTTGTCCTAAATGGAAGCAGTGGCTTGGAACCATCAGCAAGAGACTGTCATCAGAGAAAGATTTTATTAAACTCAAGTATGTGAAAGGAAAATGGACACTTGCTATAACCAAGTTCTAGCTACCCAATTAGGAGGAAGAGGAAATATGTGTAGGATGAAATGTCAAACTTGTGTGATGGACTCAGGGACTGGAATGAGGCAATATCACCCTTCCATTGTGATCGTGGGAACCCCCTTCTTTGCCTGGCTCATAAGTTGTCACCCACAAAGAAGGAAGAATCAGGCAAGGAAGAATCAGGACTACCTTACAAAGAGGGAACACAACAGGGTAGCCTAACAAGTTACTCTCTACTTCTCTTACCCCTGAGGGCAGTTAGCTGCTGCTGCTGCTGCTGCTGCTGCTGCTGCTGCTGCTGCTGCTGCTGCTGCTGCTGTTGTTGTTGCTGTATGCTGTCTAGAACAATCTCCAAAATGCCCTGTGCTCAGAAGCCCTTGCTACGTCTGCCAAACGCAAAGTTGTGGTTTCCTTTAGAGAGACAATCTATCTCATATTTAGCCTTTGTCTTTCATTACATTTAGTTGTGTCACTATAATTTCTTGTGTGTATTCCTCTAGTTCTAAAAATACTACATTATGTCCAAAGGGGCTTTAATAAGCACAACAAACCTTATAGTACAGATGGTAACTCATTCAGGGTACATTTATAGAACCTACCCTTAAATGCAACCCACACTGAGGGGTAGCCCAGATCTCTCAGTGCCTCAGGCAGGTAGCAAACCTCTCTACCCACATTGTGGTTTGAATGCCGTCTGCTAGAAGGGGATCCAATGCACTAGACAGAGAATGAACCCCCTCAAGAAAGACAGCACCAAGTAAGTGGAAATATGGTAATCCCCCGTTTATCGCAAGGGTTAGGGACCCAACATGACCCATGATAAAGTAAAATCTGCCTTATGCAGATGCTGGATCGGGTCAGGACTGGGGGCTTGTTTGGAGCCTCCTGCACTTATCCCAGGCCTGGTGCTACCCTGAAGTGCCTCCAACAGGGTTCCCAGGCTTGTAAGAGGCCCCAGAATTGGTTGCCAGAAACCGCTTATGGAAGCCCGTCAGAGACCTGCTTGGGGCAACCCCAGACCTGGGGTATATGCAGGAGGCCTGAAACAGGCTCACACAGCTTGCCTCAGAAGCCCTTGCTTTCATATACTGTAGTCCAGTTATATAGCAGGAGGTGACTGTAGCCCAAGAAACCAAAAGAAAGAATGAAAAAAAAAACCATGGTGGCAGCACCTGCTTCCCAGTCCCTCCACGAAAAGAGAAGTGGTAGTAGCCCAATTGCCCAGGTACTAACTAGCTGAAATGAGAGGGGGTAGATACACCTGTACCCCCCACCATTATCAAGCATAGTTCTAGAGAGTCCTATGAAGCAGTGGTAGCTATCCAAATCAATAGTTCCTGTCAGTTTGAGGGCTGGGGGAGGGGCGAGGAGTGGAAGCAAGCCATTCTTGATTCCTCATTCCCCAAGGCAACTGTTCCACTGAGGATACTGCCAAGTTGCCAACATCATTCTATTACAAGTGACAGCACATAGAGTTCTGCAGATAAATCTTCTGCCAAGTTCCACTCTGTCCTTTTATCATTACATGAAGGTGACCCTGGGTTTTCAAAACTGGAGTACAAGTCCTGGTAAATTCCACCAAACTGGTAAGGCTTTGGGTTCAGTTCTGACAGAGGACTCCTGACATCTTCTCTGATGATCAGCCTAACTAAATACAGTGGTACCTGTGGCATTTACCCTACCATTAGAGATGGGCATGACCAGAAAAAATTATGTTTCGAGTTGTCGCTTGTTGGGACGGGCCTGTTTCGGGTCGTTTCCGTTTGTCGCGGAAATTTCCAAAAAATTGTTGTTTCCGTTTCCGTTTGTCGTTTGGGTTGGGGTTGGGGTAAGTGGGCTCTGGGAGGCACCTCTCTGAGTGCCTCTGAATTGACCCACTAAGAAGGGAAGGGAAGCGTAATGCGTAGCCGCCGCGTACCATACATTTACATTATGTTGGTTAGTGTGACAGAGGAACCTCGTCGGCGCTTCTCTGACTCACTAAGAACATAACGTTAGGGTTGGGGGTTAGTGTGACAGAGGAACCTCGTCGGAGCTTCTCTGACTCACTAAGAAGGAAAGCATACTGGCGTACTGGCGTACAGGTTACACTTAGGGAGGGAGTGGGTCGGGAGTTGGAGGCACCCCTCGATGCATCACGCTGACCCACTAAGAAGGGAAGTGTACTTGCGTACGAATCTGGGTTAGGGTTGGGGTTAGGGTAAGGGCTAGGCTTAGGGTAAGGGTTAAGGTTAGGGTAGGTTAGTGGGCTGCACCTCTGGGTGCCTCTGGCCCACTAAGAAGGACAGTGTACTGCCATATGGGTTAGGGTTAGGGTTAGGCTTAGGCTTAGGGTTAGGGTTTGTGGGCTTTTTATGCCCTCTCTGGTACATCCAGAAGTCTCAGTCAAAACCTGGCCATGCGATTGGTGGAATGGCTCCAAAAATTTGCATGGTCCCATCCCATGGCCAGCCCATCATTGCACATGCGCAGGTGTAAAAAATAAAATAAAAATAAAATAAAATAAAATCAATGGAGACATTTTATTGCAAGAAAAACCCACTGCTGCTACTATAAAAAATCAGGCATTTTAAATACCTAATTTTCAAATGTTTCTGTGGTGCTTTGGTGGGTTTTTGGACCACGATTTAAAAATAAATATTGTGGTCGCCATTTTGGATCCCCCCCCACCGCATGGCAAAAGGAGATGACGAGGATGTCCCCCCGAGCCTGGTACCAGTCCAGCTGCCCAGGACAGGAGAGGGGGGGAGGCCGGGGACACCCCCCCAGAAACCACCCCTCTCTGGTAGGTGCCCTCACTCAGGCAGGCATATTTTTGCCTGCTTTTTTGGCCGGGAATCGGTTTTTCTTTTTAAAATTTTAAAACTTTTTTTCTGTGCTGCTTGGCATCGCACGATCGCCACAATGCCATGAACGACAATGACAAATCAGACCCAATTTATCTTTATCGGGTTGGGTTCGAGCTGGAGCGGAGTAATTGTCGTTACCATTCCACATTACATAACAGAAACGACGAATGAAAATGGAAACGAGGATTTCGCCGAGTCGTGCCCATGTCTACCTACCATAGTCAAATGTGTTTGTGCCGTAGACCAATGAGGGAGTGTGGAGGTGGAGCCCACATGTTTAAAAGGTTCAGCCTGAGGGAGGTGTGAGGAATATAAGGTTAAGAACAGCTAAGATAAGAAAGTTAAGGAAAAGATGTGAAACACATGAGAGAGGTTTGAGAATACTAAAAGGACAGAATTTGAGTGTGATCTGCTTAGAGGAACTTTCAATTAGGGGCACACAATAAAAGCTTGAACAGAGATAGCTTGTTGAATTCAATAAACTTTATTTTACCTTATTAACATTACAACGTAACTGAGACTTGGTTATTTCAACTGGGTAACCCTCAATGGTGGCAGTGAGAGTAAAAAGAAGGTGTGTACAGGCCAATGGTCTGTGAAATTACTGGGGGCTCTGTATGGGTTCACTGCGGTACCTTTTAAGACGAATGCCCATAAGACAAAGAACTCGTAAGATGAATGAAATTTCTGGGAATAGGCATACTTCAGAAGATGAAAATTCCCTATGGGATGCATTGCAAGACAAAAATCTGTTCTGCATTTTGAAACAAGTTACCCAGGATGCATTGCACCCTCATAGTTTGTGAAGGGGTGGGAGGAGTTTTTTCATCAAGTTTTGGAGCCATTCTGGATAATGTTTTGCAGCAGTTTTTGGACGTTTAGCACTTGGAAAGGAAGGGAGCTGAGGTTTCTTTGCTTTCTTTTGTGTTTTGCAATGCTTTACATTGCACTTTTGCGAGGAACGACCTAGAGTTTGTCTTGGTGCTTTCTTTTGTCCATCTTTGCATTGCTTTTCATTGCACTTTTGGCGGGAATGACCTTGGGTACATCTTGTTGCTTGCTTTTGATCATCGTTGCATTGTTTTACATTGCACTTCTGGTGGGAATGACCTGGGGCTTGTCTTGGAGCTTTTCTTTTGCATTGCACTACAGGGGTTTCTGAAAGTGGTGTGTGTATGTTCCAGATCTGCATGCCTTTAATGTGCACTTTAAAAAGAGGTCAGAACAAAAAAAGCACTTTTTTTGCCTTTTTTGGACATCCAGAATGAATTAATCAGTTTCCTATTCATTCCTATGAGAAATCATGTTTCACAAGGCAAAGTTTTCATAAAACAAAATAACTTGTATAATGAATTAAATTTGTCTTAAGAGGTACCAATGTAAAGAAAAGCTTCTTACTTTTTCAAACTCACCAAGTGACAAAATGGCCACACAACCAATGGCCCACCTGCCTGTTTTTGTTTAGGTTTTAGCATAATTAAAGGAAATAGTTATTATCATCATGAAATGGAGCCGGAAGGGGTTGAAAATTGCTGACCAGGAAGTCTGAGGGTGTTGCCCCCTGCTTCTTAATTGACTTAACCTTTAAGGGATATTGCCTTTCTTTCTCTGTTTTCATTCATTTTTCATCCCATTTCCTAGCAAAAGTTATCTTCAATATACATCCTTGGCCGTCCTCAGAAAACTGACATTCCAACTCTTGGAATGTCAGTCCTCAATTCCTTTAGACAATAATTCAAGTAGCCATGAGAGAGGTTAGAATCTAGTTTGAAAAACACCTTCCAAAAATCTCCTACAAAAGAATGCTGCAACAATAGTATCATTTGTAGTTCACCCGCAGCACTGAAATTTCTGGGTCACCTGCCATGGCTTGTGTTGTATATGCAGTTCTTACAATAGTCAACGTGTTACGCCTCGGCAGCTAGAAACAGTACACACCAGTGGCCATTTAAGAAAAGTGGCTTTTCACGGAGCAATTCACAAGTCAGCCTGAAAGGACAGTTCTTGAAAAAGAGTAATTCACCCATTCAATAAACAATAATTCCTAGGGCTACAAAAACCATGTTACTCGTATATTAAACAAGACAGGAGTTGTACTGGGGACGTGGGCAAACTAAAACACTTATTTCTCATAGGCCTTTCTTTTCCACATGGATATGAGGAACTTGCAGCCTTTTTGTTTCATCAGAGTCTATGGTTGCCTAGCCAGAGAGCTTGGAAAGGCTACTTTCCTTAAGCCCTGCTTAGGTGTTATTTATGGAAGATGAGTCAGCTCTTGTGTGGAGTCTTCATGTGAAAGTCAATGTGGGTGAAGAGTAGAGTCTGCTTCATGTACAGACAGTGGCTTCCCAATAAATGTAGAAATTCAGGTGGCCATCATGGTAATCTGAACAGCCAGCCCCTGAATAAAGAGGGTTAAAAATAAAGGCAGCCTTTATCAACAAATAAGGAATATTTTTGCAACATAAATACAGTGGTACCTTGTATAAAGGAAATAATTCCTTCCAAATGAAATTAAGTTAAGCAAATTTTCCTTTATACAAATTTCCCATACGAATGCATTGAAAACAGACTAATCCATAATTCTGACCATTTTTATGTTGTACAGATTCACCCCATAGGCGATTCTGTTAAGCAAATTTCCCCTGTCTCTGAAATTTTTTATGTTGCACAAATTTTATGTTATACAAACCATTTGTTATATGAGGGTCCACTGTAGTTCTTAATTGGCAATTCAAGACCAATCCACTTTTAAATGTGGTGCTGCACATGGATAGTTTACAACATACAGTTTTGTAATGGGTAGTCTAACCCCTGAATATGTATCACTTAGTGGAATGTAAAGAACTGGCATTTGTATAGTCAGTAGTAGACATGGGCATGGAACAGCGAAATTGTTGTTTCCGTTTTCGGTTATCGTTTCTGTTACGTAACGGAAACGGTAACGATAATTATGCCGCTCCAGCTCGAACCTGACCCAAAAAAAGAAAAATTGGGTTGGGTTTTTCGTTGTCATTAATGGCATCACGGCGATCGCACGATGCCAAGCAGCACAGAAAAAAAGTTTGAAAAGTTAAAAAAAAAAAAAACCCGACTCCCGGCCAAAAAAGCAGGCGAAAATATGCCTGCCTGAGGGCACCTACCAGAGGGGTGGTTTCTGGGGGGGGGTCCCTGGCCTTCCCCCCCTCTCTTGTCCTCGGCTGCTTGCACCAGGCTGGGGGGGGGAGGTCATCCTCGTCATCTGTCTCGCATGCCATGCGGTGGGGGGGGATCCAAAATGGCAACCACAATTTTTCTTTAGAAATCGTGGTCAAAAAACACACCAAATCACCACAGAAACATGTGAAATTTATTTATTTTAAATGCCTAGTTTTTAATAGTAGCGGCAGTGGGTTTTTTTATAGCAATAAAACGTCGCATTGATTTTATTTTATTTTTTATTTTTTTAGACCTGCCCATTTGGGCTGGGCATGGGATGGGACCATGCAATTTTTTTGAACCATTCCACCAATGGCATGGCCAGGTTTTGACTGACACTTCTGGATGTGCCAGAGGACATAAAAAGCCGAGGCACCTTCCAGAAGTCGCAGTCGAGTCTTGGATGTGGAGGGTGGAGGGCTGTGTGGCTGGCTGCTGCTGGCTGATTGGAGGGAGGCTGGAGGCTTTAGATTTAAGTTAGGCAGGCAGGGAGGGAATTGAATTTAGAAAATAATTTATTTGATTCTCTGCAGCCTTGTCTGCTGACGGGAATAGCAGTTTATTCTTTTTTTTTCTCTGGTAGTTTGTGAGGATTTTTTTTCTGATATTAGGTAAAGGGGGAGGTTCGACTTGGAGGAGGTGTGGATTTATTTTAAAAATATATTACATTGAGATGTCAAATCGCGCTAAATTGTGGTGGAAATGACAAACAACAAACAAAATGACGAAACGACAAATTTTTGAAAAAATTTGCGACAATCGGAAACGACCCAAAACGGACCCATTCCGACAAATGAAAACTTGAAACGTCATTTTTTCTTGTCGTGCCCATGTCTAGCCAGTAGTAGAGCTTGGGGGTGGAGCCAGCATGTTTGTATACCTGTGAACATATCTGTATTGGTTCACATAGGGAATGATTAATTTCAAGATGTAGTTCAGACAGGGAACTGGCAGTGTAGAAATAGGGATATGTAGATAAGGAGCAAATCTATAGATTGATAGGGTCTGGTTGTTGTATGGATGTATAGATAAGGATCTGATAGTATATAGAGTTATTCCTGAATGTATTTAATTTTGTTTCAATCAAGTACATTTATTTATTTTAAAAAGAACATCCTGTGAGACTCCAATGATTGCTGTTACATAAATAAATTTTAAAGGTGGTAGCATTAAATCCTGGACATGCAAAAAGTATATAGGCTGAAATCCTATTGCTAGTGTAATAAGAGTGTGACTACGTGATCCAATTTTCCCAGACTGGGTTGACCCAGATCAGTGGTGGCAAAACTTCAGCACTAGATGTTTGGACCACAACTTCCAGAATTCTGAGCCTAGACTACCAATGACAAAGGACTGTGGGAGTTGTGATCCCAAACATCTGGATTGCCGAACATTCGCCACCACTGACCTAGATCATACTAAATAGGGTCACTTTGATGTGCAGCATATCATTTGGAGCAATCTTTGTATTCATAAGCAAGGAATGATTGACCACACTGCATGTTAGGTGACCCTGTTCAACATGATATAGACCTATCTCCTTAGCCTTTGAAGGGAAAGAAAATAGAAACTAATTAACAACTGCTCTCCTATTTCCTTCTCCATGCTTTGCCTAACCTGCTTAATGATCTTGAGCAGTGGAAAACATCCTTTCTGCTCACATTAGGAGGGGAATGGCAAGAAGTATTGTTGTTAACCAACTCAACAGATCAGCAAAGCATTGATAGGGCTTTTTTTAAAAAAAGTTTTAAAACATCATGCATTCATTGTGTTGCATCGTTACAGTCGTGACCGACTCTTTGTGACCCCATGTCCATTTCTTTTTTAAATTGTTGTTAACCAACTCAACAGATCAGCAAAGCATTGATAGGGCTTTTAAAAAAAAGTTTTAAAACATCATGCATTCATTGTGTTGCATCATTACAGTCATGACCGACTCTTTGTGACCCCATGTCCAACAGTTAAAAATAAATTAAAAACTTTATCTCCATTCACTGTGTAAAGTAAGCAGCAAGGAAGTTTTCTGTTTTTCAAAAAGCAAAGTGTGTTCTGCTTATATGCCATTCCATAGCACTTAAAGCACCCTCTTTACATAGCACTTATAAGCTCCCTGCTTATATGCCATCCCATAGTACTTAAAGCACCATTATGTACTTGTGAACATATCTGCATTGGTTCAAATAGGGAATGATTAATTTCAAGATATAAGTTTACAATTTAACTCTGCAGGTTACACATTGCTCCCTTCCCCCAAGTAAGTTGGGTACTCATTTTACCAAGGTTACAAGGCTAAGTCAACCATGAGCCAGCTACCTGGGATTGAACCCCAGGTCGTGAGCAGTTTTATTTGCAGTACAGCCATTTAACCACTGCGCCATGAGGCTTTCCTCAAGGTTGCTAAGTGGTTTAAGCAAAAGAAGAACTTCAGCCAGTTGCTTTGGTTTGATCCCAGAGAACACACAGGCTGGAGTAGAACCAAAACAGATTCATCCAACCCATGCAAAACAAAAACCACACCCCCCAAAAATGTGCAGGTTCATTGGTTAAGTCAGGTTGGTTTATGATGGCATGTATGTACTGTAGTTTTCACAAAAACCCATCCCTAACCTGGAGCAAATTACAGGACAAATGCCTATCTGACTGCACCCAAAGTAACACTAGAGTAGATTGGTGAATCAGCCTTTAGCTTTTTAAGTTCCAAATTAATTACAACAGGGCCAATGGAATTCATGGAGGAGTTGACTCCTCAAATGCCTAGGATGCAACAGGCCTACTCTAGTGTAACTTACTATGCTAAGCAACAGCATTCCAGTCATAGTGTTTATATTAAAATCCATTTCTCTTCTAGAAGCTCTGAGAGTTGCCGCTATGCTCAGAGGAAATAGGGAAACTTGACCATCTCAAATAATGTATAGTTCTTGCTACTCAGAATGTTCGAGGTACTTGACTCCACAAGTAAGGTGGGTCTGATTTAAATAAAATTGATTTAATTCATGATTTGGTTTTGAAAAATTGATTTTGTTTCTTGTTTTAAATTAAAATTATATTTTTCAATTGAAAGCATGATTTCAATATGTTTAAAAAGATTGATATTCATCCACCCTACTCACAAGCTCCACCACACTATTGTGTTGAGGCTGCCTAATTAGGTAAAAATCCTAGAGAAAAAAGGGTTCCTGTTGGTACATAGAGTTTCTACATGAGCAGGGATTTCTCATGTTCAGCCACTTTGCTTTGCATGTGAAAAAAAAACAAGTATGGGGCTAAATAAATTATTTTTGGATTTGGCACAGGTAAATAACACCTTGACTAGAGCTTTATTTAAAATAATGCCATTATTTAATGGGTCTGCTCTCCAGATCATATCCAACATCTTTTTTTTAAAAAAAATAATTCAATGAAGACCATTTTAAAGATCCATAACATAAAATGACACTGTAGAAATATGAAAACAAGAATGGATGATTAATCAGAAAAATGAAAAGCTGGAAGGCATAGGAAAGCAATATATATATATTCACTGCACATGCGGAAAGAAGAAACAATTGACTGAGCAAACTCTCTCTCTCTCTCTCTCTCTCTCTCTTACCAAGGTTCATAAAGCAGGGAGGCCTGAAAAAGAGAGTTACTGCAAGTAGTTAAAGATGTGCAGATTCATGTTTTCGGACTTTGTAGTCCAAACAGCAGATCTGCACACCTTTGAAAGCAACCTTACAGATTGAAAGAATATTTGTTCTGTTCTTCAGTCTTCTTGAAGTAGACTGCCTTGAACAAGAAGAGAAATCTTAATGAGGATTTTTCCCCCACCTGGTGAGATTCCTCTCCTTCAGCAGAGGGTGAGAATATATTTCTCTTTTTCCCACAGCCAAGTCCTTGTGTTTGTATAAAATGTCTCCAGTTTCTTTTCCTATTGAGAAACAAAACACCCACATGCCAAGTACAGGCAGACTGACTGACTATTAAGAAAGACACAAGCAACCCATCTAATGCTTCACATTCTTAACCAATGTAGCCACTGGCTTAATTTGTGGCATTTTGTGAATTGTGCAATGTTCTTAAAAAGGAGGCTTTTCCTCACAAAACACAGTCTTTTTGTGCAAAACACCATACTCAAGTCACCAGTGTAAAAATTCTACCAAGATGCCAGGAAACTCCATATGATCATTTTAATGGGTTTTTTTTTTTTTTTGCTTTATTGTTTTGATGGCAAAATGAAGTGTTATCCAGACTACATATAAAAGATATGCTTTATTTACAAGACACTTCTTAATAACAGACATTTTTTTCTCAGAACGTTTTATATATTATAAATATATATATATTCAACTCATCTGCTCATGACTTTTGTTTATAATTCTGCCTAGACCGTAGCATATATAAAGCAAAAGTGGTATCTGAACAAATATATTTGTCTGCCACCACAGAAGTTTCTACTGTGGGAGAAGAATAAAATATAGACTTGCAACCATGAAAAACTATTGACACTTTCACTAGCGCCTTGCTAGGCTTGCAGGCACAAAGTGTCATATTAATTGTTCCATAGTTCTTAATGTTCTCATTTTTAACACCCTCTTACATGATAAAATGCATGATTCTTTTAAAATAGTATTGGAGGAATTTTTTTTGCTAGTTTTACAAACTACTTTATAAATCATTTTTGTGGCTTTAATGGTTGCATGGGCTAAGACTGAGTGATGTTCTTCCAAATAACAGATTTCTCACTCTATATAAATCTCTCTCTTTCATCTCTCAGAGGCTGAATGGAGAGGTTTTTCATGCCACACCACTGTAACTCAACGGGAGACAACATTTATTGAATGCAGAGAGTCCAAGAGGCAATCCCTGGCTTTTCAAGTTGAAAAGCTCAAGTAGCAGAGATATGATCTATCTTTGTTGGTTATTCAGGGGCCTGCCCTACCATTAGGCAGAATGAGGCAGATGCCAAAGGGCAGAAGTGCCAGCTTTCTGGCAGTTCCTCTTAAGCCTTCCAACCATTTCCTTTAAGCTGAACCTTCTTAAACTCACTAGCTGCTTCAGGTACCTTGAAAGATGCTACACTATCACCTGTACTGGAGTAAAATCAGAGTTTAGGAAGTCAGTCAAAAATGGTTGTGAACTTAATTAATCCTTAATAAATCAAACACAAAACTAATTGAATTTCAATCAAAACAGAGTATTTAAATTGTCATTTAAAGTTATATTACATTAAAACAAATTTAAAATTAATATGTCCTGAAAAAGGATTCCCATTAGTCACAACTGACTAGATAGCACATTCTTCTTCTTCTTCTTCTTCTTCTTCTTCTTCTTCTTCTTCTTCTT
>JAHTLZ010000275.1:24140904-24158212 GCA_023846285.1 Phrynocephalus versicolor
TTCTTCTTCTTCTTCTTCTTCTTCTTCTTCTTCTTCTTCTTCTTCTTCTTCTTCTTCTTCTTCGTTACGTAATGAAACAAAAGAAAGGAAACAAAATGATGAAGCAGCATTTCATTACAGATGAAACAAAACAGTCATTTTTTTCATTAAAACAAACCATTTTGTTTCCTCTGTAAAACACTGCTATGTTTTTTTTTTAAAAAGTGCTGACAGCCCACAGGCCAGCTGGTCAGTGGGATATATTTTTAAAAGCACTGAACCGGCCCATAGGCCACCTGGTCAGCATGAGATTAAAAAAATAATAATAATAAATAAATAAACATGCCAACCCAGCCCACAGGCCAGCTGGTCGGTGGGAGAAAAAATAAAAAATAAAATAAAATAAAAATGCACTGATCCAGCTCATGGGCCAGCTGGTCAGTGTGAGAAAAAATAAAAAATAAATAATAAATAAAAATGTGCCCACCTGGCCTGCAGGCCAGGTGGTTGGTGCAATGCAAGAAAAATAATACAAAAAATAAAAAATTATAAATGCACCAACCCGGCCTATGGGCCAGCTGGTAGATGCGAGAAAAAATGCAAAATGCAACAAAACAAAATATGATATGATTTTTTAAAAAGTAATTGTTTCATAATAAACAAAATGAAACAGGAGGGGGAGAAACGAAGAACAAAATAAAACACCATTTTGGCGTTTCATGCCCATCCCCGTCTTCTTGTCATACTTTTGTTTTTGTTCCATGGCTTTGATTTCTGCACCTATCTTACTAGGCTGCTATAAAAATGGTTATAGTGATATTTGTAAAATACTCCCTGAAATATCAGAAAATATTGTTTTTAATTTAAAAAGAGCAAAAAGCAAGTTCTTGTGCATTGCTCTTGATTCTAGACCTTGATTCCAAACATGTTATGCAAATAGAAACTCCAATCATTCACTGCTGATACTGTTCTGAATAGAGATGGGCACGAAATGAGCAATTCTTCATTTTCGTTTTGGTTTTTTTTTCATTACGTAACGGAACGAAAAATGAATTTTGACTCCAAAATGAAACGAAATGACCTGAAACACGAAAAATTCTGTCGACCGCTTCGTTTTCGTTACGGCAAATACATTGAATTGTGCTAAATGGTAACAAAACAGCAATTTTTTGTTTTCGTTTTCATTTTTTCGGGTCGTTACGTAACGAAACAAAAACGAATTTTTTTTTGCAAAAAAACTCATGAAAATGGAAACAAACCGAAACGGACCCCTAAATGACCAAACGACAAACGAAACACAATTTTTTTGAGTCGTGCCCATCTCTAGTTCTGAACATTGCTTGCCTACTATGATTTGAGCATTTATTTTTTAAGTGGTTTCTAAAGCCAGAAAAGCACAGATGGGCACAGCAGTAAAAATAAAAATGTTAAATTATATTTAAATTTGATGCAAAGCTCTAGGGAGGTACAGGTTAGGTGGTGATTTATGGAAGAAAATCGAGATGTATTCTTTCCTAATCTTAAGAGACGTATGTGATGCTTAACTGAAAATTACCTGTTTTCCATCCTTGAGTGGTTTCTAAATTAAGGCAATGCCAAAGAAATATAGACAATAAATACATTTGCATGTTGGTTTCATACACTGCTTATAGATAAGGTTTTGTCTCTTAGCTTCTGCTCTACCTTACACACTGGAAATGTGAAAATACTGCCAGTCTGCAGAGGCTATATAACAGTGAAATGAAGATTGATCTTCTTGCTGGTTGCACCACCTCCCGCCTCCATGGCAATCACACCACTGGACCTGTTCAGCATGAATAGATACTGAAGTTTTTTAGGTTGCAGATTTTGCATGCTGCCTTTAGTAGGGATCTTGGATTGAAGGGCTCTTTTCAAACTGGGACGACTGTCCGTCTATCCAGCAATAACCAATAGATTCCTCCTGCCTCTGAATTCAAAAAGAGCCCTGCATTTCTGCTCAGCTTTTTCCATTTCTAGAGTATGTTGAGGTCTACTGCTGAAAGCAGTAATGTTTGTCAACTTGCAGTTTAATCTGTTCACAACTGTAAGTAAATAAAATGGTTTTTATTCTTTCTCTTACAAATGTATCAGAGTGAGTTATTGTGCCTGTAAGTGCCAGTTAATGAGAAAAGGAGTAGGCTACTCAAGAAAATTAGAAGGTATTCTGTTCTGTGAGTCCTTGCACTTCTGCCGCGCTGCCAGATGAAGTTAATTCTGCAACATTTTAAACCCCTATTTTTTCACATGCTAAAGGGATCAGTCACAGTAAGAGCAAGAGGATTTATCATCTGAATTCTTTGCAGTTTTTCATACCCTAGAGGGGGACACGTAATACCGATTCTAACATATTACTCACTCCATTCAAGCTAATTTCAGGTTAGTCTACATCACTTGCAGTAATTTGGAAGTAATTCATTACAAGCAATATGCTCTCCCAAGGTATAACAAAGTCACATTTCAAAAGTAGAATAGTGAATGGATTTTTTTGTGTTTTTTGTTTTTTTTGTTTTTGCTTGTCCTTTATTCCTAATGTCTCATACTGTAACCTTTCCATCAAGCTACACCTGTCATGGGTACACAAGCTTCAGTCATGAGGTTACATTCCCCATAGGCTTTTTCACATCAGGAAGCATGTGTAGCTAACGTATCCTCCCACCAGTCACTCTTAGATGAATCCTTAAAATATCTGATGGAGAGGTCAGCACACAGAACCTTTTATAAGCCTCTCAGCAGAGAATAAAACTTCTAGTAAATTGGAAAGGAGTTTGCAGGTGACGTTGCAGAATGAAATATGGATAACCTAGTCATCATATGGATTTTCACAAAAAAAAAAAAAATAGGCCTTCATGGCATTAAATTTTTTCATAGTAGGAAATGCAGTCCATTAGTTTGTGGGAAGCAAAGTAGAGGAAGATGACTTAGGGCGCTTTTACACGACCCCTAAGATCCGCTGGCCACTTAAATTCGGACCAGAGATCTTAGGGGCTTGTCGCTCTTCCTGTTTCCCCACCCTGGCTGCTGGCTGCGTGAGGGGAGGGAGAAAAAAAAGGAAGAAAAGATCGTGGCTCACCTCCGTTCTGCCTCCGCAACTTTCCTGTCTCTGTAAAGTAGCTCTTAAAGGGGCGGGAGCCAAAACAACAACAAACGGAAGCGAGGAGTGCCCCGCACTCACTATCCTTACACCGCATCAAGCAATTTTCACCCTGGAAGAGCAGGTACAAGAAAAGTGCGTTGGGTCACACTTAGGTGGGCAGGGTCACACTTAATTTCCTCTAAACTCCGGAGCTGGTGGGGAAACATTTTTAAGCTCCAGAGCTGGGAGCCATTTGCCCCGGAGTTTAGGGGTCGTGTATAAACGCCTTTACTGTGTCAGTCAATTTGTCCAACTGGAATAAAAGTGGGTGGGTTTCAATAAATTGGGGGCAGGGATTTTACACATGCAAGGAGGCACTCTGGGGTCTAATGGTGTAACAACTTTTCACAAGAGGCAAATGCAAAACTGCAACTGGGCCATAGTCTCACTTCAATTTCAGGGTGATTTCTAGGAACAAAATTCAAGATTTTCTTGGAAGCAAAACTAAGCAAGAAGGCATCAAGGTCTCTCAGAGGAGCTCAGGGTCCAGAAAAACAGCTTGTGGGGGAGGACACAGGTAGCATTTTGTGCTTCCCCTGATCTAAGCAAGGTATATCTGTACTGGCTGGCAGCACCTGTAGCAGGTCTTCTGAGCTTTATCAAACATGGCAGAGGTTGAACCAGAGCTTTTCTAAGGCACAATGGAGGTCTTCTAATAGTGAGCAACGCCCCTTCTTGAAGGACTTCCCCCCCCAAAAAAAAAACCTGGTTACCAAGCTTCAACTCTTAAAATTATTCAATGCAATTTGACAATCCAGTTGAAAACCAATCACTTCAGGTTTTAAATTTCTTGTATTTGAAGAACTGCCAAATAAAGGTAAACAATCATAATGTGGTTTGCACATGGTGGCAGCTTGACAAACCATGCAGTCAAGGCACTGGGCCCGGGTCCCTTTCATCAGACTTTGAACAAAGGCCCCAATGACCCAGCCGCTAGCCCTTTACCTGGGGCTTTTCCTGGCAGTCAGCTGACCCAGTTGTCAGCCGCCGGCCAATCTGGCCAGGTGTGCTGGTAAGCCCTATTGTCTAGCTTGGCCACTGGCCAGCATGTCTCAATCGGGCATGTAGACAAAGTAGCCCCTCCCAGTACAGGCCTGGTCGGAGCCCCCTTCATAGAAATCCTGCAACTCCCTGTGGTTCTGGTCTATTCCGAGATGTTTTCTGATTTGTCTGCAGCAAGTGAAACCTTGTCAATCTCCTTCTGTGGCTGCTTTGTCACAATTTTTACGCTTTGTGGTGGAGTCTTATTTTTGTGCCAGACAAGTGTCTTAAAAGTGCTTTCCCTCATTGAAAGTGGAGCTCTGTAATGGATTTCATTAAGGCAGAACACTGCTCCCCTAGGACACTTCAAAAGCTTCCCTGCTTCCAACGGCTGCATATCTCTGCATCTGGCATATGTACAGTATGTGCCCTTATTTCAAAGGATGTTTTGTGGAAACAGAAAAACTGGATGTGTGTATATGTAAGAATCAAGCAAAATTCTGGCTTGTAATTTACATTTGACTGGGTGCTTCTTTCTTTTCCATCTATTCATTCAAAGCAGGGCTTAGAAATCATATTTTTTATTGTGAAAGCTGTGACTTGAGTGTCAGGGGAAAATATCCCTGGGTTAAAAATCAACTTAGAAAATAGAGGCCATGCCCATCCCCTCTGTTCCTTGAGTCTTTGGTTTAAAGAAAAAAATCAGCAGTGAGGCATATCAATAAACTTAGAGATGCAATGCTGAGTTTGGCATCAAGGATTTTCTAAATCAAGTTCACGCACATACACACGAGTTCCTATTAATGTCAGAGCTGATTGTGGTGTCAGATACATTACAAAATACAGTGCAAAGAACATTCCATATTAGCAGTGAACAACTCCCACAGTGAGAGGTTTACTCTTTCCTCTGCTATGGAAGCTTAGCCTTATATATGTTGTTGTCATATAAAATGGCCTTCTTTGCCTCTGATGATTTAGAAGTTGAAAAACCAAGCTCCTTACACATTGCAGACAGCTGGGCCACCAGGTGTTGTTTTTACTTGAGCCATTCTAAATCCATGCTTCTATTGGATTTGTGCTCTCATTCAAGGTCAGTGCACTGGAAGGCAAGGGGCCATCCTGTCCCTCCCTGTTGCCCAGTTGTCATTAAGTTTAGTTAGAGACAGGAAGAACTGTCACAATAGCGATGGAAACAAATGAAGCAATATTGTGTCATGCAGTGCACTTTGCCTTGGTCACGGAGGAAATTCTGTGCACGAGCCCAACCTACTTTTCTTTTCAGGTCCCTGCTAACTCTAATTCCCCAGTTTAATGTCAAGAGCATACCCTGATGCTTAAGGCATTGTTTCAGTTCAATAATCGCTTAAAAGCTTCAACCATTAGATCTCAGCATTCTAGATGCACTGTACTGTTCTTGTGTTTAATCTAAGCTCTGACTTCTCTTAATGGGCAAAGGTAGTGATTCCTACTTATTCAGCCTGTAAGTTAATATTAGTTAATATTAACACTAAATAACAGAGTCAAGGGTCTCTTATGAGTTTACCAAGTGGCCTCAGTTTGTAGTGCAGCAGGAGGAATAGGCTGTCCTGTGGGTCTTGCCATCTTCTTCCTTTCAATGTCTTTTGTGGCAGCACACAGGCACCGGGCTTTCCATGCTACCAGCAAGCCACCCAATCAGTTTGAACTTGAAGTTGACTAGGTCAGTATCAGTACATGCTATGCCAAGACATAACTGAACTGGAGCAGTCGTCATTCTGGTCCACTTGAGAAGCTTAAAATGGACCTTTCGCCATGGTTCCCAGACTCATTCCTTCAGCCTCTCCAACTCAATCTTCCCCATGCAGCCTCTCTGTGCTACAGATAATTAGGGGTATTATTTCAGTTTTATCTTTTTATTGTTGCTCTGATTGACTTGCAATTAAGAAAGGAAAAGGAGATTGGTTTGACAGCAACATTGCTCCAGATACGGGAACAGGGGCTGGGTGCCCAACGCTTTTTGCTGGGGATCAACTTAGGGCAAAGTATGAGGGTATGAGCCTTCAGTGCTGGACCACTCAGAGGGAGTCTCAATTATAGTTCTTTTAGTCTTCCTACCAATGGTCTGGCTTGGTGTATCAAATGGCATTGGTTCTTCTAATATTTGGATACATTTCCTGATATTGTGCCAAGAATATGCAGCTTACACAACAGAGGTGTGAGCCGCATATTTTTGTCTTGTCTCACCTTGCTGAGTCACCTCTATAGGGGAAAGATGACCTCCTGATAGAGATGGGCACTACTTGGAATTTTTTTTTTCGAGTTGTTGTTTTTCGGGACGGGTCCGTTTCGGCTCGTTTCCGTTTTTCGCGAAAATTCGCAAAAAATTGTCATTTCGTTTTTCGTTTTTTGTTTGTTGTTACCGCCGCAATTTAGCGCGACTTGACTTCCCAGAGCATGGGGTAGGGGGTAAGGGCTAGGCTTAGGGTAACGGTTAAGGTTAGGGTGGGTTAGTGGGCTGTACCTCTGGGTGCCTCTGGCCCACTAAGAACACAGTGTACTGGCGTATGGGTTAGGGTTCGGGTTCGGGTTCGGGTTTAGGGTTCGGGTTGGTGGGCTTTTAATGCCCTCTCTGGCACACCCAGAAGTCTCAGCAAAACCTGGCCATGCAATTGGTGGAATGGCTCCAAAAATTTGCATGGTCCCATCCCATGGCCAGCCCATCATTGCGCGTGCGCAGGTGTAAAAAAATAAAAATAAAATAAAATAAAATAAAATCAACGGAGACATTTTGTTGCAAGAAAAACCCTCTGCTGCTACTGTAAAAATTCAAGCAGTTAAAATAGCTAATTTTCAAATGTTTCTGTGGTGCTTTGGTGGGTTTTTGGACCATGATTTCAAAAAAAATATTGCGGTCGCCATTTTGGATCCCCCCGCACTGCATGGCAAATGGAGAAGCCGAGGATGCGCCCTCCCAGCCTGGTACAGTCAGCAAAACCTGGCCATGCGATTGGTGGAATGGCTCCAAAAATTTGCATGGTCCCATCCCATGGCCAGCCCATCAGTGTGCATGTGTAAAAAAATAAATTAAGAAAAAAATAAAATAAAATCAACGGAGACGTATTTTGGCAAGACAAACCCACTGCTGCTACTGTAAAAATTCAAGCGTTTAAAATAGCTAATTTTCGCATGTTTCTGTGGTGCTTTGTTGGGTTTTTGGACCACGATTTCAAAAAAAATATTGCAGTCGCCATTTTGGATCCCCCCCGCCCGCACACCGCATGGCAAAGGCAGACGAGATTATGCCCCCCCGCCTGGTAGCAGCAGCACAGCAGTAGCACTAGTAGCCAAGAAGAGGGGGCGGGGAACCCCCCCCCAAATAAAACACCCTTCTGGCCTGGTAGGTGCCCTCAGACAGTTTTCGCCTGCTTTTAGGGCCGGGAATCGGGTTTTTTTTTAACTTTTAAAAACTTTTTTTCTGTGCCGCTTGGCATCGCGGAATCGTCGCGATGCCAGGAACGACAACGACAAATCAGACCCAATTATTCTTTAGTTGGTTCGAGTTTGAGTTCTGGCGGAGTAATTCCCGTTACCGTTTCCGTTCCGTAACGGAAACGAGTAACTGAAACGGAAACGGGAATTCCGCTAAGTCGTGCCCATCTCTACCTCCTGAAGTTTGAGGAAATCAGTATATAAGAAGAACCTAGTGGATCAGGGGACACCAGCCCTTCTATGGCCCTGGGGAAGAAGAGTCAGTACCAATTCTACCAGTGCGTCCCTCCATCTACACCAGGCCTTTGCCCTGAAGCAAATATAGTGGGTCTGAGACCAAGTTAGTTCATCAAGCCACAACAGCAAACCCACTCTACCTATTTCCCTGCCTCCCACCTTGAAGCACCTTTGAACCCACCCGGTGGTCTGCTTTCTGTAGCCCGTCAATAATTCCAACACAGGACTTACCATCTTCCTCCCAAGACTGACAGAGCAGCTACAGTCCTGACACACAAACACAGAATGGAAAGACAGCCCAGCCAGTTTCATCTCATGGCATTGACTGAACCTACCTATGCATGTTAGGGTGGATTCGGGTTTCTTCCCGTGTAGAAATCTGGTTGTTTTGGCGACGTTTCGACGAGGTCTCACTCGTCATCTTCAGGCTGGTGTTCTGGCTTCTTTCTTCTTGAAGCAAAGCGTGATCTCAGTTGAAGTCCTTCTATAAATACTGCTGGGGGGGGGTGTGGTTTGCTTGCTCTGTTGCTGATTGTAGGTTCGTTTGTTCTTTTGTGATCTGCTGTGATCTGCTGTGATCTGCTGTGATCTGCTGTGATCTGCTGTGTGCCCATTCAAGAAGCCTTGACAGCTATCCACAACAAATACAACCCCCCCAAGCACATCCTAGATCTGACCAACCACTGCCTAACCAACACATACTTCATCCACAATGGACAAAGATACAAACAGATAGAAGGAGCACCCATGGGATCACCCCTCTCACCGGTCATCGCAAACCTATATATGGAACACTTTGAAACCAACGCGTTACAGAAGTCCGAACATAAACCCAAACTCTGGCTCAGATATGTTGACGACACCTTTGTTATTTGGCCACACGGGAAAGATAAACTGAACAACTTCCTCACACATCTCAACAGCCTACACCCCAAAATACAATTCACTATGGAAATAGAAGCCAACAACCAACTTCCCTTCCTGGACGTCCTAATCTACAAAAAACCCGACGGCTCCTTAGGACATACCATCTACCAGAAAAAAACACACACAAACCGCTACTTAAATGCACAATCACACCACCACCCTGCACAGATCAACTCCGTAGCAAAAACCCTCATCTCCAGAACCAAACGCCTCGCTGACAAAGACCACCTAAAAACTGAATTACACACTCTCTCGAATGTTTTAATTGCGAACGGATTCCAAAAAAACACCATCACCAAACTAATCCAAAAGGAAACACCCCCCAAGAACCAAGAAACAGAAGAGAACAACGGCACTGCCCTCCTCCCTTACATCAAAGGCACCACAGACAAAATCAGCAAAATTCTCCACAAACACAATATCAAGACAGCCTTTTGCACCGACCAAAAAATAGCCAACATTTTAAGAAACCCCAAAGACAAGATTGAGCTAGAAAACCAAGGAGTCTATGAAATACCATGCAAAGTCTGCCCAGCCACATACATCGGACAGACAAACAGGAGAATAAGCGCACGCATCGCAGAACACAAGAACGCAGTCAAAAAAGAAGAAAAATCTTCCTCTCTCTTCCAGCACATAAAAACAACAGGTCATGAAATTGATTTTGAAAGAACCAAACTCATCCCCAAAACTGAACACTTCAACAGTCGAATAATCATGGAAGCCATTGAAATAGAGAAACACCCAAACAACATGAATAAACGTGATGACACCTCCCGCTTGCCTGACATCTGGAAACTAGCCCTGGTCAACAGACGAGCCTCTGTCACAAAGACCGACACCAGGTCCAAGAGGACACAAGATGCCACCACCTTCCATCCACACCAAACACAAACCCAGACCCTTCCCACAGATGAAACGAAACCACCATCCAATAACAAGACCACGACTGCACCATCTACTGCTGCACCCCACTCCAGTCACCACATGGAGCACACTTACACACGCCAAAAAAACATTGGGAGACCACAGACACGGAGCCAGACTAAAATGAATTCACAAGACACAGGACCCCACTCCACCAAAGCCCAGGATGCTGCCAGAACGCCCATCACCAAGGTCGTTAAGAAACAAAAGGCTGATAGACACACATCCAGCACCTCACCCACACAGGATGTCTCTAAACAGCCATCTAACCCACCAGCAGTTAATCCCTTAACGATCGCCTCAGCCACACAGCAGATCACAAAAGAACAAACGAACCTACAATCAGCAACAGAGCAAGCAAACCACACCCCCCAGCAGTATTTATAGAAGGACTTCAACTGAGATCACGCTTTGCTTCAAGAAGAAAGAAGCCAGAACACCAGCCTGAAGATGACGAGTGAGACCTCGTCGAAACGTCGCCAAAACAACCAGATTTCTACACGGGAAGAAACCCGAATCCACCCTAACATGCATATATATATATATAATTGTGTATTATTGTTATTTGTGAGTTTTCCTTATGTTTATTTAATAAAATTAAAAAAAAAGGAAAGATGGAAGGCTGAGTGAATCTTGAGCCTGCTACTTGGAATCGGTCCCCAGCTCATGAGCACAGTTATAGCTGCAGTACAGGCATTTGACCACTGTGCCATGAGGCTCCATGAACAAGAGCCAATCAATGAAGAATATAAAATTAAAAAGAGACGGAATGACCCATCCATTGATGACTGCAGAGAGCTGCAGATGCTTGCCAAAGAGCACCCTCACATATTATGTCTGAATGCTGATCCAACCATGTGCTTCCATTCTGCTCCCTCCACTTTCCTAGGCTTTTCCCCACCATTATGCAATTATTTCCCCATACCCCTAGATGCCTTGGAATGAACATCCAGATACCTAAAGCACTGAGCTATCTCGACAGCTGGATTGGCAATAATTTATTTATTGAAGGAAACCAATTGCAGTGGCCTTCAACTATCTCATGTCTAATGCACAGGCTGATGTCATTCAGTGATTTCCATGAAATCATTGGATCTCAAGGGCAAAATGCAACTCTTGTTTGTATTGCCATCCATCAGGAAAAAATTGACAAATGTAGGCTCAGTCATTGATTTTTTTTTATACTGACACAGAAGAGAGCATAAAACATAGATTGCATCAGCAAACCAAGCAAACTATTAATATATTGCTCCCCTAATGGGTTTTTGGCATAAAATGAAATGAATTGTTTCCAAACATTACCATGTGGGGTATAATAATCACCTGAGTGACACGCAATCAATCAATTTCCTTCTGGCTCTTAAAAAAAAAGTTTGGTAAGATTTTACTGTTCCTCATAAGTGTTCAGCATTATCAGTGCCTCTTCTCTGCTTATTAGGAGACTTACTATTCAAAATAGCCCTGTGGTTTAGAAGAGAACTAGGGATGGACAGACCTCTTCAGAAAATATTGGTACAGACTATTTATTTGGTTTCATCAAAATTCCAGAATAGATTGTGCTGCATGGAATCCATGACTGCACCATGGAATCCATTCAATTAATGAAAATATACGGCATCACCAAGATCAAGCTTTCCTATTGACCTGACCAGAGTCAACCTCACCCACCATGGAGAACAGGGATGGTGGGTGGGCTCATCAATCTGCTAGATATCAAGAGGCCTCAGACTTTCCCCCCACTTCTAGCCTTGCCTGCTGATGGCTTGCACTATTCTCCTATTCTGCTTCTTCCATCCTATCATGCCTCACATTGATCAACCCTCTTCAGAAGGGGAGAGAGAATATCTTGTGCCTTCAGAAGTCCAGTGAGGAGGAAGAAGTTGGTGGTCCAGCTGACAGCACCATCAGGGAAGCCTGGAGGAAAAGGGCTGAGGTCAATTCTGGCACTGAGGTGTCAGACGATGATGAGAACTTGGCTAATGTGAAGCCCATTTGGCTAATAGAAAGACCACAGCTAAGAAGATTTGAGGAAAAGTAGTGGCAGCACCTTAAGGTCTACTGATAATTGATTAGGAACAGTTGGATACCTGGAAGAGCCATGCTCAAAATTCTTTGACCTTATTTGTGGGAGACAACTCACTGTTAGCCTCTCACTCGTGGCAATCTTTTCCTTGCCAGGACAAGGAGCAGGGCAACCACTGCACCTGCTTAATTTTTCCCCACCCAACAAGCTACTTGAACATAGCGCTTTCCTTTGTTTTGGGTTGCCATATTAACTGGGTTTTACCTGGATTCAATCAAGTGGCCAAGAAACAATTCCTGCCCCTCTGCAACCACTGACTTCCTCATATGGTGATAATAACACAAAGCTGCAAACCATAATCTTAGGATTGACCATGAAGTCACAGGAAATGAGATGCTGATTACTTGTTCTTGTACTAATAAACTCTACCCTGTCTTTTGTTCCCAATATTTGGTGTCCTCGCCCCATTCTTCTTTAAAACAGGACTATTGGCCTAACAGTTTGCTTCTTTTATTTCAAAAGGACTCTCAGGCTTTTCCTCCCACCACAAGTGGCAACATCTCATAATAGGTCTTGCTGTACTACCTTGAATCAATTCAGAATTAAAAATATCATTAAAAGAAGTCAGGCCACCTGCAACATAATGGCTGCAGAGCAAAACTTACATGCATTGATACTTTGCTGTGCATTCACACCTGAAATCTATATTCATCCGAGACAGAACAGATATATTTCCCAATTTTTATTCAGTGAGAACGAATGCATTTTATACATTCAATTAGACTGCAAAGCAAAGTGCAGTACACTGCTTGCCTAATGGCTCACTTTTTCCAGCAAGTTCATTTTGATTGCCACGGAGCACACACACTCCTTTGGTGTTTTGCTGTCTGTAGACATCAGAGAGCAATTTTTAACGCAGCATTCCAAGCCATCTACATACAATAAATTTTCAAAAGCCCCAGTAGAAATCCACTGACATCGGTGTTTAAATACTAAATTGCTCAGTCGGTTAGGAAACAGAAAGGCTGCCATATAACCCCAACCTGTCAATTACACTCTGTGAGTCAGGCATCTGGCTGCAGAACCATAGGTTCAATGCCCCACTTTGCTTCCCATGCATAGAGACAGCCTGTATCACCTTCAAAGGTCTGCTGCACAGTCCCAGAGCATTTCCAGGGGAAAGGGATGTTAAACCACTATTGAACGCTCTATACCTAGGAAACACCGGAAGGGGTTGTGCTAAATTGAATTGACACGGCAGCATACAATTATGATGATGATTATTAATGCGGTTGGAAATTCACATCTTACTTACAGATTCAGTGTGTTAAATGTTTAAAAATCGGCTTGTTCAACAAATGTATTGGGAGAAAATAACAATCTGCTCATGAATATTTAGCTCATGGAAGCAGCCAGAGAAAGGTCCTCATATTTATCCAGCTTATTTCCATTCAGTCTCAGCTATATATATTTCATGTAACAAACTATCCAGGGCCATGAGGACAATTATGTCTAATGTCCTAAGGAAACATTGGTTTACTAGAATAAGGGTATGTGGTATGCAAAACAGAGTAATATTCATCTTGTTTTTAAGTTAATTTATAACCTACCTTTCTCCAATGAGGACACAAACTAGGGTGGTGAATCCAGCTGCTTCTTGTTCATACAGCTCTCTCTGGGATTTTCTGATTTTTCTTTTCCCTCCCCAGGGCTTTCCTATCAGCAAACTGTCTTTGATTTCTGTCAGTAAAATCCTGCACAGGATTTTTAAAAACCCTATGCAGGAATCAGTGTCATCTTCTGTGTGAGCATTGGTCTGCTAAGATTAGTGGGCAATCTTTTGTTTTGTTGCCTTGTGGCTCCCTGCCATGCTCAACAAACTTCCTTTGTCCATCAAGGCTCTGTTCCCTCACAAATGGCCCACTGAGAGAGGGGCAATATGCTCGTACTGAGGATGTCAGTATCCTTCTATAATCTCTTTAGTCCCTTTGCCTCTCTATGATGGTGGTCAAGAGGAGACTCAGGATACATGGTTAAATGTCCAAACTGCAGCTGAAACTGTGCTCAAGAGCTGGGCTTCAGTCCCAGGTAGCAGGCTCATGGTTGACTCAGCCTTCCATCTTTCTGAGGTAGGTAAAATGAGTACCCAGCTTTCTGGGAGGGGCAATGTGTAGCCTGCATCATTAAATTATAAACCACCCAGAGAGTACTTAAAGTGCTACGGGACAGTGTATAAAGCAAAGTGTTCTGCTTATTTGCCACCCCATACCACTTCAAGTACTTTCTGGGCGGTTTACAGTTTAATTACAGTATGCAGGCTACACATTGCGCCCCCCCCCCAGCAAGCTGAGTACTCATTTTACCGACCTCGGAAGGATGGAAGGCTGAGCCGGCTACCTGGGATTGAACCGCAGGTTGTGAGCAGTTTTACCTGCAGTACAGCAGTTTAACCACTACGCCACGAGGATCCTATAAACAAAACACTTTGCTTTTTTTTTTTCATGAGGACTCTTTCTCCAGTTTCTGCATATAGATGGACCAGACTCACCTTAACTCACTTGCTCTTCAAATAATAGCATCTGTAGAAGGGTAATAACATCACCACTGAAGGATGGTTTCTCTCCGGTCTGTAATTATACTTAATGATGACAGCTGGTCAACAAGGAGGGACAGGATGGCCCCTTGCCATCCACTACATAAATGAGTGAGAGAACAAATCCTATAGAAGCATGGATTTAGAATGGCACAGGTGAAAACAACGCCTGATGGTCCAGCTGCCTGCCTTGTGGAAGGAGCATGATTTTTCAACTCATAAAAGCAACCTCTACTCTCTTGTGGATTGTCTGATTTGTGAATAATCTGTTTCGTTGTATAGGGACTTCAGGAAGAAAAAAAAATCAAGTTCTTTGCAGTGATCTTAAATCACTGCAGTGATTATTCTTAAAGACTTACTCCATCCTTCCCATGGCTCCCTAGCTTCCAGATGTTGAAAGGGATTGTTTGCAAGAAAGAAAAATCATGGGAGAGTAATGGGAGTCTTCACTCATTGAAAAATTTCCCTTGCTTGTGACATGATCATATTTTTGCAAGCATAGCTACATTAACAGAATTTTGGTCCATCTGTTTTTGCTGTTTCTGAATCCTTCCTATTAATGACAACTTTCTGGCACTAGAATATCAAAGTACCTGTGTGAGTATGTTTAGTATGAAGAGCTGCACTGGTTGGCAAGTTAATAGATTTTTCTCTGCAAGGGTGCCCTTTGCGCTCAGTTACACAAAGCCCATTATCACCTTTGACACACACTCGGGATCTATGGCTCTTTGAAAACCAGTGCTTATGAGATGATCATAATAGAGAATAACCTCAGCTTTGTATTGTACCTTTTATATGCCTTCAAATGGGAAGGACAGTTAACCATTGGCACTCTTCATCTGAACCAAACTAACTGCCCTGGCATAGGGTTTTACACCTGACCCCAGTTTTATACCTCAGCATTTTCTACACCACCTATGAAACTTTTGTCCTGTACAAGAGAGAATTAGACAGGTTTTATGCCTAGAGGAAAGAATAATGATGGGCTGTTAATATGATGTCAGTAAACTGTAAGGCAAAATTTGCAGAACCAAAAAAAGACTTGTCTTTCCCTTGGTCTCATAGCTTAGTTAGCTTGGAGGTTACCTGGGTCCTTGCTTGCCTTTCCTGCATGACATCATAAGGACCTACATCCAAGGCTCGGGTTTGGGCCTTGAAATCTCAAAGCATGTTGACACTAGTCATAACAGCTGTGTATAACCTCCAGCATCACATGCATTGGATTTGTGTTGCTTGCTACCACTGATGGGCACAAAATGAAAAATGAAACACTGTTTCATCATTTTGTGATGTAATGAATTACTTTGTTAGTAAGATACACTTCATTATGAAATGAAACCAAACACCATTTTCCCCTCTAGGAATGGAATGATTCATCACCGAGGAACCAAAATGTCAGGGGATGTTCCTTGGAAACTTCTCTGTAAAACTCCCAAATTTGGAGAAGTTTAGGGTTCAGAGGGCTGAGTTATTAAACTCCAAAAGGGTCCCCCTAGGAAAATATCATTTCTAATTGAGTTGGAAGCCAATAATACCCCCATGGGCGAGCGATTAGCAGCTTCCCAACTCAATTAGAAATGATTTTTCCTAGGGGGACCCCATTTGGAGTTTAATAACAGCCTCCTGAAGCCCAAACCTCACCAAATTTGGGGAGCTTACAGGGAAGAGTTCAAAGAAGCTCCCTTGTGATTTTGTTGCCGCTAGGACCCAGGGGAGCCATTAATGAATCGTTTCATGTTGTTTCTTTACAAAACTACTTTAAACATTCGTTAATAATGAAATGAAACTACTAAAGAGATGAAATGAAACATAACAAAGCACTTTATTTTTGTTTCATGCCCATCTCTACTTGGCACAGGAGAGAAATAAAAATGAACAGAAAATGAAATAAATGGGAAAGCACATGCATGTCAAAGCTATCCTGTCCTTCTCTTTCTCTCCCTGCACTAGGCTCTTTCCCCTGCTGTCTGGGTGTATGTATCCTTTTCTCTGTTCTCATTCTCTCATCAGAACCTGGAAAAGCCCTGGATGGAACTATAGTTTCCAGAATCAGCTGGCCTGAGTGGGCAGTGGCTAATGAGAGGCCTCCAAGCAGGACAAGAGATCAAGAACACCCTATCACCAATCTATACCCATCCATACCAACATGCTTCAGCGAGAATCCATCTCTAGCTAAAGGGAGTAACTTATCTCTCCTCTATAATTCTAAGCATATGTCTGCAGCTGGAGGATCTTGGAGTGCTACTTGTAAAGAAATACATTCTAAAATCCATGCTCCATTATTTCTCTAATTTTGGAAATGCTATTCTTTTGGCCAGCTAGAATACAGAGGGATGCTCGAACTCCTAAAGGTGACCTTTTCAAATTCTGTTCTCTCTCATTTCTTCCTGCTGTTTCTCAGATTGTACTCCTTCTCCCTTCTCCCCTCCCTTCATACTCTATATGCCTCCCCAAGTCATTGCCACCCTAAACAAATAGGCTTATATAAAAATAAAAATAAAAATAATAAAATAATAAAGCTTCCATTGATTCTTAAGCACTGAATGCCTTCTCTTAGCTGAGCTTGCCATAATGTATTACCTTCCCTTAGCTTTGTGGCTACAAGGTGAAGGTGAAGGCAAACAATGGACTCTATGTGTATGAAATAGCTCAATTTTCTGATTCAGCCAATGCTGGTTTCTGTGTATATTTATACAATTCAAATAAAATGATATGTTTAGAAATAACACATCTACTATATATTTATAGTCATTTAGCAGAACCTTGGCTACTGGGTTTCAAAAACCCTTCCTCTTAGCACTAGCTTAATCCTACGTTTAGCATGCATTCCATTGAAACATAAGGAAAGTAATAAGATAGGTGGACTCCAACCATTAGAATTCAGGAAAGAGCACTTTAGTTACACTATAATTTAGGTTGAGGTACAAATTTATATGTATTGTTTAGTGGTATATTTTTTTTTCATGAGAAAAAATAGCTGGCTCCGCGGCGCGGCTGCGCCAGGCGGCAGCCATTTTGC
>JAHTLZ010000275.1:24171109-24182466 GCA_023846285.1 Phrynocephalus versicolor
CTTTCTTTCTTTCTTTCTTTCTTTCTTTCTTTCTTTCTTTCTTTCTTAATTGTTGTCCCTGATTGGCCCTGTCATGGTTCCTTGGGCCCAAATAAGGGGGGGGGGAGCTATTGCCTTCATCACCATCCCCCTCTTCTGACCAACTATGACTGACTGGGTGAAACTTTTGGGCATACGGTACATGCCTATTTAACATGATGGAAACACCTCTTTGTTGAGCTAGGCAATAACACTGAGCAGTGAAGGCATTGAAGCATTGTGCCAGTGGCATCAGTTGGCAAATATTCTTGGAGAAGACATGTAGGGTTCTTATAGGTGGGGCAGCATCTATCACCTAGTCACAGTGCTACCAGGGTGTAAATAAGGTACACTAGTGTTCTTGGCCTTATGTTAGTGTTTGATCTAGAAAAGGATGTTATAAACATGAAATACTGATACTGCTATAAGTATACAATGTGAACAGTGCTCAAAATAACAGGTGGAAGGATACATGGGTGGGCTAATCTCTAGACCCCTGATGTTCTAAGCTGGCTTCTCAAACTACTATGTTAGATAGTCCAGAAGCTCGTAATGGTTCAGCATCTTTACCTCTTGTGAAAAGCACGTTATACTCTCCTAGTAGTCTGAATGTTCTCACTTTGCCTTTGGCAAGTACAGAACTCAGAAAAGTTATACCTTCTAAATGAATAAATGGATCTGTTTTAAAAAGGAAATTAGAAGCTCTAGTGATGGAGAGGAAAACTATGGATGGGGTGGATACTCTAGGCCAGTGGTGGCGAACCTTTGGCACTCCAGATGTTTTGGACCACAACTCCCAGATTTCCAAGACTAGATTGCCAATGACAAAGGTCTGTGGGAGTTGTGGTCCAAAATATCTGGAGTGCCAAAGTTTCACCATCACTGCTCTAGGCTGATTTACACTTTCCTTTGCATCATGTGATCAACATGAAAAGAGGCAAATCAGCCTGCTGAAACCCCATAGCATGTCTTTTATTTTCCGCAGTGTAGTCAACATAATTCATTCCAACACAGTGTTCTTCCCATAGATGGAAAACATTACTTTTTGGGACTGCAGCTAACAGTATCCCACAGTTGGCATGGCCAAACATACAGGGAGAAGTCTGGATATTCACTGTGAGTGTGAATTTCCTCCCTTGAATACCTTTCCATTAACAAACCAGGGGCAAAATTATTTATTTATTTATTTATTGCATTTTTATACCACCCATCTTCCAGAAGGAACTCTGGGCAGTTTACAGACAAGAATAAAACAACAATGTATAACAGGTAAGGAAAAAAGGAGAGAAGAAAAAAAAACTAATAGGATAAAGAGGGGGAAACCCTTCAAAAGAGGCAGTGCGGGCAAGAAAAAAAAAGAATTAAATGAAAAGGTCACCATATGCCTCCTTAAAAAGGAAGTTTTTCAGAGCCTTTCTGAAGGCGGGCAGGGACTGTGCTAGGCGCAGCTCACTAGGAAGATGATTCCACAATGTGGGGCCCACCACAGAGAAGTTGCGGTTACGTGTGAGCGATTTCTGCACCTCCCTGGGTGTGGCCACCCTAAGTGAGTGCGCCTGTGCCATTCTAGTGGGCCTGACCCCAGTTGACCTCTGGGAGATACGCTCCAACAGGTATTCTGGTCCCAAGTTGTGGAGGGTTTCGAAAATCAAAACCAGGACCTTGAACCTTATCCGGAGGACAACGGGCAGCCAATGCAGGCGAGCCAGAACTGGGGTGATGTGGTTGAATCTACGAGCACCCACCACCAGTCTGGCCGCCACATTGTGCACCCGCTGGAGCCTCCGGACAAGGGTCAAGGGCAACCCCATGTAGAGGGCATTGCAGTGGTCGATTCTCGAGATCACAAGGGCCTGCACGACTGTCCTCATCGAGGACTCATCGAGGTACTGGTGGATCTAGGCAATCCTGCAGAGATGGATAAAAGCGGCCCTGGAGACTGCTGTCACCTGGGCTTCCAGGGAGAGGGCTGAATCCAGGATCACACCCAGATTCCTGGCCCTGTCCGTAGGCTGGAGGGAAACCTCTCCCACATTAGGGAGGGGGCCATTGTACCCAGACGAGGCCGCCCCGAAGAACATGGACTCCTGCCAAGCCATCCCCGTCAGCAATACTTTGCAGGAAGTGTAATATTGTAAAGTCTGAGGGTTTTCTTTCAATGAAATACTGTAAAGGATCCTTCCTCAAAGGAGAAAGTAGGTAATAAATATGTGTTATTAGCTTATCTCAAAGTGTACAGTAGGGAGAAAACTTTTCTTTTTTAAAAAATCAGTATACTTAATAAATGTCAATTTGTTCTGAATAGTGGTAATTTTCACAGCCTAATTTTTCCAATAAATTTGACCAGTAGTTTTCTGGAACTTGGATTTGATCTCAAAATGCTGCTTTATTCCTTGATGTAATCTGAAAAAAAGCCATTGCTGCCCAGAATAAAAAGATAAGCAATGCATAAACTGACACTTGACTGTGTACATCCCAAACTAGATATTATTGCTCAATATGGTAAAACAATTGACAGGCTGAACACTTCAAATGTAGCAATTTGCCCACCCTCCTAGATAACAACACAGGATGAGCCTGTGATAACAACCAGGCTCATCCACCATCCCATCTGATAGAAATTCAACTCTTGGGGGGGGGGGAGACATTAAAATCCTGTCTTCACTTGGTCTTCTAATCCCCACCATAAATTAATGGACCTGTTCAGCATCTCCTGTCCAGCTGGGGATACCAGTTGAATTGGTTGCCAGATATGTTGGTAAATGCAAAATACACTTGAGCTGTGTGTGGCCCAATAATGGTCCTGATTAGAGAAGGACACAAAACAATTTCTTGTTTCATTTTTTTTTCATTTAATTGTGGAATGAAATGAAAAACAAAATGTTTTTGTCCCCCCAGTCCCAAAATGACGAGTCCACACATATAATTGGGTTTTAAATCGGGCCACAACTTTATTAACAACTTTATGAATAACTTTATTCTTAACTGTACTGTAACTGCAATGAAATAGTTGTAGCTGAGGGATGGGCCTCCCGTAGTGCAACTTATATTTTAGCCTACAGATGTTGTTTTAGTGTGACGCCATGTTGGGACACAGTACAGGGGTGCTGTTCAAAGAAAGCAGCCCTCCCAGCCAAAACTAGGTCAGCATATTACTTGGGACAGCCGTACGAGCTCAGTGACTTTATGATCTTTTAATTTACTTTCATTCTGGGTGGTTTGCTTGTAGGGTGTTATAATATTTGTTATTATCTATTGTACAGCTGCCCGGCGCCCTGCCCAAGGTGCATTTACATTTCTGACATCACAGTCTTGGCTCCGTTTTAGTTGCACTACCCGCCAAGCAAGTCAGGTGGCCCTGTCTAACGGTCAATGAGAGTGGAATGAGCAAAACCACACTGGTGCCAAGCAGCCAATATTGGTACCAGTCGAAAATTCCCATTTGGTCCCGAAGCGACCAGATTATCTCACTCTCACAACCTCTAAGGGAGGGAGGGTGGGGTGCACTTCGGTGCGAAAGAGAAGGGTTGGTGCGTGGACTGCCCTCTTAAGGGCTTTGATCCCCTCACAGCCTGGGGGTTACGTGGCCTCCTATTTCACACCAAAATAACGGCTCCCGGGGAGACAAAGCAACCCCAATCTGAGACAAGCCCAGCAGGAGCCTACATTTTTTAAAAAATGAAACAAAACAAACTGAAAATTTTCGATTCCATTTCATTTTTTGTTTAGGTTTTCCATAGGAATGCATTGAGCAATGCATTCCTATGGAAAACTGCTTTAAACAAGCCACACCTTCCCCCCCTCCCGATTGGGCACGTTGGAGGTAAAAGGCATGGGTTGTTTAAAATGTCTTGGAGCCACCGAGGCTGCCTCATTGGCTCCAAGGCACTTTAAAAAAACCCATGCAGGTTTTGGAAGGGCACTGAACAGATGGGCAGGACCCTTCTAATAATATTAGGAATCATTAACTGATCCACTTGTACTACATTCCCCCCCCCCTTGTTTAAGGGATGTTTGACAATAGAATTGAGTGAATTCCATATCAATACATTGTGTCCCATTTGTAATCCCTCAAATGTGTCTTGCCTTTTTATTTCTGGGCTGGGGAGGGGCAATGGGTATTCGCAGTGCAGTTTTACACATTTTCTGCACAGAAGTCCTACCATGTTCACCAAAGCTTACCTCTAGGAAGGAAGGTATATCATGGCAGCTTTAAAGACATGTTGCCTCTAAATTCCCTTTAGCTAGCATTTCAGAAAGTTATTTTTTAAACTATAATCCAGATAATCCCACACCTAGCATCCAGAATTCTTCAACCAGTGACCATGCTATTCTGTTATTTATTTATTTTACAAACACTGCTGGTAAACATGGCTGATGGTCACTGAGAGATATAGTCACTATACATTTATCCTGTTCCTTTTGAAAACCATCAGTTGTCCAGTGAATTGTGCCCACTCAGATGAACATGTTATATGAAATACTAATTTATCATTTATGTAGGGAATCTATTGTTATGTTGGAGTGCAATAAGCTCATCTTATTTCAGCCATGTATTTTCATATCCTGTTCTTTCAGATGCATTGTGTGGTTGGAGATATCGAATAAGTGTACCAAGGTATGAAAAAACTACCCCATGGAAGCAGGTATAATCTTTATAGGATTTATTTATTTATTTATTTATTATGGAGCTTATATACCGCCCGTCTTCCTAGAGGGGAACTCCGGGCGGTTTACAACAAATTAACAGGACAGCAAATTACAATAACAGCAAAATAAATTAAACTAATAAAATAAGCAAACAGAACAGTAATACCAGAGATGCAGATGGCGGGAATAGAAAAAAAAATTGTTCAGGTCACCCAAAAGCCTCCCGGAAGAGAAGGGTTTTCAATGCCTTCCGGAAGGCAGGCAGGGACTCTGCTAGGCACACTTCTGCTGGGAGATGATTCCACAAGGTCGGGCCAGCCACAGAGAAGGCTCGGGTACGAGTGGAAGTTCTCTGAGCCTCCCTGGACGTGGCCACGCGCAGCATGTGCGCCCGTGACAACCTAGTCGGACGGGCCGAAGTTGACCGCTGGTCGATCTGCTCTGTCAGGTAGCCAGGTCCTAGACCATGGAGGGTTTTGTAAACCAAAACCAGGACCTTGAATCTAATTCAGGCTGCAACAGGTAGCCAGTGCAGGCGGGCCAGAACTGGGGTGATGTGCTCAAATCGGCACACACCAGCCACCAGTCTGGCCGCCGCATTTTGGACCCGCTGCAGTCGCCGAATGAGAGTCAAGGGCAACCCCATGTAGAGCGCGTTGCAATAGTCCAGTCTCGAGATCACCAGCGCCTGGACCACTGCTCTGAGGGAGTCCCCATCCAGGTACGGGCGAATCTGGGCGATTCAACGAAGGTGGAAAAAGGCAGCCCTGGACTGGTTTGGTGATGGTTACTTTATATGCTGGTTCATTGCCACACAATTGTTTAGACAATCTAATTACATTAAAATGATATATGATGTACTTTTCTAAATGAGTGGAACAAAAGCATAAGGTTGTCAAGGGAACCTGCAGAGAGTGTTGGAGCCTAATTCCCATTTTCCAGTTAGTGGCTGGGGAGGATGGAGGTTGGAGTCCAACAGCATTCTAGCCATATGTTCCCTTTTCCTGCCAAAATAATCCCTCCTACTGTTTCCAGTATGGCTCTTTATTTATACCCTTTTCAAAACCTAGCGTTAGATGTTTATGGTGAATTATGAAAACAACCCCCCCTTTTTAAAAAGGCTTCTTTTTGTTAAATGGAATGCATCAAGATGTTTAACATTGTACAACCGAGCATGCATACTCATGAGATCACGCGAAGGGAAATGACTGAGCAGAGAGAGTGATCATTATGTTGCTGATGTGCTATAAAATAATGTAGTGTTTATAAGGAGTGTCAGCAACATATACAGGAGAGGCAAGGCTGGAAATATGCATTTTAATGGAGTTATAAAGCCAAAGGGAAAAATATGTGAGAAATGATAGATTCTTCACTCTAATCATAACCTGTTCAATGGATTTCCTGTCACATTCTCTTTTTTATCTGACTTATTCTTTTGTTTACCTGTTATCTATCTGAACAGAGTCTCTGCCTCCCCTCCATTTACCTGGCAGAGATGAGAGGGTGCTGAAGGCATTACAGTGGTCCCTTGTATAACAAACGGTTTGTATAACATAAAATTTGTACAACATAAAAAATCCAGAGATAGGGGAAATTTGCTTAACAGAATTGCCTATGGGGCAATTCTGTACAACATAAAAATGGGATCACTCTGCTTTCAATGCATTCCTATGGGAAATTTGTATAAAGGAAAATTTGCTTAACATAGTTTCATTTGGAAAAAAATTAATTCCTTTATACAAGGTACCATTGACCAAGCTGGGAAGACAATTAGGGATTGGCACCAAATGAAAAATGAAATGCAGTTTTGTCAATTCATTAGCTAACGAAATGAAACAAAACAAAACAGGGAAGCAGTGTTTCATTAGTAACAAAACAAAATGGCTTTTTTGGTTAAAATGAACCAATTCATTTTCACTGTAAAATGGATCCCCTGGGTTCCAGAGGCACCAAATTTGACGTGGAACTTTGTTGGACTCTCCCCTTTAATCCTTCCAAATTTGGTGAAATTTGGCATCCAGGATGCCGAGTTATTCAACTTCAAAGGGGTGCCCCCAGAAAAAGCATTTCTAATTGCAAAGTTATGTGCTTGAAAATAGTGATCCCAGGCAGCTAGCAGCGTGGAAATTACAGTGGAGATTCTTCAAGCTCTTCCCTTTAGTCACCCACAATTTGGAGAGGTTTGGGTTACAGGGGTCCAAGTTATTGAACTCCAAATAGGGTGCCCATATGAATCTATTTTAAAGTGCTATTTTTTGGCGGGGGAGGGTTGGTGTGGTTTATAACTTCCTGCTGATGCTAGGGTATATAAGAGTCTGGCTGGTTTCATTTTCTTTGTCATTTGTGGGCGTGAGGGAAGTTACAGTCGGCTCTGGCAGTGCTGCTAGCTTGCTGTCTTACGGTTGGGTTAGCTTCACTTCTGCTGTCCCTGTGTGCTCAAAACTGCTTTGTGTGTTGTGTGAGTGGACAAAGAGAGAGTGGTTTTGGGGTGTGTGTGGAAGAGAGATCCTTTTTTCTCTCTATGTGTGTGTACTGTGTGGGGGGAGGGTTTTATTAGGGGAGGGATTTTGAGCAGGCTTTCTTATATTTTATATATATTTTTCTCCTCCTACCCCCATGAAACTACATGCCTTCCCACCCACCCACATTGTTATTCCCAGTCCATGCCCACCTGTCATGTACCAGTTCCCCCATTCTTCAATCCCCCCCCCCATTTGTGTGTTTCTCTGTGTTGAGAGAAGCACACAGCTTCTGTTCTGTTCTGTTTGGGAGGGTTTTATCAGGGCAGGGATATTGTGTAGAGTTTTGCTATAATAATAAAATTAGGGCAGGATACACGGTGGTACCCCAACTTACAACATGCCCAGCATACGAGAAAACTGACTTAGGAGCAGAAATCTGCTGGTGGTTTTTCCTGGAGCATTACAAGTGAAAGATAGAGTTCCTTCAACTTAGGAAGGAACCCTATCTTAATGACTTCAAGCAATTGAGGCAAGCAGCAGTGGCTGCGACTGCTGCTTGCCTTGGTTGCTTGAAGACATTTTTAAAAACCCGTTCCTTTCCCTGCAACCCACCCAATTGGGGGGGGGGAGATAAGGAGCAGGTTTTTAAAAATGTCTTCCTGGCAAGTGGTGGTGGTGAAGCCGTTACATGACCACTGCTTACCTCGAAGACATTTTACATGACCCGCACTTTTCCCCTCAACGTTCCCGATTGGGGGAAGGAAGCGGCGTGTTGTTTAAAATGTTTTTGAAATTTTTACAAAGACATTTTAAAGGACCCATTGCTCCCCGCTCCAAATCAGGTGCATTGGGGAGAAGCAGCAGGTCGTTTAGAATGTCTTTGAGCCACTGAGGAAGCACTTCTTCAGTACATAAGAACATAAGAACATAAGAACAGCTGTGCTGGATCAGGCCAAAGGCCCATCTAGTCCAGCTTCCTGTATCTCACAGTGGCCCCACCAGATGTGTTTGGGAGCGCATGAGACTAGATATCTGTCTCCTGACACCACTCCCCTGCATCTGGCCCTTGAAGTACCCTGGTTTAAAGCCTGGAGATTACACATCTCCATCAGGGTTTGTAACCTGTGATGGACTTTTCCTCCAGGAATCTGTCCAATCCCCTTTTGAAGGCATCCAGGCTAGATGCCATCACCACATCTTGTGGCAGGGAGTTCCACAGACTAACAACACGCTGGGTTAAAAAAATTTCTTTTGTCTGTTCTCACTCTCCCAACCCTCAGTTTGAGCGGATGTCCCCTAGTTTTGGTATTTTGTGAGTGGTTCAAATACATTTTAAACAAGCTGCACTTTTCTCTGCAATGCACCCGATTTTTTTTTTTGGGGGGGGATGCAGCAGCTTGTTTAAAATGTATTTTACCCACCGAGGCAACCTCTTGGCTTAGTTGCTAAAAGACATTTTAAACCACCCAAGCTTTCCCCCTCAAAGTTCCTGGTTGGAGGGGAGAAGCACTGTCTTGTTTAAAACATCCTCAAGCCATCAAGACAAGGCAATCACTTGTCTCGGTGGCTAAAAGACATTTTAAACCACCCACCACTTCTAAAGACCCATTTATTTATAAGACCTGCCTTGGTATTCTTGATGATGCCAGGGAGATCCACACTCTCCCTTCATACCTGAGTGTCTGAAATGGCCCATAATATTTGTGAGAGCTGCCCTGAACATAGAGGTGTCTTTTGTACCTTGGACATTCAAGGGAGTTCCACTCACATTCTCTCTTCATACCTGAGGGTCACATGGGCCAAGCCCAATGTTTAATTCTTGCCTGCCTGCCTGCCTGGTAGAGTGCAAATCTGATACAGCCCAAGGTGCCTTGTTGGGCTTAAAGTGAAGAGCTTCGGGAAGCTTCCCTGTAATTTCCATGCTGCTAGATGCCTGGGATCAGTATTTTCAAATGCTTTAAATTACAAATGTTTTTCCTATGGGTATCCATTTGGAGTTGAATAATTTGGCACCCTGTACCCCAAATCTCTCCAAATTGGAAGTGGTTAAATGGAAGAGCTTGAGGAATCTCCACTGTAATTTCCACGCTGCTGGATGCCTGGGATCACTATTTGCAAGCACAAAACACTGCAAATAGAAATGCTTTTTCTTGGGGCACCCCCTTTGAAGTTGAATAACTCGGACCCCAAATCTCTCCACATTTGGAGGTCTTAAAGGGGAGAGTCCAAGGAAGGGACCCTCCAAATCTGGTGCCTCTAAGTTCTGGGGGACCTGCTTTATTGAGTAGTGAATCAGTTCATTACTGTTTCATTTTGTACAAATTTTGTACAAATCTAACAAAATGAAATGAATCATGGGGGAACAACTCAAAACAAAATGAAACACAATTTTTCCATTTCATGCCCATCCCTAATGGCAACATGACATTTGAAAGCTATAGTTATTCCAACTAGGTCTGTGAAGTAAAGGCCTTAATTAGTCTTATAATAAATACGCTATTCAGATTTCCTGATTAAATTTCAATTCCCTAGTTCAGAAATAATGTTCTTGGTTCTTTTCTAAAATAATATTAGGCATCCACCCAGTTCTGACTCTGATTCAGTAGACCTTCTGAATAAGCTCTTGTGCTGTTCTTTAACAAGTATAAATTTTGGGGGTGAACTAGTGTAAGTTAAGAAAAAGCTGTTGGCACATGAACTATTATGCAACAGAGAATGCCTGTGGAGATTTTGTAACTTATGGCAATTCTTCCCTAAAAGGTACACCATTTGTGCAAACAGCTCGACAGGCTTTCAGCCCCTAATTCCAATGGGTCTACTCTAGTTAGGACTAACAACTTTAATTCAAGCCTTAGTTATTTAAAACTGAATCATGTCTTGGCCTTCTGTTGAAATAGCCATGCTATTTAGAGACTGTGAGAAAATAATGTGGGATGAAAAATGTGACTGTGCTATTATATGTTAAAATTAGAATGGTAAATTATTGGACTGAGGACTGAAAGAGGTTACAACAATTATGTATCAAACTGACAGACTAAATTATTAAATAATCATAACAGTTTATTTATTCATTTATTTAACATTTTACCTCACCTTTCTCTTAAAAGAAAAAGACACAAGGAAGCTTACAGCTTAACAAATGTAATATTAAAAGATAAAATAATTATTCAAATATTAAAGAATTAATATTATATTAAAATGTAAGATAAAAGCATTAAAAAAGCCAAGCTGCCTGAAGAGAAAGGTCTTCACCTGTTTGCAGAAGGACAGCAAAGATGGGACTGGACTGACCTCTTATGGGAGGGAGTCTGGAAACAGGTGTTGATGAAAAGGTTAGCCAAAGAAGATAAATTGTTTTAGATTTTGTACTATAGCTCCCATTGCTTACTCTGTCCATATGGAAAGATTATGTGAGATTCTGGGACATTGTCTGAAAAATAGATATTTTAAACCCTCTGACACAATACATCCCTATCCAGGCATTATTTCCTTTAACCATATTCAGGCCCACCACTGCCACTTCCAACTTCAAACCATCAGAGAAATTCTGAAAAGAAACTAGCGTCAGGTTACGGCAAACTCAATCAGAGTATATACCATGTGACTGGGAACCTTGATAAGGCAGTGTTTCTGATTGTGGAGACTATGTCGTCATATTCATTTGAACAGTTATTGCATCTTGTCAGACCTTGCACAGAAAGATGGAGAGAATGGCTGTGAATAGAGATGGGCACGACTTAGCGGTATTTCCGTTTCCGTTTCCGTTACTCGGTTCCGTTACTCTACGGAAACGGTAACGGGAATTACTCCGCCAGACTTCGAGCTCGAACTGACGAACGAACAATTTGGTCTGATTTGTTGTGCTCGTTACTTGCATCGCGCGATCGCGCGCGATGCCAAGCGGCACAGAAAAAAAGTTTTTAAAAGTTAAAAAACCCGGTTCCCGGCCAAAAAGCAGGCGGAAATATGCCTGCCGTGCCTCAGGGAGTCAGGGCACCTACCAGAGGGGTGGTTTCTGGAGGTCCCCGGCCTCCCCCACCTCCTCCCTCCTGGGCTACTCTGGTGGGACTCGCCGCAGACTCTCAGCAGCAGCAAAGCAACAAGCTGCACGGCACGGACGGCACAGGAAAAAACTTTTAAACTCTCCCCCCACCCATTCCCGCACGGCACGAGTCTCGCTGCCGGCTCAAGCGGCACGGACGGCACAGGAAAAAACTTTTAAACTCT
>JAHTLZ010000275.1:24187496-24222848 GCA_023846285.1 Phrynocephalus versicolor
CATCATCATCATCATCATCATCATCATCATCATCATCATCATCATCAATCGCCTCCTTCCTGACAACAAGAATTAATAACTATATCAGGCTCTGTTGCCTTTTTACAATACCCCAGGTGAGCTACCTGAAGCAGCTCTCTCTTATTTTATTTAATGGTAGGGCTAGCCCTGGTTATACCACAAAATGAAGCCCTTGTGCAGACCTTCTAAGGCTGGGTACAATCAGTTCAGTTCATGAACAGGTGGGAAACAGAACTGCAAGATCATAGTAAGCCCTGCACTTTGACATTTTGATCAAGCTTTATTCATAGATACGCCCTGACTCTGCCAGTGGGCACACTGCCATTTTTCTGAGTCCCTCAACACTCCCTTCATGTGCCAGTCTGCATGGCTCTTCCATTTCACTGAAAACAGTGAAGTTCCTCTGGCTAAATCTTACCATGGAAACTTATGTCAAACATTGACTTTTCTGTTGTGTTGACCTGCCTAATAAGTTTATGCAAACATGCTTCTTACAGGACATATTTCACAATGAGGAAATATGTGTTCATGTTAACATGCATAACAGGTGGCCCACAGTATCAAGGAAGATTATGACAGATACACTATTCCATTTAATGGAGGCAATTAAAATAATGGAGCTCCCCATTCTTTTATCCTGGTACAAGAATTAGAAAATGTGTTTTTATTGATGTGGCTGGGTGGGGGAGAGAGGTCTGTTTAAAAAAACAACATGGCTCTTTTTATTGCCCCTCCTTCACATTCCCTCTCTTTTCTTGTGGTTGGCATGTCTCCATCTGCTCTTTCCTCTTCTCATCTATAGAACACTCCTTCTATCTGCCCAGAATAAAGGACCCTTGGAATTATTTTGGCAAGAAAAAAAATAGAATTCCCCTAAGCAGGAGAGAGGGGGGAAATTGCTTTGTGAGCAAAAATGGCTGAACCAGTTTGATTCCACTTTTGCATTATGCGAGAAGCAAAAATTACATCAAATTCACCCATTTTATGGTCAGAGCAAAACAAAGGTGTAGTCGGGCTCTAAGTCTCTGCTGAGGCTCTATACACATCTTCTCTCATTTCTCCACTTTTCAGCTCTTTCACTTTGGGTAGTGCCAGATTATAAAGTTGCAAACACTGCATTATCTAACCAATCTATCACTGACTATTACCTCTGTAAATTAACTGGATCTTTATTTCATTGCTCCTTAATGTGGTTACATAATGAAACCAGCTGTCCCTACAAAATGGTCAACAACTAATTATATCAAGACAAAGCAAAATTACAACTCTTTTCAGCTGCAAAATTTGGGTGTTGACTTGCCACTAAACCCAGCTCTGATCAAATCATTTTGCCCAAAATAAAATAAAAAACTCAGTTAAAACTAGAGATGGGCACAAAATGAATTTTTAATTTTTAATTCATTTTGTTATTTGTTATTCATTTCGTTACAGAATGAAACAAATAATGAAGAGACCCATCAAAGAAAAATGAAATGAAATGAAACATTTGAAGCATTTTCCTTTGGGAAATAAACCAGTGGTTCTGCCCACAAAATGACCAAAATAAATAAATAAATAAATAAATAAATAAATAAATAAATAAATAAATAAATAAAGCCCCGACCTGGCCCATGGTCAGCTGGTTGGCATATAAATAAATTTTAAATATTTTTTTAAAATAAAAAAATGCACCAACCCGACCTGTGGGCCAGCTGGTAGGCATGTGAAAAAATTAAAAATAATAAATAAATAAATAAATAAATAAATAAATAAATAAATGCAGTGACCTGGCCCATGGGCCAGCTGCTTGGCACATGAAAAAATAAACAAATATAAATAAATAAATAAATGTGCCAACCCAGCCCACAGGCCAGCTGGCCAGTGCGTGATTTGCTTTTAATTAAAAATAAATAAATTAAAATAAAGCTGACCCAGCCCGTGGGCCAGCTGTTTGTCTTGTAATTTTTTTTTAAAAAAATAATAATGTGCTGACCCAGCCCACAAGCCATCTGGCTGGCACAAGGGGGGAAGTGCACCAACCCAGCCCCTAGGCCAGCTGGTCGGTGTGAGTTAAAAAATATATATATATGAAAAATGAAAAATGAAACAATTTTTTAAAAAAATTCATTTCGTTTTAAATGAAGCAAAAAGCAATAAAAACAAAAAATGAAACGAAACACCATTTTGGCATTTCGTACCCATCTCTAATTAAACCAGTCTAATATTACCAGCAGCAAAGTGAATAAATTAAGTAACAATAAGATCAGGCAGAAGCTTTGCAGGTGGGAAGGAAAAACAAGAGAAGACATCCTGACATATAAAAGATGTTAAAAGAGCCACCAGGCAAACATGTAGGGAAGAAATCTCACAACTAGGGGCCACTGTTTTGAAAGCCCTGCTACCAGTAACTTGTCATGTAACTTCTAAAGATTCAGCATCCAAATGAAGCTTTTGTTGATTGTTTTAACTCTAGGCAGACTCGTGATTCTTTCCATCAATTTCTTAACAGGTTTACTTAAACTGAAGCCATACTAAGTTCAAAATAATTTTCTTTAAGATTCTTGTTTTTTGGGTGCTAACATATGTGTGAGACGCCTGTAATTGCTATACATTCATAGTCATTTCAGGTTGCTGCTTGATATCCTTTGACAGCAATGTGGGAGGCAAGGGCCTTAATCCTGACATGTTAAGCCGTTACATTAGGGGGAAATGGCAGTGGATAGGAAGCATTTTGCAGTTTGTCCATCATGCAGACAGTCATCCTCTGGCTATGCCATTGAATTGCTCATACAGTTCACAACTAGAAAGCCAAAAAAGCTGCTTGCATGAGTGTGCTGATGCACATGGTTTTCTTCCATGGGATGTTCGGCAATGCATTTGATCCAGGGATAAAGCAACAACGGATCAGCAGACCAGCAGTTCAAGAGGCAGAATCCTTTCTCTTGCAAGGCCCTGTAACCCACTTTAAGACTGATACTTCACGTCCCTCTCGCTGCAGTTTGCAGCCCCGCTGGGGACCAGTTTGAAGGAACGTAACCTCACGTCCTTGTGGGGGTCAATCCGAGTTCAAAGGAACAGAACCTCATGTCCTTGTGGGGTCAATCCGAGTTCACCCCTGAACTGCACTCCAAGCGGGGTGAGAGATTCCCATCCTGGAGCTCGGGAATCTTTTCAACCATAGTTTCTTCTTAAAGAGGATGCAGAGTAGAGAAGAAGAGCAGCCACTCTGTTCTGTCCCACAATAGGGACAGTTAAAAGGAAACAGCTGCAAGAACACTCTTGCTGAACTTACAGCCAGAGTTGTAAAGGGACGTGCAAGTGCATGAGTGGAACAACGGATTGATCCCCAAGAAACCATCATTCACTCCATTTCTTTAATCACAATTTTCAAATGCTCACTCCTGTGTGAAAGCTTTTTAGTGACACTTTAGGGGCACTTCAAAGCATTTTAGTGACACTTTAGGGGGACATCTAACCAGTATATACATTGTGGAATGAAAATGTTGCTAAAACTTGGCCATCATAACAGCCTGGACAGATATCATCATTACTGTACAGTTCTGGAAGACTGAAAAACATGTGTGAGCCAAAATAACCATTCTATACCAATTTTTTGTGGGGGGGGGTTAGGCCATTTCAGGAGCAATTCTCAGGTATCAGGTCACCCTGACACCACCACCACCACCACCCCAAAAACCCTTACAACACAAATAGATACCTTTTGGCTATCTCTCACATTTTTCAATCTGTGCCGTCCTCCCAATGTGCCAGGACTGCCCCCCCCCCAGAGCAGGCCATGTGATCATCCTTGAGAATTGCTCGGACTCTAGAACACATTGGCCATCTCACAAGACTGCACTCAGAAATGTCTGGGACATCTACTTAGACTTCCCTTCTTTCCCAGGCTGTCCCTGGATTATTTATAATCTGGAATGTGCGCATTTAGGTTTAAAAAACTAGAAAAGGGAAAGATTAGAGATGGGCATGGAATGAAAAATAAAATGCTGTGTTATCATTTTAAGTAATGAATTACTTTGTTACCTAATAAAATGGTAGGACATATTTTATTTCATTTCGTCCTAGAAGAAATGGCAAGGTAGCAATTCTAGGTAAGCCTCTGAAATTTGGAAATGTTTGGGATTCAGGGAGCTGAGTTATGAAGCTCTAAAGGGGGTGCCCCTAGGAAAAATATTTCTATTAGAATTGGAACTTTAGAAGCCAAGCTGTGGGCGAGCATAGCACCACCACAGCATGGCTGCCAATCCCAATTAGAAAGATTTTTTCCTAGGGACACCCCCCTTTGGAGCTTAATAACTCAGTCCCCTGAGCCCCAAGCCTCTCCAAATTTTGGCGGTTTTCAGGGAAAAATACAAAACTGAACCCCAGCAATTTTGGTGCCAAAACCTGCTTGCGAATTAATATTCTGGAGTATATTAAAAATATGTATGGAACTGGCAAACCACTGCTGTATTCCTGCCAAGAAAACTCATGGCCATGGAGTCACGAAGAATTGGTCATGACTGTTAATGATGTAACACACATGCCAAAGTACTAATTATGGCAAGCACATTTCAGCACCAAAATCACTGGGGTTCAAGTCTGAAATCTTCCCTGTAAACTCCCAAAATTTGGAAAGGATGGGGCTCAGGGGACTGAGTTATTAAATTTTAAAGGGGGTGACCCTGGCAATCATTTTTAATGGAGCAAAAAGCTGAATAATAGCCACCCCCCCCTTTTGCAGGTGAGCAATTATTGGATTTTTGCTCAATTAGAAATGATTTTTTCCTAGGGGTTCCCCCTTTGAAGTCTAATAACAAAGTCTCCTGACTCCCCAAAAAAAACTTTCCAAATTTTGGGGGCTTACAGGGAACAGATTGAGGAAGCTCCCCTGCCAATTTGGTCTTTTAGGACCCAAGGGAGCATAGTGTTTCATTCCATTTTGTTTCATTTCATAATGAAACTACTTTAAAATTCATTGCAAATGAAATGAAACAAAACTACTACAGAAATGAAACAAAACCAAGTGCTATTTTTCTGTTTTGTGCCAATCTCTCGGAAGGTTTTTCACGGATGTAGATTTTACATTTGGTGCTGTTACATGCTATCAAGTCAGAGCCTTGATGGCACTTACTGTGACAGAAGGGTTTTAAAGGTCACCACTGGGACAACAGCTTGTGCCCAAATACAATATCTGATTTGAGACCAGGTCTAAATGTAAAAAAGTTTGTGATATAGTCCCATTTCTACAACTGAGAAAGAGGACTTGATCATGAAAAGTCACATTTGTCTATTTGATTTTTTATTTTTATGCACACACCCACACTGCCACCTAATATGCGAGAACCAACTTATAGTGATTAACTGGGCTTCAAAGGCAAGTGAGATACATCCTTCTGTGAGACAGACAGGAAGGAAGATATAGTACTGGGTCCGTCTGGGAAAGACGACCAGGGACAGAAATCACAGGAGGAGAAAGAACAACAAGTGAAAGAGGAAATACCAGGGAAATTATTCTTCGAAGACAAAGGCATGAAGCAAGACCAGAAAGAGATGAATATGAAAGAGATAGAAGAAATGAATGATAATAAAAAGCAGTATAAGGTGAAGGAAGGATATATGGCAATAGTTAGGGAAGTTATAACTAGAGATGGGCACGACTTAGCGGTATTTTCATTTTCGTTTTTGTTTTTTCGTTTTCGTTACGTAACGTAATGAAAACGAAAAACGGTTCAAAAATGGACCGAAAACGGAAACGAAATGACTAATTTTGAGCCAATTTTCGTTTTTCGTTACTGGAAAAACACATAATGGAGCTAAATGGGGAGAAACGAAAAATGTTTCGTTTTCGTTTTCGTTTTTTCGTTTTCGTTACGTAACGAAACAAAAACGAAAAATTTTGAAATTAGCTCACGAAAACGGAAACGAAATTAAACGGACCCTAGCCGAAAACGAAAACGAAAACAAAAAATTTTTTCTGAGTCGTGCCCATCTCTAGTTATAACGTGGACTCTACTGACTGAGGAATTGGATGAGATAGCAAGGGATTTTAAGAATAAAGCTACACAGACAGAATCGGAGAGGGAAGCAGGAAATATAATGATCAATAAAGAAGTACAGACTGTGGTTTGGAAATGCAGAGAAAAAGATATGGGTGTGCAAGTTGAGATAGGGAAACAGAAGGATACTAGGAATACAGGAATGCAGACCCAAGATATAGAAGATAAATATGCGGTGGGGAAGAGATGGCATATAGGAGTCCAAGTTAGAATGGATAAGGAAAAGCTAGGAAAAGATATAGGAATCCAGGTTGAAGGACAGGTGCGTTGGATTCTGTTTAAAGAAGTGGGAATACAAACAGGGGAGTGCGTGCCTAGCGAGAGAGAGAGAGAAGTTCGTTGAGGAGAGAGCGAGAAGGAGGGGCGGTTAGGACAGTTATCGAAAGGCATGCAGGGGGAATGGAAGTGAGGAAGGAGTTGGGAAAGGAAAGAGATATCGGTCTCCCATAACCAACTCCTGAGGGACTCCCAAGTTATCCTCAATATGGTAATATAAGATTCCCCACTTGGCAACTGCCCACCTCTGTTTCCAGATGGATCCCTGGATGGGGCTGGAGCCCACAAGTTACAGCACCCCACAGAGGGGAGAAAAAGTAAATGAGAGGAATATTCTGTTCAGCAAAAACCTTGTTAACCCCAGTTCTGAAATGCCCACGTTGACCCCCTATGTTGGAATCGCAACAGAAAGAAATGTACGACAAAGTCTTTGTTGAAGGTTTCAATAAAAATTTATTTGTTACACCAGAACTGAAGTTGCAAGCCTCTAGTTCTTCCATAGAACCACTCATCAATATAAGTGAACCCTTACACCTTCCCAGAGGGTTTTCTTGGCTGAGTGGAAATGTTTACACTGCATTGCACTGCATTGCACTGCACTGGCCACTCTTTAATTCTCTACCTATTTGGAGTAAGCGGATAGGGCAGCGGGGGCGGGGGGGGGAGAAGCAACTAAAACTCTGTAGCTTCCAGTAGCTGAAGGTTTCTTTTTTCAAAGCTGACAGAGGGAGAGTGATGGAGGAAGAGGCTGAGAGAGACAGAGAGAGAGAGAGAGAGTAAATAACATGAGTTATCTCTAAAGAATGCAGGCTGTTGTTTTGGAACATTGAGCAACACTCTGGCAGCTTCTGATATTAGCTTCACACCTTCAGATCTTCAGAACATAAGAAATCTGTGTGTTGATGGACTGAGCTGTCTGTCACTCAGATGCCATCATGTTGTGCCTGGAATAAAATCACTGTCTGTTTCAGGAGGACATTCAGCTTGGCAGTGGACAGCACAGGGGCAGGAAGTCGAAAGTCACATAGAATGAAGTTTGTGTCTGAAATTATAGACTTCTCAGTGCCGAAAAAGGAATAGCTTGTTCTCCTCACAGCAAGCTGTCAAGAAAAGTGACTCATTTTTTGTTTTAATTAACACATGTGAGATGCTTGTGTCAGCACATTCTGAGAGACAAATGCAGGGCATCAGAGAGTTCCACAGGAGGAGCAGGAAAAGGCGTTGATAGCTAACTCAGCAACTCTGGCAAGCCAACTGATGAGCAATGCAAATAGCAGGATTCAACCTCATCTCTGAAAGGGAGGAGGGTTCTGTGGAATGGTTCAAAGAGGGCGAACTTTCAAGGAGGCCTAACATTGCTGTCTAAATAGGTTAGGTCAATGGCTCACACAGGTTGCTCCACAGCAGGGGTTGTGATGTGGCCACATGTCCTTCTTTCAAACGGACTCTTCTCCTTCTGGAGGTGTTCTTTATTTGAAATGGTCTCCAGTCCAATTCTGATTTCATAATAATGAAGCAGCTTGGCTCCCAATGTTGTGGGTGCCCCATTGCTGGACGTTTACAATAAAATATTGGATAGCCATCTGTCCGGGATGGTATGACATCTCCTGCCTTGGGCAAGGGGTTGGATCTCCAAGGTCCCTTCCAACCCTACTGTCATGTCATTCAGTCTCAAAAGACTATGGTATCATGCCTGGAGTAGAGATCCTAAGAACAACACCTAGTGTGACTAAATAGACCAATTCAGGAATGGCAGTCTCTACCACACTGAGGACAGATGTAGTCTGTTTCTTGTCTGGTCCTCGAGTTTCGTTCTTTCCATGCCTGCCTCTTTTCCTCTACCTGTTGGACAAATGCCTCTTCAAATTTATGTAGACCATGCTGTATCTCTTGCCTCCAGACAGTGCGATCGGAGGTCAGGGTTTCCCATCTGTTGAGGTCCATTCCCAAGGCCTTCAGGTCCCTCTTACAGATATCCTTATACTGCAGCTCTGGTCTCCCTCTGGGGCATTTTCCCTGCACTAGTTCTCCATATAGAAGATCTTTTGGGATCCGGCCATCATCCATCCTCACAACGTGTCCAAGCCAGCGTAGGCGTCGCTGTTTCAATAAAGTGTACATGCTAGGGATTCCAACTCGATTCAGGACTATGCTATTTGGAACTTTGTTGTGCCAGGTAATGTTGAATATTCGTCTAAGACAGCGCATATGGAAGGTATTAAGTTTTCTTTCCTGTCGGGCATGGATGGTCCAAGACTCGCTGCAATACAAAAGTGTGCTCAGTACACAAGCTTTATAGACCTGTATCTTTGTATGTTCTGTCAGATTCTTATTGAGCCATACTCTCTTTGTTAGTCTGGAAAACATAGTAGCTGCTTTACCTATACGTTTATTCAGCTCAGACTCTAGTGAGAGTGTATCTGAGATAGTTGAGCCAAGGTCCCTTCCAACCCTACTATGATCCTATGACTGTAACCAGAAAGAGTGAGACCTTGGAAGCATGTGCTGGGTGGTTACCATAAATAAATTGTATAGACTCCTTTTAGGAAAAAAAAGTCTTCTAATTTTGCATCAGTACGTATAAATTATCATATGCACTTTTATGCAGATCTGTGACTTTTGCCCTCCTGTTCAATGATAGGGAAAGAGTCACAATTGCAAAACTGAAGATTGTTCTGCATCAGATGCTGATGTACTGCTGTTCCCATCAGACCTTAAAAGTATACCTAATTGTGAAGAATTATGGGAACTGAAATCTTGCTGTACAGGCATGGCTGTGGGTGTCATGAACTTCAGATTTCATTGGCTTCAGAATGTAGTTTCACTGTATATTACTATAAAATGAACAGCTTGCTTTCTACCCTTGATCTGGATCCTGAAAATTTGAACATAAAATATTCAGCGCCAAAAACCTGTTATGGTGTTAGGCCTGTGTAAATTGTGCTCAATTTCATGCTGAAGCATCCAGCATTGTGGAATTAATCATGTAAGTAAGAACATAAGAACAGCTTTGCTGGAACAGGCCACAGCCCATCCAGTCCAGCATTCTGTCTCACACAGTGGCTCACCATTTGCTTCAGGGTATTCCCAAGCAGATGTCTTCACCTGCTTACGATTCCCTGCAAATGGCATTGAGAGATATCCTGCCTGTCTCTCCAACACTTGTTCTCCATGAACTTGTCCAATCCTTTCTTGAAGCTGTCAAGGCTGACAGTTGTCACCACTTATTCTGGTAGGGAGTTTCACAGACCAGTGATCCTCTGGGTGAAAAAGTACTTTCTCTTATTTGTTTGAGATCTAGCACCCAAAAGTTTCATGGAGTGCCCCCTAGTTCTCGAGTTGTGCAATATTGAAAGCAGTTTTTCATTATCTACTTTGTCCGCACCGTGTATGATTTTATAAACTTCAATCAGGTCACCTCTTAGGCGCCGCCATTCAAAAGTGAAGAGGCCCAGCCATTGCAGTCTCAGATGGTAAGGAAAGTGTTCCAATCCCTTAATCATTCTGGTTGCCCTTCTCTGCAGTTTTTTCCATTTCTAGATCTTCTGGAGGTATGGTGACCAGAACTGTACACAATACTCCAGATGGGGCCTCACCATAGATTGATAAAGAGGCAAAAATGACACTTGCTGACTTATTTTCTATATCCTTCCTAATGATCCCTAACATTCAGTTTGCTGTTTTCACTACTGCGGCACACTGGGTTGGTACCTTCATTGACAAATGCTACTAGTTGCTGAATTGATTGTAGAGTTCTTGACTGCATGGTTCAGGATTGTACAGCTCAACGTGCAGTTGCTCATAATCCTGCAGTTCACATCTGGTTGATTGTGCAACATGCCTGGAGAAATGCTTTGCGGATATTATTTCATCCTTGACACAATTTATTCTACTGCTTCTGCAGCTTCATGTCATGCATGCATAGCTGTACAACAGGATTAGAACCAACTGGCCAGTTCTCTCAATTCTGCTTTCCTTGAGATGTGATAGATGTTTCAGAGCCAACTCTGTGGTCTGGATTATGAAAGTTTTAGTTCATCACATCTGCAGGAGCCTAGGATGGGACAAAGTATAATATACTTGTATATGTCTTTTATATGAATCTACCATATATGGCTATGCAGACTTTGTGTTTATAACCACTTGAGATGGGCATGAAACGAACATTTTTTTATTTCTGTTATTCATTATTCGTTCAGTTACGTAACGAAACGACAAACGAAAATTGTTATGAAAATGAAATGAAATGAACAGAACCACGAAATTGTGCTCGTTACGTTTTGTTTTGGTTACTGGTGGCGTGCAATGAAATGAGCTGTTTTAAATGTTAAAAAACGCCCTGGACATCCATAAAAATGGAGCAATAATTATTTATACTGTCTGATAATACCTACCGGGGGGTGGGGTCCTTTAAACTTGCATTTATGTCTTTTCTCAGATCGCTGTATTTTTTTTCCTTTAAGGGGAGTTAGGGGACATCGACCCAAAATGGCTCCAAGATGCCATTGCCTAATATTGATTTCTTGGGTATTAAAACGCCCTGGACATCCATAAAAATGCAGCGATAATGCAATAATTATTTGAAGTTATTACCTACCAGGGGGTTGGGATCCTTAAAACATTTGTTTTTGTCTTCTCCCATCACGATGTATTTTTCTTTTCCCTTTAAGGATGACAAAATGGATGTCGCCAGTCCAGCCACAACATGGAGGCAAGCCATGTGATGGGATCATGCAAATTCTTAGATAACTTCAACCAATAGCATGCCCAGGTGGCAGACTGGGCAGTTCTGGCAGCCACAGAGGGCATAAAAAGCTCTGGCAGCCCCTGTCCTCCTTGCAGTCTCCGGTGGGAGTTAGGGTGGGATTGCTGTCTCTGTGACTCTAGCTTCAGTCCTGCAGCCTCCCTGTGTGCATGTGTGCATACCTCTCAGTGAGTACCCTCCCCTGCCCCGCAGTGCAGTCACTCTGTGGCTGCCTTGCACCCTGGGCAACGCCCACCACTGCCTTTGCAGCCTCCCTGCGAACCTAGTCTATACTGTGTCTCTGCCAGCATCAATTTTTTTTAGTGTTTTCCCTCTGGTCTGGGGTGTTGGGGGATGCCCACGCACGGAAATGCTTTAAAAATCATGCAAAAAGCGGGTAAAAACGAAAAATGAAAATGAGATTTTTCCAAAAAAATCACAAAAAACGGAAACGGAAACGAAATGGACCTCTCAACGACAAACGAAACACCATTTTTTTTATTTGTGCCCATCTCAAATAACCACTTATAACTTTGTGTTTATATCTCTCCTTGTGTGATTACATTGACATGTTATCAATTGTTAGTTCCCATCTCTCATAGCATTTAGGTGGTCTACCATACATGATTAAATGGAATTTATTCTCTTTTCTTAACTGCTCATATTCTCTTTTAGCTTTAATGTTGTCTTCTAATACTGTAAGATGCCTCTTCTAGTTCCCTGTTCTTAAATTTGAAGATGTCTTAATTGTATATTGTCCCTCATTAATGTAAGCCGCCTTGGATCCTTTTCCAAGGAGAAAGGCAGGGTAAAAATACTCTTAAATAAATAAATAAATAAATAAATAAATCAACACTACCAGCTAGAACTGCTTTCCTGTCTTTAAGGCCAGCACACAAGCAAAAATTTAATTTTTTTCCTCTTCTAGTACTATGTTCTGTCTCCCTGAGAAGCATAGCAATCTCTTGAGACATCAGATGATGATATAGGTCGGACCTGGCAACCTTAACAAGTGCTATTTTCAAGCACTTTGAAGTATAGAATATCCATTAACCTAGAGCAAGGATGTTGCACATGGTTTGGAACAATGTTACTGGTCAGATTGTGTTTCCTAAAGGTATCTACCCAATCCACTAGGTCCACCCAGACAATGAATGTTCCATGTAGCCACTCCAAGGGAGACCAAGAAACCTACTAGAAGCATGGCCCTTTTTTTGCTGCGGCTCCAATGTTATACAAGCAGTTGCCAGTGGAACTGTGCCTGGCCTCCTCCATCCTCTCTTTTAAAAGATCTTTGAAAACTCTGTTCTCCTCTGACCTTTTCTGGCACAATCTGCATAATCTGATTATTTTTATTTGATTTTTTAATTGGGGGGGGGAGCTGCTTTTTATGATTGTATGTCCATGCCATATTTCCTTTCATGCTTCCTCCACTTGATATGATGATAATTGTTTTGTGTTTTGCGTTTATATTGTTTTAGCTGAATGCAAACTGCCCAGAGAAATGCACCGTCACTAATGGGGTGGGGTATAAATTAGACAAACAAACAAGCAAGCAAATATAGTAGAGTATCAAAAGTGTAGATAATCTCCTTTTGTAGAACTCTTATGTCTGCAAAAATCAGTCTTTTGCACCTATAGTGAGCAAGCACCGCACAGTCCGCCCTTCACATACATCTTTATTTTCATTTTTAGGAGGAATTTTAGTGAAATCTGCCTCCAAGGATACTATGCCAGAGTGACTAGAATCCCATCAAACATTTACTTTGCTATAATATTTCTAACTTATCTGTGATATTAGAAATGATAGAAGTGAATTTCTTCTCACAACACTAAATCGCTAACAGGGCATTCATGACTCAAAGAGTCCTTTGCCTCTACCTTCCTTTATGATATGGTAATACAACTTTCTGTAACAGTTCATAAAAAGCCAAAAGGCATATTCTTTGTCTCTCTTTCTTATCCTAACACATAACCAATATTGCCCATTATTGACAAAATGTATGTGCATCTGCGAGCATTCCTCCCCCAGCAGAGCCTTATGGCTACCTACCAATAATAGGCTGCTGGTGAGATGGGTTTTTTTTTAATTGAACTAGGGGGCGGGCTTTGCCCAGCAGTTCCTTGTCACAGCTCTCCCACACCAAAGGGGGCTAAGTTTCAAACATGAATCCCATGGATACAGCTGGTTCTGTACTGGCCTCAGTTCATAGAATCATAGAGTTGGAAGAGACCTCAAGGGCCATCCAATCCAGCCATGCAGAAACACCCATCAAAGTACTCCCGACAGATGCCCATCCAGCCTCTGCTTAGAAACCTCCAAAGAAGGAGACTCCATCATCCTCCAAGACAGCATATTCAACTGCCAGACAGCTCTAACAGTCAGGAAGTTCCTCCTAATGTTCAAAAGGAATATCTTTTCCTGTAATTTGAAACCATTGCTTCAAGTCCTAGTCTCTGAAGCCATGGAAAACAAGCCAGCCCCCTCTTTGATATGACATTCTTTCAAATATTTAAACATAGTTATCATATCCCCTCTCAATCTTTTTTTTGTAAGGCTAAACATTCCCAGCTCACTAAGCTGCTCCTTGTAAGACATTTCTTTCCAGACCTTTAAACCATCCTGGTCACCCTCTTCTGGACCCGTTTAAAGTTGTCACCATCCTTTTTAAACTGAGGTGCACAGAACTGAACACAGTACTCCAGGTCGGTTCTGACCAGAGCAGAATAGAGTGGTACTAGCATTTCCCTTTATCTAGACATTATGCTTCTGTTGATGCAACCAAGAATCAAATTGGCTTTCTCGGCCACAGCATCACACTGCTGATTTCTGTTCAATTTGTAGTCCACACAGAATCCCAGATCCCTTTCACGGGCACTATCCTATATCTATGCAATTCATTTTTTCCTGCATAATTGCAAGACCCTTCATTTATCTCTGTTGAAACTCATTCCATTTGCTTTGGCCCAGCACTCTAATCTGTCAAGGTCATTTTGGATTTTTATCCTATCATCTAGGTAATTGGCAACCCCTCCCAATTTGGTATCATCTGCAAATGTAATCAGTCTACTCTCTATTCCTTCATCCAGGTCATTAATAAAGATTTTGAATAGTACTGGACCCAGAACAGAATCCTGGGGCACCCCACTGGTTACCTCTTTCCACGGTGAGGAGAAGCCGTTTGTGATCACCCTTTGGATATGATCAGTCAACCAATTACAAATCCACCTAACAACAGCACTATCTATACCACATTCTACTAACTTCATTGCAAGTATATCATGGGGAATTTTATCAAAGGCCTTAATGAAATCTAAGCAACATCCACAGTGTTCCCCTCATCCACCAGGCCTGTAATTCTATCAAAGAAAGAGATCACATTAGTCTGGCATGATTTGTTCTTAAGAAACCTGTGTTGACTTCTAGTAATGACCACGTTTCTTGTTAAATAATTACAGACTGTCTGCTTAATTATCTGCTCTAGGATCTTTCCAGGAATAGATGTAAAGCTGACAGGGTCGTAATTATCTGGGTCCTCTCCCCCCCCCCTTTTCAAGATGAGGACAACATTAGCCCTCCTCCAATCTGTGGGGACTTCCCCTGTTCTCCAGGAATTCTCAAAGATTATTGCCAATGGTTCTGACTGAAATTTCTTCTGCTGGCTCTTTTAATATCCTTGGGTGTAATTTATCTGACTCTGGAGATATAAATTCATTTAGGAGTTCCAGGTGGTCCTGCACTACCTACCTATTCTATGTTGCCAATTTCTACCCTACCTCATATACTCTTTGACCCGAATGAACTACTTTTTTCTTTTGGGGGAAAACTGAGGCATAGAAGGTGTTGAGTATTTCTGCCTTTTCTCTGTCTCCAGTTAGTAAATGGCTATCATTGCCACACAAAGCCCTTGTCATTTCCTTATTTTTCCTTTTGCTGCAGATATAACTAAAAAAACCCCCACTTTTTAGTATCTTTAATCTCTCTGGCAAATCTAAGTTTATTCTGTGCTTTGGGTTTTTTTACCACCCCCTTACTTATAATGGATATTTGTTTATATAGTGGACCCTCATATAACAAGTGGTTTGTTTAACAGAAAATCCACTTAAAGGAAAAAAATTCCAGTGATGGGGAAATCCCTTAACAGAATCGCCTATGGGGCGAATCCATACAACAGAAAAATAGTCGCAATTAGGGATTAATGCATTCCTATGGGAAATTTGTACAAAGGAAAATTTGCTTAACACAATTTTCATTTGGAATGAATTAACTCATTTGTACAAGTTCACACTGTATTCCAGTTTGACGCATTCCCCCCTTTTCCATTTCCTTTACATTTTTTTATACTTAGCTGAGTTGAAAGTTCTTTAGTCAACCATTGCAGTTTCCTTAGACATCTTCCATTGTTTTAGATTGTGCCTTTAATCTTTAACTTTTAAGGAATTCTGGACTCCTTTCTGTTTCAGTGTCTCGGCCCATGGAATTACAGCCAATCATTCCCTAAGTTTACAAAGATTGGCTTTCTTAAAAGTCCAGGATTTTTGTCTGGCTATACTTAGCTTCCCCTTCCCACTGCATAGCAAATTCCAAAAGAGCATGGTCACTTCTACCTAAAGATCCCACCACTTCGACCCCATTTACAAGACCCTCCCTATTTGTTAAGATAAGATCTAAAATAGTTGTTCCTCTTGTTGCCTCTTCCACCTTCTGGATCATGAAATTGTCTGCAAGGGCAGTAAGGAATTTACTGGACCTTGTGTTCTTAGCTGAGTTAGACTGCCAACATAAGAATAGTTAAAATATCCCTTTAGTACTACATCTCTCTCTTTTGACTATGTGGCAATCTGCTCATAAAAGGCATCATCCAACTCCTCCATCTGGCTTGGGTGTCTATAATATACCCCCACAGTGACACCCATTATTCTCCCCCTTAATTCTCACCCAAGTATTCTCAACCTGACTTCCCAGGTGTGTATCCTGGTTTTCTTTGGCAGTATAAACATCCTTAACATATAAACTTCTTCCTCCTTTTTTACTAGGCCTGTTCCTCTGCAACACATTAAACCCTCCAATAACTACATTCCAACCATAAGTCTCATCTCAGCAGGTTTCAGTGATGCCAGTTATGTCATATTTATTTTGCTGTATTAGGAGTTCCGGCTCCTCCTGTTTGTTTCCCATTCTCTGTGCATTGGTGTAGAGACATATAAGGCTGTGCGTCCTTCTTACAAACTCTTTGCTTAACCTATTTTTCCTCACAATGTTGGAATGTAATACTCCCTTTCCTGCTCCTGCTGCATCATTTGGGCTATTCCCCACCACCCCTTCTGGATTCCTACCATTAAGAAGATTGTCTCCCTCCCCTGAGAACTCAGTTTAAACCTCTCCTTGTCAATTTTTCAAGCCTCTTGGCAGAAACATTCCTACCAGCAGTGGTGAGGTGCATCCCATCCCCCCAATAGCCCACCTGAGTGATAAAGCAAAACATGGTCCAGTTATCCAAATCGTTCCTGCTGGCACCATCTGCAGGGGCAGTTGTTCACCTCTGCTGCTATTCTTTCCCTTCGTGTGCCAGGTCTTTCTACAGGGAGAAGAGATGAAATTACCACCTGGCCCCACCAGATCCTTCAGCTTCCTACCCATCTCTTCATAAGCCCTTGTAATGTCTTGAAAGCTGTGCTTTGCAGTGTCATTAGTTTCTACAAGGACCAAGAGAAAGGGGTAAGAATGAATGGGCTTGATGAGTCTTGTCAGTCTCTCTGTTACGTCCCGAACCTTGGCTCCAGGGAGACAGCAGACATTTCAGTTCACTCTGTCAGGCCTGCAGATGACCACTTCGCTTCCTCTAAGCAAGGAGTCCCCAATCACCACCTCTCGCCTCCTCTGAGGCTCGGTAAGGGCCCTTTGCTGTGGTGTTGGATCCTGAGTCCGCTGCCTAAAGCCTTCAGGCTGACATTGCTGCTCTGGCTGCTGTTCCCTTTCCTAGTTAATAAGGGAGAGGGGTTGGAATCTATTGTACAGCTGCAATCTCTCTGCCTGGTTCCTAGTTCTTCTATTTCTGACTGTGGCCTTCCTTCAAGTGTCCACATGCTGTGCTGGTGAACTGCCCTCATCCTGAGTGAGATTTTCCCTCTCTTCTGTGTTGACAAAGGTCTTCTGTGTCACTGAGGCACTCCTTTTAATGAACCAGTTGGACTGGGCATGGAGCCTTTTGGCAAGGGCCAGTAGAGGCAGCTGATGGCTAACTCCCACTCTTTAGTGCACCTCAGCTGAGTGAGGGTGATGCTGCTGGCACCATCAGCCATTTTGAGTGCCACAGAGTTCGTGGAGCTGATGTCTCTCCTGGGGATGAAGTTTTGGGTACCCTTCTTCCCTGGCCTCTGCCTGTAACTGTTGTGAAGCAGAATAGAGCCCCTTGGCACATTTTTTTCTTTCTTTCCCGCCTGTCATCCCCTTTGGGCTCTGCCTCTCTTTCTTGTATTGTATTTTGTGGGTTTTTTTTTAACCTTGTTTTATTGTTAGCCGCCCAGAGTTCCTTTCTGGAAGATGGGTGGGATATAAGTGCAATAATAAATAAATAAATAAGCATCCAGCTTCCTGAATGTGCAGAGAACAAACTCTACATCTTTTGGTATAAATCCCCAGGCCTCCTCTCCTGTCAATCCATCACCAGGCATCACAGACCCAGAAGAACCCAAAGTTTCATGCACACACAACTCCTGTAATGCTTTAGGCATCCCTCATGCCATTGGACCAGCTGCTCCCTCTTATCCCACTCCTGAGAAATACCTGGGCTCTCCTTCTCCCAGCCTTCCCAGGAGACCAGAATAGCAGCTGTATGGACATTGCAGAGTGAGAGCCGATGATCTGCCAGGATACAGTTAAACCAGTCACTTACAGAAGGAGAGTCTGGTTTTCACTCAGTTCACTGCTGTTCATTTTAACGGCCAACATAGAGCCTTGAAACTGGTTCTATAGCTAATTCATTTGGCAGTTCTTCTCTACAACTCAACAAAATTATTTTAGGGTTGAGTGGTGTGCTAACACATCATTAACAAATTCAGTATTGAGTTTGCCAAAAGGAAACCAAAACACATGCAACTCATTGGCATGTCATGAATGACACCTCTAGCATTTATCCAACAATCTTTTTGTTAAATATAAATAGTTGCTGATTTATGAGCTGTGTAGTATCATAAAAAGAGGGCTTTACAAAAATTCTCTTTCAAACTCACTGAAATTATTTTTAAATTGACATGTTCCAAAATTCAATTCTGTTCAACTAGATGCGTCACAACTGCACTCTTCATGAAACTTATAGGAAAATTCAAAGAGCTAGTGTTAAAACAGTTTGATTGAGCAACTGTGCTGCTACTTGCACAGAAGAAAGTGTGAATGAGATGGGAGTAAAGTCAGTATAGGAGAAAATTTAAATAACCAATTCCTTTGTTTTATTGATTCATTTTATTGCTTGCTATATAATCAGAAGTGGTTTTAGATTTGTCCAGACATGCCCTGTCTAAAGTTTAGCAACCTCCACTAGTATAACCAAACAAACATTAACTATTTGCCATGCTTGGTAGGATTAGAAGAGGTTGTAATTTTTCAGACCTATCAAGTCAAATGTTCACTTGGACAGGCATAGGAAGCATCGCTCACTGGTGTGCACAGTTAACGCAAAATGTTTCCTGTCTATGTGACTGAAACCATGACCTAACTATTTGAAAAGCTCTTTGTACATTGGGAGCTTCTAACAATTTCCTCTGTTACTGATAAGAAGGAGTATAAAGGGTTTCTAACTGCATCATTTGAATGTAAACAAAGGTAAAGATTCACCCCACACTTGTGTTCTAGTCATGTCCAATTTTAGGGGCAGTGCTCATCTCCGTTTTTAAGCCAAAGAGCCAGTGCTGTGCAAGTCTATGACCATTTCTGCACACGGAACACAGTTTACCTTCCCACTTTTTATGGCAGTACCTATTTATCTACTTGCATCTAAATGCTTTCTCACTGCTAGGTTAGCAGGAGCTAGGGTTAACAATGGGAGCTCACTCCACTGTATGGCACCCAGGATTTGAACCTCCAAGCTGCTGACTTTGCAGCCAACAATTTCAGCACTCTATCCTGCTGAGCCATCATGCCTCTCATTTGAATGTACTCCTTGTCAATGACCTAAGTACCTTTTGCTGGTGAAATAAACTCTCTCTCTATTTGACTTACCTCACTCTCTCCATTTATTTGCTTCTATCAACCTGAGGACGAACCATTGATATTAATTTTGCTGCAACAGTCAATACCGTGCATACGCCCAAAGTTTGAACAAGATTTCAAATGATCCATCAAGTGTTGATTAATCTCAAAGAAACAGAAACACCTTTTTGCAATGGCATGTGCTTAACCGAAGGTATACTGTATCTTTATTTTCTGTCGCTTCATATGTGCTGTCAAACCATTGCAAGCTGCAACCATATAAAGGAGCGCTCTCCCAAACATCTTGTCACCCTGCTCTGCATTGCAAACTCAAGTCCATGGTTGTCAATCCATATCATATGGGGTCTGCCTCTTCTCCTACTGCCTACCATCTTTCCTGGCTATGTTGTTTTTTTCCCAGGGAATTCTGTCTTCTCACGATGTGCTCAAAGTGAGACAGTCTCAGCTTCAATTTTTCAATAATTCAGGCTTGATCTGCTCTAGGACCCCTTTGTTTGTCTTTCTGGCAATTCAGGAAAGGCTAAGATGACAGGGGTACATGATCTGTCATATTTACTCTCTTTCCAGGAGAAGGTCAGGCTCCTGTGTCTTGCTTCTTTTTGTTGGTTTGTGGAAGATATGAAAACAAAGAGCCACAAGAGGAAAGACAATGCATGGAGTTATTTCTAGGCAACTCTGCAAACTCCAAAACTGTTTCCAGCATTTTGTCTCACATGCATCTTTCAAGCACTTATTTGATATAATAGCCAAAGTATACAGCTTATGAGAATAGCCCAGATTGTGGAAATAATGACTGTTCATTCTGTGCGATAGAGGTGGGATGCATCCAATCTTAAGAAAGTAGCATCTAAAAAGTGCCTTTAAAATATTGTTCACTAGGTGTATCCTCCAGTTTAATGCAAAAAAAAAAATAGTTACTTTAACCATCATTTCAAACTTCTGGAATAGCTTTGTTTGGAAACAATTATTCTGTGTACTAATGTTATCCTGAAGCAGAATGGAGATTTGACCCTCTTAGCCTTCATCACGGATGAATCATTTTGTTGCCTATTGGATGAACTACTTCCCCCCTTTCTCCTAAAAGGAAAACAATAACCACAGCAGAAGCTTGCCAATTCACAATAATGCATTTTAAAATCATGGTATCTGCTGCATGATTTTATGGAGATGTACAGGTCAATGATATCGTGATGGACTAGGTCAATGTATAAATATTATGCATTATGAATGAATATGGTGAGAATATAAGGTGATAACACATGACTAGAGTAAATCAGGCCTACCCCCAATAATGATACCCCTCCTTTCCAGTCCTTTGTTTGTTTGTTTGTTTGTTTGTTTGTTTGTTTACCCCACCTTTCTCCTTGGAAAAGGACCCAAGGTGGCTTACAGTAATGAGGGACAATATACAGTCCAGTGCAATTAAGACATATTCGAATACAGTGGCACCTTGTATAAAGGAATTAATTCATTCCAAATGAAATTATGTTAAGCAAATTTTCCTTTATACAAATTTCCCATAGGAATGCATTGAAAACAGAGTAATCCCTAATCACTACCATTGTTATGCTGTACAGATTTGCCCCATAGATGATTCTGTTAAGCAAATTTCCCCTATCTCTGGAATTTTTTATGTTGTACAGATTTTATGTTATACAAACCATTTGTTATATGAAGATCCACTGTACTGAGAACAGAGAATTGGTGGACATCTTACAGCATGGACCCATAGATCAATGACAAGTACCACAAGTCCAGTACTGGAGATGGTACAGATAAGAGAAATACCTTCAAATGAAAATGAAATGTTAAAGAGAGAAACAAATGGTTATATGTTTGTATCCAAAGTTAATTGTTTGAAGAATGAAACAGAAGCTTCAGAATACATTGTTAATGAAGTTGTTAAAAAGGGTTATTGAATTTTGGTAATGCACCAGCGTAATTCAACCTTTACACCAGAATGACAGAAATTCACTTCTCAGTCATGACACTCCAATGGCTTCTTGTCTGTGTGCATTCTGTGATGGCTAGCAAGGCTTCCAGGTTGACTGAACCTCTTTCCACACTCCATACATTCAAATAGCTTCTCTCCTGTGTGGGTCCTGTGATGCCTAGCGAGGCTTCCAGGTTGACTGAACCTCTTTCCACACTCGAAACATTCAAATAGCTTGTTGCCTGTGTGGGTTCTGTGATGATTAGCAAGGCTTCCAGGTTGACTGAACATCTTTCCACACTCCGGATATTCAAATGCCTTTTCTCCTTGGTGTATTTTCCTATGGAAATGTTGTGTTGATCTGCTAGTAAAAGATTTTCCATAGTTGGCATGCTCATTCCTTTCCTCTCCTTTGGATATTGTCTGAACCACTTGGCCTTCATCATGACAAGTAATAAATTTAGCCATCTTTCATCTATATGTTTTACTCTAATCTTTTTCCTTCTGGTTTGATTCTCAACACCCTCTTTTGCATTTGAACATTCAATCCCTTCATCTGATACTTGGTATCCTCCTCTTTTATCTCTTCTCTACAGGATCTTATCGCTTCCTGACATTGCCTTGGGAGAACTGGTCTAGAAGAGAAGGCAGACTTCTTCCTCCCCATCGAGATGTAGGAAAGAGTTTGTGAGCTGCCCATGATCAATGCATCAGTAGAATCTATCCATTTCCATTTATTCCACATCCAGATCTTTCAGGTATCAGATTCTTTCCATTCTTTCCATCTTGATTACATCTGGACATTTGGGAAATTCCTTGAAAGCAATCTGTAATGAAATTATCCCTCATTTCCATGGGACAGGTTCAATGGGTCAGGCATGGAGAGGTCTGTTGTATGCACCCATATACACCAGCCATGTAGCTGCAGGATTCTGTGTTGAATAGTTGGGAGGTTCAAACTGAAACCAGCCGAAACGGACCAGCACATTTTCCACCTGGAGAGGCAAATCTGTTTGCTTTGGGTTTTCTCCAACACTACATTTTGAAAGAAAAGTTGTTTTCTTTTCAAGTTTTCTCAAGCTGTTTTCTTCTTGGATATGACAAGGCTTGAAGATTTTAGATTAATGCTGATCAGAAGAAACTGAAATAAAATCCTCACACATCCTCAACTGCCACCAGCATTTCTTTACTTACAATAGCAAACAGTAGGTAGTTACTCACCACTGGTCTCTCCCAGTTACCGTTGTGTTGCTGCATATATAGGTCCACTGAAACTACAGATTATAGAAGGAAGGAAAAGGAAGCCAGCAATATAATTTAAGGGAACGGATTCACTATCCATTCATTTGTCATAGAACCATATTTCATTACATGTATCAATTAGACATCTTTACAAACTGTTCATTTCTGATGCCTCTGGTTAATAGGCCAGAACATTTTAGTCCGTTTATATTCATATCCGTACAGCTTATGAGTATTTTTGGAAGCCCCCTGCATGCCGAGCAACTGATTGCAGAGTTCTGAGAAAGAGAAAAATCACAGTTTGGGTAGTGATAACATTTTATGGGAAATCTGGGCCATATTTTATTTGCAAACAATATGGATCTTTAATATTTTAGGCAGAAACCAGAGAAAAGTCCTGAGGTCTGTCTGACACAAGGTGAGATATTTTCTAGAACTCTCAAAGAATTAATTCATATATGCAAGAATTTTTGCGCAAAAGTCTAAAGTGAGAAAATTGTGTAACCACAAGAATTTGTGAAAATTGCAGAAAATGGTTATGTCCACTAACTTTTTGTATGAACTTTTTAAAAATTAGGGGCATAACATGAATTGTTTGTGTCTTTTTTGAACTCTCGCCCATTCTTGTGCTTGCTCTGATTGTGCACATTTTTCTGGACAATAGGAAAGAATCCTGTAACAGCCAGGGCATGGGCTGCACCAAGGTTATCAGCAGAAGTCCAGGACCAGGGTGTTTTCAGAAGCGTGATCAAACATTCCAGGTTTGAGAGACACAGAGCAGGTCATCAGCAAGTCCAATTTCAGAACACAGTAAATACAGTCCATCAGGGAGGGAGATGCCCAAACAGGCAGACTTATCAAGCAGCAGAGTTCAGGGCCAAAGCTTCCAGAGCTCAAGGTCTGATATTGCTGAGTCAAAGGGCAGAGAGTGCAGGCTGCTAGCTTTATACTAGTAGCAAGACCCCACCAGCTGCACTGCCTGAATGTCTCAGCCTGAGGGGAAACTGATTTTGCAAAGCAGCAGAGTCAAATGACCCCGATCCTCACAAACACATTTCCTGCAGATTGCTGCCAAAATATTTTGCTTTAATTCCAGATGGGCTGAAAGGGTGCCTCTTGCATTGGAGATATGGACTCTCAGGGGCTTGGCAGTTCTTTCTTTAGGCATCTTGTTACATAAGGGTAGCATATACAATTAAGAATGAGGAATTCTGAAAATGTTCTACTCATGGCTAGGGAGCATTTTGAGTATTCTGTACTGTGGTCAGTATTTATGGGTGGAAAGCAATAACATAAAAATTACTCTCATCAGAGGGTGTTGGTTACTACAAAGGTAGAAAAATGGGTACTTCAGAATTGCATATCCAAACATATGGTTACTTCTAATGAAAATTGTGGGATTGAAGAGAACAATGCCGTGATGGAGGGTTTTTTTTTTCTGGATTATCTCTATATATCCAATCCTGTATATGTCCTTGATAAACCAGATTGCAGGCCACTGTAACCCTATGGCAAAACAGCTGTGAGAATTGTCCCTGACCTGAATACTCCCCCAATCAAATTCGTATGAATTGTTCAGGAGTTCCATTCCAGCCAACATAGCACTGCTTTAAAAAGTCTAGTTTATATGCGGGTTGAATTCCATTTCCCTCCTTTTGTCCAGAGGACCGGACAGCTGACAGCTCTCATCAGCTTACTGTTAGGACGCAAGAAATACATCTCTTGTAGGAATGCTATTGAAAGCCAAGATAAGCACAGTGCTTCTTTTCTTGGCCAAGCTGTTGCTGATCAGATTGATGTAGTGGCAAAGACAATATATTGTTTTGCATGCCTTTGGTCAATTAAAAGAAGACTGTCCTGGCGAGCCGCCAAAACTGAGTGCACACAGCGAGTGAAAGCCTACCGAGTTGCCCTTTTCAAACATCAAGCATTGCGAAAGATTAGACTTGGCATCGATTCTCTGTGTTTGGATGCCAGCAGGGTGGGTAATGGGTAATGCAGAGCTGTAACAGTAAGGACATGAGGTATGAAGGCATATGTCTGGAGCAATGGGACCCCCAAGCTCAGTACCCAAAATTCACATGATTTCTGCTTCGTAAGCCATTGTTTGCTCATTTATTTCAGGTTGGCTAGAATTGATTCTGAGAGAAACAGCTGGCCTAGGGATGAAACTGTTTTGCATAAGCAATGCCAGCTGCACTCTGCAGTCCTGTTGACAATGGATTTCTCATTTTTGGACGATGAACCATTCATTGGAGAGAGAATCTATTGCTTTGTGGTAGAGCACATGTAAGAGTTTATGACACCTCCCGAGATCCATATCTGGATCTCGAATAGACTGAGCAAGAAGCAGCTTTTCCCCAGTTGCAGCTTGGAAAGTTACTTGTTTAAGGAACCTAAGGAAGGTAAACTGGGAGGAAAATCACATTAATATAGTGAATAATGACCACAGGAACTCTGGAAACCAAAAGGCTCTTGGTCCACCTCATTTAGCAGTGCAAATACTGACTGGCAGAAGCTGTTTTGGGTTCAGGCAGGGATTTTCCCAGCATTATCTGGAGATAACAGGAGACTAAACCAGGGAGGCAAGAGTCTCTGTTTTTAGATAACTTTTGTGTAGGAGTGGATGTAGCTTCAGGTGCTCTTTTTCACTGGAACTATATAAAAAGACCCCTATAGGTTCCATGATGTGTGCCTGGAGTCCTTAGCCACATAGTGTAGGGTACAGTAACCCCCCCCATCTATTGCAGGGGTTAGGGACTGACCCAACATGTGATCATTGAAAATCCATGATATGTGGGTACAGGTCAGATCAGGACTGGGGCAGGGGCAGGGGCAGCCCATGGTGTTTAAAATGTCTCTAAACAACGGAGCCAAGCTGAATCCAAGAGGGTGCCAGCATAGTTAAGGGGAGTTAGAGAGGCTCTAAAACGCAAGGAGGTCTTCCCATAAATGGAAATCCTCCCCAAATGAGGAAAATAAAAAGGAACACAAACTCTGGCAAAAGAAATGTAAGAAGATGATAAGAGAGGGAAAGAAAGACTTTGAGGAACATATGGCTAACAATATAAAGGGAAATAATAAAAGATTCTTTAAATATGTTAGAAGTAGAAAACCTGCCAGAGAACCAGTTGGCCCTCTGGATGGTGAGGGAGGAAAAGGGGAGGTAAAGGAGGACTTGGAAACTGCAGATAAATTAAATGAGTTCTTTGCATCTGTCTTCAAAACAGAAAACCTTGGGCAGATTCCGCTGCCTGAATGGCCACGGTGCCAGAGGACTGGAGGATAGCGGATATCACACCACTTTTTTAAAAAGGAAGGAAGGGAGACCGGGGAAACTTCAGGTGGTTAGCCTTAAATCTGTCCCAGGGAAAATGGTGGAAAGCCTCATCAAAGAGAAAATCTTGATACACATAGAGGAACAAACCTTGCTGAGGGAAAATCAGCATCACTTCTGTAAGGGTAAGTCTTGTCTGACAAACCTTTTAGAATTCTTTGAAAAGGTCAATAGGCATGTAGATTTGGGTGAACCGGTGGATATTGTCTATCTGGATTTTCAGAAGGTTTTTAACACAGTCCCTCACCAAAGGCTGCTGAGAAAATTGCACAGTCAGGAGATAAGAGGGCAGGTCCTCTTCTGGATTGAGAACTGGTTGAGATCCAAGAAACAAAGAATAGGTGTCAATGGGCAATTTTCACAATGGAGAGAGGTGAAAAGCGGTATGCCCCAAGGATCTGTCTTGGGACTGGTGCTTTTCAATCTGTTCATAAATGACCTGGAGACAGGGATAAACAGTGAGGTGGCCAAGGTTGTGGATGACATGAAACTTTTCCATGTGGTAAAAACCAGAAAAGATTGTGAAGCACTCCAGAAGGATCTCTCCAAACTGGGGGAATGGGCTGCAAATTGGCAAATGTATTTCAATGTAGCAAAATGTAAAGTAATGCATATTGGGGCAAAAAATCCAAACTTTATCTATCAACTCATGGGCTCTGAGCTATCAGTGAAGGATCAGGAAAGCGATCTTGGTGTGCTGGTGGACAGCTCAATGAAGGTGTCTACCCAGTGTGTGGAAGTGGTGAAGAAGGCCAATTCCATGCTAGGGATTATCAAAAAAGGGATTGAAAATAAAACAGCCAACATTATAATGCCATTGTACAAAATAATAGTAAGGCCACACCTGGAGTATTGTGTACAAATCTGGTCACCATATCTCAAAAAAGACATAGTGGAACTGGAAAAGGTGCAAAAGAGAGCAACTAAAATGACTACTAAGCTGGGGGACCTCCTTTATGAGGAGAGGCTAAAACATTTGGGGCTCTTTAGTCTGGAAAAAAGGGTCAGGAGAGGTGGTGCATGATGTTTAAAATGTGTTTAAGCAACGGAGCCAAGCACTTGGCTCTGCTTCTTAAACACATTTTAAACATCATGCAACACTCCCTTGAGCCTCGTGGGGGTTGGCAGAAGTGGCACACAATGTTTAAAATATCTCTAATCAATGGAGCCAAGCTCTGGGCTCCGTTGCTTAAACACATTTTAAACATTGCAGGCCATCCCCCAGTCCTGACCCTACCTGCACCCTCCTATTGCAGATTTTCAATGATTGTGGGTCAGGTCAGTCCCTAACCCCCAAAATAGATGGGGGGTTACTGTACTTCAAGGGCCAGATGCAGGGGAGTGTTATCAGGAGACAGATATCTAGTCTCGTGCACTCCCAGACACATTTGGTGGGGCCACTGTGAGATACAGGAAGATGGACTAGATGGGCCTTCGGCTTGATCCAGCATGGCTCTTCTTATGTTCTTATGTTTTTACCTAAACAAGGAGCTATCTTTATTTTTGCCTACAAGAGTAAATGACTACAGGGTATCCAAGACAATCACACATCACCAGTGAGAGTTGGTTTTAAAGCTAATTCACAATCAAGTTCCCGGTGAAGGCTGTCACACAGTTTTTAATTTGTGATAACATTCCTTTTTAGCCATGCAGTAGAAGTGCAGAGACCAACAGAGAATAGCTACAAGTTATTCAGAGTCCACCCCTTTCTCATTAACTGGCACTTACAGTTTCCGTAACTCACTCTGAGTCATTTGTAAGATAAATATTATTAATAATAAATACTTTGCTTGCTGTTTGTTTGAAGTTACATACTTGTGAATGCTGCTTTCTTTACTGAATATTCCTACCAACAAAACAAACAAGCACAGAGCAACACTAAACAAACAGCTGCCACCAACTTAGAAAAGAGATGGAAACAGCACTCAATGGAGAGGCAAGACTCTCCTTGGAAGGAGTGATTGATTAGAGCTGAATGGATAATCTCATCAGCCAAGAAAAGTCAGTCCTGTTTTTTTAAAAAAAGGAATACTGGTGGCATAAAAGTTTGCAAATAAAACTCCAACAAATTGCAGTCCTATCTCTCACAAAATGTGTACTGAGTAAGAATGAAGAATCAAAATGGTGTCTAGATGTACCAGCAAATAGTAAAATCAACCTTTACTAGGGAGTGAGGGTGACAATTTTGTTTGGTTACTTTTTATTTACCAAATTCCCAAATTTGCAAATTCCTCTGCAAATTTAATAGAAAAAAATAACTTGAGACCATAAATAATATGATGCAAGAGAGGCATTGCTACCCTGCAAATAGCTGCATCTGTTAAATGTAGGCAGCGCAAAGGATCAAGAATTTCATCTTGTTTGTTGCAGTAATTTACTAACTTGAAAATTTCTTTGTAAGCAAAACAGAAAGAAGTCCACAATTTAAAAAAAAGCACATTGGCATAATGCCCAGTTAAAAAATTTGTCCAATTTAGCTATCAGGAAATAGCAAACTCTATAAAACCATCCATAAAACTGTAGCTCTCCCCTCCCAAATCCCTAGCCTCTGAGCATTGGTCAAAGCTGAGCATTATTTTGCCATGGTTCTAGCTATAATGGCCACAGTAGAAATAAAAATCTCAGGCGTCTTGCTCTGTTATTACTTAAATTCTCTTCTTTTCTATAATATACTTTTTATTGCTTGTATTTTCTTTCACATAAATATGTAAAAGGCTGGTTTGATCTCCTGAGCATAAAAAATAACAGTATTAATATAGTGTTCCCCCTGCCCTTGCACTCAAGATGGATAAATCATATCTGATGTTACCTTGGACTAACAAAATTTATCACTGTGACAATGTGGAAGATAAATGAAGAGCTTCTTTTTTGTTACCCCAGCAGTTCAGGTTATTATTTTTAAAGAGTAATTTAATAGTGGCAAGCCAAGTAGAGACCAACAACAAAATGTTTCAGGATTTCAGAGGCTGGCAATAACATATTAAAATCAATAACATGATTAATTACAACTTTAGTTTGGGACATTTTCCAAAAAGGAAAGAGCAGCTTAATTAGTAATCAATTAGTGCTAAACATAATTTGGAGATTTTTCACAACATATTTCCAATGTTATGTTAATAGTGCTGTTAGGGATGGGAAGATGTAGGGAGTGAAAGCTGTTGCCAGGTGACAGGATAAATAATGAAATAGGTTATAAATCCCCAGCCCTATCCACCTATCGGGAGCAGATTAAGGGAATTCCTTAAGGACTTTTGAGTTTGATTGTCTGAAATAGTTATTTGCACCCCATGTAGAGCACAAGGGAAGGTTTCTGGATCTTGAAAAAGACAATTCGCTTTTTCTTGTTGCAAAACCTCCTACTGTAGGGAGGGAGATTTAAACAAAAGCAAAAGCAAAAGCAAGCAAACAAGCAAACAAGCAAGCAAACAAACAAAAACCCGCAGGTATCTCCCTCTAGTCTACAGATTATAGGTTTTGGGTCATTCTTGCAGACATGCATTTTATTTACTACCATAAGAGTCATGTCAGGAGGGAGACTGCATGTCACCAAGACATCAGCATTAGTGATTTTATCAGATGCAGTCTAAGATGGATATTAGCCTTCTGGAAGCTGAATCTGCATTTCAACACTTTTTATGCAGGTGGATTTCAATTGGTTTCCTTCTTTATTCCAGATTTACATGGTTAAAGGAAAGACAAGCTATTTTGTGTATAGATTCAGGAGAATGAAGATAGACACATTTGCCTGATATACTGCAACCCCCACTCGAAAAGCTTATGAATTCACTGCTTGAATCCCTAGTGTGTGTGCAACAAACCAGTCAATTGTCCAACATCATCTCTCATCATCCCCCCCCACCCCCGCAAGTAATGGTCGGATATTTATTTTTGGTTCCTGCTGGCTCTGCAATTTAAGAAGTGCCCCTTTGGTATGCTTGCCAAACTCCAGACACCAGCATCTTCACAAATTTGTTTCTCCAGTCATGAAACAACAGCAGAAGCATTCCTATGCCATGTGAGCATGAAGATGTGTAGATGGTACTTCAAGTTTTCTGAATATACACATAGAAGTCCTTTGTTAAATCTCTTTCCTCCTTTTTTTTCTCTGCCTGTCCAATGCCCATCCATCTCTCTCTCGCTAGCTCTCTCTCTCATCCAGCTATTAAATCATTTTGTTTTGATAGAACATCTTAGCGGAGTTGAAAAGGGCACAGCCTCCCAGGGCTGCGCTTAACAGAGTTGGTCAAGCATTATGGGATTGCTTATCAGCACAAGCTAGGAAAAACTAAGTGCCCAATTATTGTCTCCTTAAAGCAAAGGGGACACATGGGGGGTGCGATAAATATTATGAATTGCTTGTGATTTGCACAAATAACAGCCTATGAAAACAGGCTACTTGCTGAGGTAATGTAGACTGAGATGAGAAAACCTCATTGCGCTACAATAGTTTCTATGAAAAGCACAAACTGAAATTATGGGAATTCTTGATTTGTGAGCATTTCCGTGAGAAATAAAGGCCTTTGTCTCGTTCTATTCATTTATTTCTCTAGTAAAATATCCAGTTGAATGTGTTTTGCCCCCATCATTTACACCCAAAGATTCATAATCAACAAAATACACAGTTCTAAAGAGTCTTTAACAGCATGAAGTTTATTGCCATAAAAAGAACATTGTAAATACAGAGTAGGAGCGTAGCTTGCAGCCAGAATAAATAAAAGCAACAGCCACATAATTCACCCAAGGGGTGAATTTCTGCCCACATTCCAAAGGCCTCTCAGAGAGAGCTTGATGGCATTAGCAACTAGATAAGGCCCTACGTTTGCAGTTATCTCCCTATCTATCCTGCTATGCATTGCCACAGTGATAGACTTAAGGTTATGCTTTTTCCAAGGCCAAAAACACAAGAGCAAGTGTATTTTTTTAAAAAAAAATAACTACAGTAGAAGTATTCAGATGAGAATATGGTTAGCTATTTGGTTTGATTTTGAACAAACCAAAACACTAAAAAAAAAAAAAAGTAACACACAAGGTACAAGTTAGAAATTTCTGGGCTCCATGCAGTTGCTAGGCAACATCTTTATCATTCCTCTCACTACCAGGGACTAGAAATGGGCACTTCATCCTTCGTATGCCTTCATACGATGCACAAAGCGTAGCACCACAGGTGCTGGCTGGACCACTCACTAGGCTCTGCCTACTGCTGGGGTCCTCCTTCTGTGCTGGCTCGCCAATACTGGATGGAGCCCAGCTGGTCCTCCCTCCCTCCCCATGTAGCCAAATGGAAGAACCTGTGGGAGCGTGGTCATCAGCAATGAAACTACTGATTCTGAGTAATTTTGGATGCATGTGTTTACCATGTTTATTGGAAGATGCTATTGTTGATGAGGAAACTCTTTCTGAAGATTTCTTTTTCTTTGTTTGTGTTAGAAGCAATGCAATTAATAGAATGTAATATAACGTTAGGCACTCAGCTTCCTATAAATGAATATAAAATGCAAACTGGTTTAGAAAACTTAAATTGTAAAGCTTCTTCTACAGTTTTATGCAATTTGTGATTAATCTGTATGCTGTTGTATTTTATAAATGGTAGGCATTTTATGAAAATTATCTACTGTATGTGCATTTATCTAAAAAGTGATTTCTCTTTCTTACAGGTGACAAAATTTTCTTGGTGTGGCTGTATCTTAGTTGTGAGAGTTAAAATGGCCCCCAAAATAAAAACTAGAGTTAAAATGAGTTAAAATGGCCCCCAAAAGAAACATTCACCCATAGGATCAATTTCATTGGAACTCGTCAAGACCCCTTGTCTTCTGAACTACCAACCCTATGAGATGTCCTGATATATGGATTATTTCTTTTTAAAATCTGACAAGCTTTTGGACATTCTTAACTACAAGTGTAAAATTGTGCTTTGTTGTGAAGCTGCTTGTGCTCCAGACTACAAAAAGGAAGCCCATGCTCAATGTATATGCCATAAGGATTTGAAGATCCCTGCAAATGAACTTCCCTTCATTAAGGTCAGAGAGAGAAGATTGGTTCCATTGGACCACTGCAAAGTGGTCCAACAGATTTGTACCTCTTTGGTAAAAAAGTAAAAAAAAAAAGAACAAATGGTAAGAAGATGAAAGAAGAAGACTTTCTGAATATAAACAGAGGAGTAAGCCAGATGTTTCTTCCATATCACCAAATGAAATTATTTTCTTAACTGATGAAAAAGAAGAAATAACTGTTCCTGAAGATGGGAAGGATGAAAGTTATGGAATGTCATTTTATACTTCAAATAAAACTGAACTGGACAACACATTGGAAATACACAATGTTGCTATGCAGAGCATCTGGTATGGTATTGACTTGCGTGCCACAACTGCCATTACCACTGCAACTTATATGGATGATGGCTTAGTTTCTGAACAAGACAAGATGTTTGTAATCAATCACAATAAAGTCAAGGGGGGCAAGAAAAAACTTATAAAATTGCTAGTTCAAGAATTTGATGAACTTTGTGAGAAGAGTGAAATTGACTGCATCTTCTTTGATGGTCATCAAGAAACAACTAAATTTCTGCTAATAGCTGATAATTCTGATCATCGTTTCCCCAGCACCATCAAGGAACAACATTCTCTAAAGTCTGAAGTGAATCATAGAATCATAGAGTTGGAAGAGACCTCAAGGGCCATCTAGTCCAACCCCCTGCCATGCAGGAACCCCCATCACAGTGCTCCCGACAGATGGCCATCCAGCATCTGCTTAAAAACCTCCAAAGAAGGAGACTCCACCACCCTCTGTGGCAGCATATTGAGGGTTCTGACCAGCCCAGTGCTGGGAAGGGCACCTTTGTCAACCCACCTGAGACAGACACGCTGCCCACTAGTCAGGCTGGCCAATGGGGGTTTGCAAGAGCACCTGGGAGGATTGGCCAGCTGCCAACCGCCGGGTCACCTGACCAGTTAAGCCCCGTGTAAAGGGCCAACAATGATGTCAGCACCCTCTTTGTTTTCTGGGCATTCGCCTGCCCACCCTCTCGTCAAAGAGAATGAGACTAGCTGGTTGCATAAAGGCCAAATGGGAGTTTTTGGCCACTGCTCTGATTGGCCTTGAGCGGTGGTGCATTTTCTCCCATCCCATGATCTTCATCATGGCGTTCCATCTTCTATCTCAGGTCATAACTGGCAGTAAGGGAAAGTGGTAAAAAGGCCCTTGAGGTAGGAGTAAGAAATAGTATCTTGTACAAGGGCAGCCCTTAAATTCATAAATTAGGTGTAGAAGTAGTTATGACAGAACAGAGTGATTTAAGACCCTAGCCATAAGGGGTGGGGGTGGGATGCCCACAATTTTTCCATCACTGAGGGGCGCTACCTCTCCAGTTGATGCCCCCCTTTATGTTATTTGTAAATACCAGAGTGTAGAAATGGGCACGAATCAAAAAATGACATTTTGGTTTTTCGTTTTTCGTTGCGGGTCCATTTCAGTTCATTTTTGTTTTTTGTGAATTTTTTGAAAAAAAAAGTTTCATTTTTTCATTTTTCGTTTTTTGTTTTTACCCCCTTTTTGCGTGACTTAAAGCATTCCCACATGCGGACGTCCCCCAATGCCCCAGACCAGAGGGAAAACACTAAAAAAAATTATGCTGGTAGAGACACAGTATAGACTAGGTACGCAGGGAGGCTGCAAAAGCAGCAGCGGGCGTTGCCCAGGGTGTAAGGCAGCCACAGAGTGACTGCACTGTGGGGCAGGGGATGGTACTCACCAAAAGGTACGCACGCACACAGAGAGGCTGCAAGAGAAATCTCTTCTTTCTCTCCCCTAAGAGCCGGGCTGCAGCCAGCAGGAACACAGAGACACACACCTGCCTGGCTGGCCTAAAGTAACAAGTCGCAGAGACAGCAATCCCACCCTAACTCCCACCAGGGAGTGCAAGGAGGACGGGGGCTGCCAGAGATTTTTATGCCCCCTGTGGCTGCCAGACCTGCCCAGTCTGCAACCTGGGCATGCTATTGGTTGAAATTGTCCAAGAATTTACATGATCCCATCACATGGCTTGCATCCATCTTGTGGCTGGAATCCATTTTGTTTCATCCTTCAAGGGAAAAGAAAAAAGACATCGCAATGGCAGAAAGACAAAAACAAACATTTTAAGGACCGCAACCCCCGGTAGGTAATAATTTCAAATAAATATCACTGTGTTTTTAAGGATGTCCAGGGCATTTTAATACCCAAGAAATCTATATTAGGCATCTGGGAGCCATTTCGTGTTGGTGTCCCCTAACTCCCCTTAAAGGAAAAAATACAGCGTTTTAAGGACCCCAACCCCCCTGGTAGGTATTATCAGGCAGAATAAATAATTATTGCTGGGTTTTTACAGATATTCAGGACATTTTTTAATATTTTAAACAGCTCATTTCATTGTGTGTCGCCATTAAAGAAAATGAAATGTAATGAACCTAATTTTCGTGGTTCTGTTCGGTTCGTTCCAATTTCATCACAATTTTCGTTATTCATTTTGTTACATAACAAAACGAATAACGAATAACGGAACAATTTTTTTTCCATTTCGTGCCCATCTCTACCAGAGAGCCACTTGCTTTTTCAGGTCCCCCTTCTATGATAACAGTAGGAGAAATAGTCTGCTACCATGTTAATACATTGTGGCCCAGCATTAATCCCAGAAATGTGTCTTGTCTCTTTATTTCAGGCTGGGTGGACAAAGGCTCCCCTCATGATCTTCCTAATTTTAAAGCCATCCTCGGTATTTTCTATTAAATGCAGGAATAGTTCTCTATCTCTATATTTCTTCCCAGGTATAAAACTAGCCTGCTGTGCCATGAGTGATTCCAGTACTACTATTAAAAGTTTCTGAATCTTGGCCCTTTTTTTTGGGGGGGGGGGGGGGAGAAAAAAGAAGATGAAGTAATAAAATTGCCCTGACATTTTTTAATCTCTGGGGTTTTCTTCCAGAGTTTAAAACAGCAGTTACTTGTGACTTTCTCCAAATTTTCAGAATCCTACAAGAGCCTAAACAATTATTAAGGAACCACTTTTTGTTACTGTGCCCAAAATGTTTTATCTGGACTGCATGGATAACGCCCAGGCCTGCTGTCTTGCCATGTTTGCAGCTACAAATAGCTTTTTCCAGTTTGCTTGAGCAGAATGCTCTCTTGAGGTCAATGGTCAGTTGTTTGTTTCTTTCAAGTGCAAGTTCTGATCTTTGATGGACATGGCTGGATCGGCTGTTAATGAGTAACTGATGGGCTACTTCATTTGCTGAAATGTTTGCATGGCAAGGACCATTAGTGAAGTTGTTATGCTGCTTTAATAATCTCCAGGCCTTTTGATTAGTTCTTGCCATGTTTATTTCTTCCATGAGTTTTATCCAATTATCTGTTTTCCTTTTGAGGCCAAAGAAATTAGCCATTTTCTGGTCAAAATAGTTTGTTAATGAATTTTGTTTTAATAATGAAAAATAATTATTTGTTTGGGTTGTTTCTGATGCTAAACATTGGAGGTAGTTGGCCTTCCATGCTTGGGATATAGATAGTCAGAATGAACTTTCCTTAC
>JAHTLZ010000275.1:24228426-24240381 GCA_023846285.1 Phrynocephalus versicolor
GTGTGTGTGTGTGTGTGTGTGTGTGTGTGTGTGTGTGTGTGTGTGTGAGAGAGAGAGAGAGAGAGAGAGAGAGAGAGAGAGAGAGAGAGAGATGGCAAAGCCTCTCTTTAAATATATTCCATACCATGATGAACCCCTTTTAGAGTCACACATAACATACTGAGCTTCTGTGAAGTAGAAAGTGTATTCAGGTTAGACAAAAGGGAGAGTTGTGTTTTTGAAAACTTCACCAGCCTTTCTACTTTTTAAACTTTGCATAAATAGGATGAAAGACCACTGATGGTTACATCAAACTAGGTTTTAGAAGGTAATTAGGGCTGGTGTTCAATGCCCTCTTCCTCATGTCTGTATTTAAATTCATGAAAGACAAACACCTCTATAATGCAAGCTGAGTGCCACAGATAAATAGAACTGTACTTTCACAGGATATTATTGCAGCATTAGCCATTCCGTGCTTAGCACTGCCCGGATGCAGCCCACTAAGTATTCAAAAAGAGAAAAGTAAGGCCTCAGGTTACAAATGACAGCAGAAACAGACACACCCGGAGGGGTGGGGGAACCCTAATGGCATGTAACTATCAACTAAGAACAAATTAGAAAGAGAGAGGGTCGAATGTTAGAAAATGAGGGTAAATAATAATATGTGACCAGGTTCACAGGAATCCTTTTGGAAAATGCTTTTCAGAAGGTTCCGTTGGGGTTTAAATTGCGCTCACATTTATTTGTCCTCTCTAGGGGTACAAAGTTTCTTTTATATTTATCTAGAGGAAAGAAACAGAGAGAGAAAAGGAAAACATATTTGTGAAGCCTTCCCCCATCAGTGTAAATGAGTTACTAAATATTCAATTTTTTTTGTCTTGGAAAGCATGTGGGTTTGTTTTGGTTTTGGTATTTTAAATAAGGTTGGCATTCTACACACTCCTTGGCTTTTACATGCCAACCTCATGACCACACATGTAGCCATGCTCGTAATGTGGTCTTTTTTCCCCAAGAGAAAGTGAACTGTGGTGCGGTGGATGGGTGTGTGTGCTAGCTCATGATACAAGAAGTGAGGGAGAAGTCCTTTGCCTCTTCCTTTCGATCTCCCTCTCTCTGTGGTTGGATGGTTTTTTCCTTTCCACAGCAATTCATGCGACCATTCACTTGAACCAAAACAAGAATATCTGAGTTTTTAAAGAGTAAAAGGGTCTCTGGTTGGTGGGAGGACTGTGGATTGCGGGTGTGGAACTTGAGGCTGAGTTGCATTTTCTATTCCATCAACTGGAAAAAAATATGTGAACCAGTTTGCCTAAAACTAATAGCATTTCCAACATTTTTTCTTATGCAGTTAGATTCCTAGTCCAGTTTTCATCAGTAATTCTTAAAATGAATTAAATTCGTTCTACGGGTCAATTTGTTTTAAGAAATTTTTGTCTTACAAAATGTGGTTTCCCATAGGAAAGCACTGAAAATGGATTAATCCGTTCCGGAAGCTATGGGTCACTTTATTTTATGAAAGAATTGTCATAAGTGTTTTCCCAATGGAATGCATTGGGAACTATTAATCCATTCTGGAGGCTAAGGTGTATTATTTTAAAAAATCCACATGGGGGGAGCAGCAGATGTCTTAGTGGTGAAAAAACTGGAATGAATTACATAATTTATATACAGTTATCTATTTTGGAGCACCAGAAAACATTTCTGGGGCAGCAAGTCTAAAAAGATTTTTATTTGTCGCCTTTGAATACAAGTCAACCCAGAATGTGCATTACTTGTCCAGTTTCTTTTCCATTTATAGATAAGGAACCAGAAATGGGGAAAAGAAGAATCTGGAATTTTTTTCATTAAGTACTTTGATAGAAGACCGGGGGGGGGGGGGACATGAATGGTCACATTTGTTTATTTGACTTTCTCCAGTGCTCGTGTTTTTAAATTACAAGTTTCTTTATTTATTTTTTCATTTTTTTCATTTTTTTTGGATGAGAATTCTGATTATCTTTTTTGCTTGGCTCATCAAATTATTATACTTCACAAATTTCTTTGTGGGTTTTGCAAGAATAATTTTGAAGTCTCAAACAAAACAAAACAAAACAAAACAAAACAAAATAACTGACCCTTGAATTTGGGAGGAGATTGCTGAACTGATGCATTGTTCCATTTAGAGATGGGCATGACTTAGTGGAATTTTTGTTTCCATTTTCGTTTTTCGTTTCCGTTACATAACGAAATGAAAAACAAAAAATGGCTCAAAACTGGAACGAAAACAGAAACGAAACGACTAATTTCGAGCCAATTTTCGTTTTTCGTTACTGGAAAAGCACTTAATGGAGCTAAATGGGAAGAAACGAAAAATTTTTCGTTTTCGTTTTCATTTGTCGTTTTCGTTACGCAACGAAATGAAAATGAAAAATTTTGAAAATTAGCTCACAAAAATGGAAACGAGCCAAAACGGACCCCTAGACGAAAACAAAAACGAAAACGAACAATTTTTCTGAGTCGTACCCATCTCTAGTTCCATTCCTTAGTCATTTAAACTTAGGAACAATCAGCAACCTTCAGATTTGACCTAAAAATTTCTTTTGTATGAAATTTGCTTGAAGGTCCAGAAGAGCACCACTAGGTTTAGACCCTGAGAATAGGTTCCTCTACTTTAAGGGGGGGGGGCATAATCAGGAGTACTTCTCCTGGTATGTAGCCCAGAAGTACTGTATTGGCAGAAGAACATAGATCAATGCGCTCTCTCTAAAAACCATGAATGACTTCTTCGAGACTCAAGCTACTAATATTTTTCAAAACAGGAGGAAGCTTTCCATTTTAAACAAGTAAAATACAGGACTTGGAAATGTTATTTGTTTTTGTTCTTGTTCTTATTGTTGTTGTTGTTACAACTACTACTGCTACCACACCCTGGTTATTCCAGCAAGCACAGCCGCTGGTCATTTCGAGCAGAGGATTGTGGGCATTAGAGTCCAAAAAGTTAATGCTTCCAAACTAGGGCAGAGAACATGAAAGAAGGTGCTCCTGTTAATAGAGTTTTTTTTGTTTTGTTTTGTTTTTTGTTTTTTGTTTTTTGAATCAGAGGTTTGGTTTTATTTTTATTTTGGGGGCCAAATTGAGAGGGACAGTTCTGAGCTACATGTCTCCCTTCCCACTTCATTCATAATAATACTAGTAATGAACAAAAGAATACATGGAACATGCGGGTTTAACTTGACTATGATCCTTGCAAATTCAGGAGCATCCTTTCACAAGCAGGATAGCGATGATGCAGGATGCAGGAGAGAGGAGACTGGTTCCACATAGGGATGGGAACGAAATGAAAAAAATATGTTTTGTTTCATTTCATTTCCTTCCCCCCCCCACACACACATTTATTTTTGTTTCATTTCATATGATTTTTTTTTTTCAAAACAAAATTCATACAAAATGAACCACTAATGAAATGGTTCGGGGGGGGGGGGGGGGAAGGGGCCGGGGGGACAAAAAGCCCCAGGCTTTTTTAAAAAAAACTTTTTTCCCTCTCCCAAGCTCCACCTGCCAGTTGCTCAGCACTGGGGTGGGGAAAAAACCTTTTTCCTCCACCTTAGCACCAATCAGTTGCTGTGGCTTGGGGGGGGGGGAGTTTTTTCAAAAAACCCAGTACTTTTTAAAAAAACTTTTTTCCCTTCCCAAGCAGCTCACAGATGAAACAAAATTGTTCATTTCAACAAAAAACACCATTTCGTTTAGTCTGTAACAATATGCTGCTTCCTCGTTTCATTTTGTTTTGTTTTGTTTCGTTTTGTTATGTAACGACATGGCAAAACAGCATTTCATTTATCATTTTGTGCCCATCCCTAGTTCCAACACTGGCACTGAGGATTATGCAAGCCTCAATGCTACTCCTGATTGTTCAAACATATCCCTTTGCTATTACCCTTAGAGGTGTATGTGTGTGTGTGTGTGTTTGTGTGTGTGTTTTATGGTGTTGTGTATAATGATATTATTCTTGGAAGCAGCAATGAAAGTGGGAGGCAGCATGATCAAGGTATTTATGCAATAGTGGATAGGGAATTGGTACAGCTGCTGGGTGATACATTATCTGTGTGAACGTGGGAGTCCAGAAACCTTAATCTAATAATAGGCAATTTAGGAGCAAATGGGAACCACCAGATTGCAAGGAAGTAATAGACATATGGAATGCATTATGGGCAAGGTATATTCATAATGCTTAGAATATTAAGGCGCTTCCAAGGTGCCAAGCTTACTGTAAAACTAAAGCATGAGGAGGGAAGAGGGGGGAGGGAGGGGAATTCTATTGCCATTCAGGACTTTAGAGTTCTCATTAAATGCCAAACCCTGACTCCGTGGAACTGTGCGCCAGTAGCACAGCAGAGAACTTATCACATCCTCCTGCTCTGAAAGCATCGACCCCCTACCCGACTGAGCTCAGGGAAAATTCTTATTAGCCTCACAGTACAGTGTTACCATTATCAGCAGGGTTTGTGATTCAGGCTGAGCAATCTGCTTTCCACCTAGGAGCCTCCAGACTTTGCATTCCCATACGGAAGTAAACAATCTGAACCATAAAATAAAAGACTTTCCAAATACAGCAGCTACTCATTATACCCAAATGCCAATTCTCTCTCCTTCATCTCTTTCAATCAACAATACTTGAGAAGTAAAGTCCCACACCTCTTAGGTAAGGAAGATGGGTCCCTTTATGTGAAAAATGAGTGCCCAGCTCTCCATCTTGTCAGTGAGACCAGGTTTGTTTGTTTGTCAATTTGCTTGTTTTGCCAGCAAACTGAAGATTCCCAATATTGTGTTGGCTTTAATATTTAATGGAGAGGGAGCAGGTAAAATATTAATAGGCAAGAATCAGGATGCTGGCATTTGGAATGCTTATGGATTTCTTTGTAAAGCCTGTATTAATCTATTTTTATTTCACAGTTTCAATATAGTATCATTATATGAGTTTGGGAGCACTGGTGGAGAGAAAAGGAACAAACAAACAAACAAACAGATTCCTTTTGTGAAATAAGCTTTTCAAACAAGTTGGGGGGAAATTGTAAAAATGGCATCGAACTGAATAACAAATGGAAAAACTTTGTGGACAGGGCTGGTTTATGATTTAGTTCATGATCCAGTCTGGGATCCCATTTTGCTGAAAATGAAATATTCACCAAATATTTTCTGCTCAGAACTTCATCTTGCTTCAGCAAAATGGATGCCCAACCCTTTCCCTCTACCCGCCTCATCTCCCTTGCTGGTCCTGACACAGCCTCTGCTTTGTCCTCCACTGCTGCCATAGAGAGGGGGGGGGGCAGGCTCCCAGACAGGAAGCTGAGCTGCTGCCCCTAAAAATGATGGCAGCCGAAGACAAAGATGAGGAAGCAGCAGAACCAGGAACAGAGGGAACTGGGGCAGTGGAAAGGGGTGGGTGGGCAACAGAGAGAGTGGAAGCATAATGTTCCCCTCCTCCAGGTTCAAACTGGGGGGAAATGACCCACTGACTGCTTAATTTTTTCAGGGTTCAGCTGTGTTCATCCCACTTCACCATTCTTCTGGTTTGTGCCCATCTCTAGAAATGATACATGGGGAAAAGGTTAAACTTTCCATGACCATAGACCTTGCCACCTGTGGATTATGGAAGCTGTAGTCCAAAATTAATGTTTCCAACCTCTGTTAAATACAGACATAAACCTTTACTTATATCATTGTTGAAGGTGAGACTTCAGCGGTTTTCAAATCATTGGGCTAATTATCAGGGGCTTTGTGAATTATTCTCATTTTGTGTTTGAAATTCACAGGTGGGCCATTTTGCACAAACACCCTGTATCTCAAAAAGAAGACAAGGTTATTTCAACAGACAAGGCCTTTTTCATGAAAAATGCAGCATTTGCACAAAAATCACAGGAGTTTGAGTTTCTGTTATCTGCTTTTGTTTTTGCTAATGACTTTATTGTAAAGAATATTTTTTTAAAAAAATCACATATTTTAGCTAACTAGGCTTGGCTAAAATATTCTAACTGGCCCAAGGAAACTTAGCAAGTTTTTTTTAACAAGCAGAGATTTGAACTTGGCTCTCCCTCTTCCAAATTCACTATAAATGGCACTCAGGATGAAATATACCGGTAATAAAAAATACAACTGTTAATATGCTTGCTTTGCATATTAATAAAGGACCCTGACTTACCGGGGTCCAACGTTGTGGCCGGAGTGGACATCCATGGTCTTGCTGGTCAGACAAGGGCCAAGATGGTGGCGGCTATATAGCAATGAGGAAGGCTGAGGAGCCCCAGCCACGTGGGATGGACCGACTAATCCCAGAGCACCCCTGAAGCATGTGATGGGGGCGAGCATCCTGGTATTGCCGGCACGTGCAGATGAGATAGAGAACACCCCTGTGGGTTACATAAGGGGCCAGCACCAGCAGACACCATCATTCGGACAAGGGAGTCTTTTCCCACCCATCCATGCCATTATTTTTGTACTGTTTGGTTATTTAGTTATGGTAACTATGTTTTTTTGTTTACATCATAGCTTCAGCGGTTTGGAGGCATTTGGAATGGATCCAGGTGAAGATGGCAATAGGAAGGAACCTGTGCAACCTGTGAAGCACAGGAGATACCAATGGATCCAGTGAGGGAGCAGAAGCTGTCCTGGCTTGGGTGGGACAGCGGACAACCCTTCAAAATGACTTGAGAGGAAAACCTATAGGAGCCTGCACCCATGGGGTTTCTGGGAGCTGGAACACGGGAGTGCCTCAAGGTGGCTGAAATGAAGTGTAAACTGGGGGACAGGTGGGTCTCCCAATGGGCCGGATCTGACCCAATGCCTAGCCAGAGTACTGCAGTGTGTGTAACCAAAGTTAAATAAAGCTGTGGCCTTCACATTTCTCCAAGCAATGAGTCCACGTGGCCACAATGTAGATTGGACTGATTGTCTTTACAGTACTGCAAACTGCTTTAAAGTCAAACATTATACTTGTATGTGTACTGTACATAATAGCACAAAATACAAGAGTGTAGCAACAACGATAGATAGATAGATAGATAGATAGATAGATAGATAGATAGATAGATAGATAGTAAGTAGAGATGGGCACAAAATGAACTTTTGGTTCGTTTCATTATTCATTATTCATTTCATTACATAATGAAACAAATAACAACCTGCAGAGCAGATCCAGAATGAACTGAAAACAATGGCTCATTTTGTTTCATTTTGTTAATGGCAGCGATCAATGGAAAGAGCTGTTTTTAAATGTTTAAAAACTATGTGAAACACTTCAAAATATGCAAAAATTATTTTTTATGCCTGATTATACCTAGCAAGTTGATGACCAGTGCTTAAAACATCTAAAAATGTGTTTTTCAAGAGATAATTTTTAAAGGGGAAAAAATGGCTGCCACATACTTTTGTTAATGGCAGTGAATCTGTGCATAATGGCATTTTAAGTTATTAAAACATTCTTAAAAGATTTAAAACCCCAGTGAAAATTAGTATTTCTGGCTGATAATATGTAGGCAAATATGTTCCCTTCCCTTTTTATTATTTTATTAGGGTTGATTTGGGTGTACTGTACCATTTGATTGCATTTTTATTTTATTTTTATAGGGGCAAGGCACAGGATGCCACCACTCACATGGTTGGTGAAATGGTGACCATGAGCGGTTTGCCCCTCTCCTTTGTGGAGTCAGCAGGATTCAGGCACCTGGTAAAGCATCTGGCTCCCTGGTATGAGCCTCCACCCCAGCGTATCCTCAGCAGGTGGGTGATGCCCTCCCTTTACGAGTCGGTCAGGGAGATGATCCGTGGCCAAGCTGCAGGGGGCTAGAGGTCAGAAGGTCCACTTCACAACTGACTTCTGGACTGGTGGGAACCATGGATATCTGGCCCTGATGGCTCATTGGTGGCAACCCGGGGATGTCCTTGGCAGCAGGGCATCTGTGGAAGTGCCACAGTGGGAGGTGCAAGGGAGCACCCGAGGATACCAGGTGGCCCTTCTCCAGGCACAGAGCATGGAGGACTTGGCAACAGGCACCCATATTGCCGAGGTCCTCATGTCTGCCCTGCGAGATTAGACATCCGAGGAGCAGGTGAAGCACAGCTCATAATTACGGATGCAGGCCATAACATAGTTGCTGTGCTTCAGAAGGCAGGGCTCCGGGGCATTGTGTGCACTGCCCACAAACTCCACCTTGTGGTACATGATGCCCTTGGGCTGGGTCCAATTAGGGACACCTGGTGTGAGGCTGCAAGGATGCTTCAGGAGAAGCAGGCGGAGGTGGGTCAAGCCAAGCATGTCCTTGTGCAGGACCTGCCCACCAGGTGGAACTCCACCTATGACATGGTGAAGCACCTCGTGGAGCAGAGGGATGTGCTCAAGAGCATCATGTCCACCACTCCCATTCTCCCGGGGGGAAGGGAGTTGGACATTGGTGCTACCGAGTGGCTTTCCCTCTCCCAGATGGTGGGTATCCTGCAGCCATTTGAGGACACCGCTCTTAAGGAATTATGAGGAGTTAACTTCAATAAGCAGAGTTGCAGCAATGTCAAGGATTAGAGGCAAAAATATGACAGACTCCATTGCTGGTTTTCTATTGCAGTCTATTTACAAAATATATACAGGTTCCATTAGTTTCCAGAGAATTACATGCAGTAGCATAAATAATCCAGCTACCCTTCCTGATCACAGCCAACATATCTGGCTTACTGGCTAAACAGCCCTGGCTAAACAGCAAGAACATATTGCAATACATATGGTATATATAACATCAGTTTCCAATCAATTCTTCACTTTCACATCACATGTCACAGTACTTTTCTGATCCACACTTCTGAGCTATGCTCCACTGTCCTTGGACATTAGCCTTCTTGTCAAGGCCACTTTACCAAGCTTGCTTCAGTTCACAGCTAGACTCCATATCTCTAATTGTAAGTTGAAAAACTCACTCAAACAAGAATATTCTTGACAACCACCAACGTCCTCAGCAGTCACAACACCAGTCTGGGGGATGTACTCCCGTTTGTACATACCCTTCACCAAGGCCTTGAGGCCTGTCTCCGGGAGGATGCCACTCTTCTCCCAAGAAGCAGGGCCTTGGCAGATAGGCTGTTGACTGGTGTGGATAGCTGCCTTTGGCCACTGAGCAGGGAAAGGGTGTACCAGCTGGCTTGCCTTTGGGACCCTCACATTAAGGGTTCCTTGGGGGGCAGCACTGCAGACCTCCACACATGGAAGGCAGAGCTATGCCAAGAGGTTTGCAGGGCTGCTGCAATGCAGGGGCAGGCGTTGCTGAGGGTGCAAGTCAGCCAGAGCAAGGCAGAGGAGGTCTTGTCGCAAGGGTCCTCCTCCTCTTCCGGGTACACCCAGAGGCCAGGTACATTTTCAGCTACATACTTGGCCTCTGCCCTAGCCATGGCAGTGTCCTGCTCAGTGGAGGGAAGGGAGGCAGAGGAACAGGACCCAGCTTTGACCATGGTGAGGGAGTACATGGTTGAGCCCCTCCAACTCCTAACATCAGACCCCCTCCGACACTGGGCCAGAAAGGCAGAGATCTGGCCCACGCTAACGAGTCTGGCATTGGACCTCTTGTCCATCCCTCCCACCAGCATCCAGAGTGAGTGGGTCTTCTCCCACATGGGAGATGTACTGAGGTCACACTGCTCACATCTGGACCTTGGGACCATGGAAAGGTTGACTTTCATCCAGTTCAACCTTTCCACATTGGGGTTTCCCCACACCACCCCTAAGTCCACATCATCCTCCCACCTGTTCCACTGCCAGTCTGCCTCCCTTCCTAACATGACAGACTGGCTGCACACCTGCCTGTACACCTGCCTGCCTGCTCCCCTTTGGGGGGGTGTCTTTGTAGGCCCAATGTTTCTAGGCCTTCCCCAATGTTTCTAGGCCTTCCCCAATGTTTCTAGGCCTTCCCTGGACAAGCCGAGCATGTCCTTGTGCAGGACCTGCCCACCAGGTGGAACTCCACCTATGACATGGTGAAGCACCTGGTGGAGCAGAGGGATGTGCTCAAGAGCATCATGTCCACCACTCCCATTCTCCCGGGGGGAAGGGGAGGACCACTCTCCCCGGTATTTAAAGGGTCTTTGGAAGCCCAATGTTTCTATCATTCTTGGTCAAAAACCAGGGAGGACCACTATCCCCGGTATTTAAAGGGTCTTTGTAGGCCCAATGTTTCTGGCTTCCCAGCTATTTAAAGGGTCTTTGTAGGCCCAATATTTCTGCCTTCCCTGGGGGTTGGAGTCACTCTGCTGCCAACGGGTGACTTTAAGCTCTTATTCTATCTGTCTGCATGCATGCCTGCCTGCCTGCTCACTCCCTTTTTTTGGGGGGGGGGTCTTTGTTGGCCCAATGTTTCTAGCCAGCCTCCCCTGGGGGTTGGAGCCACTTTGCTGCCAATGGGTGACTTGGAGCACTTTACTCTCTGCCTACCTCAATGGGTGACCAGTGGGGGAGTCACTTACCCACCTGACAAGAGCACTCTCTGCCTGAATCAGGGGGTGTCTTCTATGGGGGTTGGAGCCACTGAACTGCCAATGGGTGACTTGAAGCCCTTTACTCTTTCTGCCTACCTGCCTGCCTCAGTGGGTACTGCCGTCTATGGGGGTTAGAGCCACTCAACTGCCAATGTGGGTGACTCCAGCCCTATACTACCTCTGCCTACTTGCCTGTGCTCAATGGGTGACTGGGGGGGGGGGGAGTCACTAAGCTGCCTGCCTTGAGAGAACTCTCTGCCTGCATCAGGGAGTGTCTTCTATGGGGGTTAGAGCCACTCTGCTGCCAATGGGTGACTTGAAGCCCTTATTCTCTGCCTGCCTGCCTCAATTGGTGACTAGTGGGGGAGTCACTCAACTGCCTGACTTAAAGGCCATTCCTTGCCTGCCTTAGTGGGTACTGCCCTTCTCTGGAGGTTACAGCCACTATGCTGCCAATGGGTGTCTTGAAGCCCTTACTCTCTCTGCCTGCCTCAATGGTTACTAGCCTTCCCTGGGGGTTGGAGCCACTCTGCTGCCAATGTGCGACTTGGAGCACTTTACTCTCTGCCCACCTCAATGGGTGACTAGTGGGGGCTCACTCAGCTGCCTGACTTATGAGCACTTTCTGCCTGCATCACTGCTGCCAATGTGGGTGACTTGAAGCTCTTAGTCTCTCTGCCTGCCTCAGTGGGTACTGCCCTTCCCTGGGGGATAGAGCCACTACCTTAAAGCCCTATACTCTCTCTGCCTGCATCGGGGGTGCTGCCTTACTCCTATGCGGGTACAGAGAGTGAATAAGAAAGAAAAGGAGAAGGAAAATAAACTCTTTCCTTCCCATTACCAAACCAAGTGATGGTCTCGGACAGTGATCCATCTGTGATGGAATTGGGAATGGATGAATGAGATTCATTAATGTGAATGCGATGCACGTGATTGATAAAACAACATAACACATAACAACAGAAGGATGATGTGATGGTGATTGATGAGGAGGAGGATGTGGAGGATGAGGATGAGGATCCTGCCAGTCCAGTTTGTGCAGTTGTCAACGTCTGTGGTTTTTTTTATTATTATTTATGAAATAAATGTTTTCTGTCTGGTGCAGTCGGATGCCCGCACACCGTCAAATGGATTAAATTGTGCAAAGCAGGGGGAAATGAATAATGAATCAAAACAAACCAACAAAGCAAATATAAAAAGAAAGTTAAAAACAAAACAAAATGAACCGAACCGAATCCTAAAATGAACCAAACCTAAAAGAATCACTGTTTTTTCAGTTCATGCCCATCTCTGATAGATAGATAGATAGATAGATAGATAGATAGATAGATAGATAGATAGATAGATAGATAGATAGATAGATAGAGAGAGAGAGAGAGAGAGAGAGAGAGACAGACAGACAGACAGACAGACAGACAGACAGACAGACAGACAGACAGACAGATAGATAGATAGATAGATAGATAGATAGATAGATAGATAGATAGA
>JAHTLZ010000275.1:24240391-24251472 GCA_023846285.1 Phrynocephalus versicolor
AGATAGATAGATAGATAGATAGATAGATAGATAGATAGATAGATAGATAGATAGATAGATAGATAGATAGATAGATATAGATGATTTCCATTTTGCCAGTCAGCCCTGTGTAGGAAGTCAGTGGCCCTAACCTGCAATGACAGCCTTTTCAATGGCAGGCTGAATTTCAATTTCATGCCATCTAGGGAAAATGCATCCCTGGATGAATTTTTGAACCTGACATAACACAGCATCTGGGACCATGGGTTTCAAAAGTAAAATTGTTTGCAAATGAGCAATTCCTCATTCAGCCAGGGGCTGAGAGCATAGTATACGGTTCATCTCAGGGGTAGGATGGATTGTCATGGAATAAGTGAGACTGCTCTCCCTTGCCCATCTCCCACACTATGTCTTGGCAGAAAATTCAATTGCCTCCCTGTATCTGCAATAGCAGGTGCAGAATGCCTAAGCAGACATGAGCTGTCCTGTCTCTGTTACTATATAAGCTGATTGAAACAAACACAGAACTAATATGCAAAAAGCACCCACATGATGTTTGGCTGTTTTGCTAATGTATGCTGCAAAATTTGTTTAGGCAGCCTGGGTGTTGGCCAGAAACACAACGAATGAATTTTAAATAGCTATCATTTAGGCCACATTAAATAGCTTCCCAATATTGCCTGCATATGGTGAATGCGTACCTGTGAAGGTTCATTAATTCCTATCAACCCCTATTAGGAAAGCTCCATGCAGCCTTATATTTCTCCCAATCACACTGTAGGTCTAACAATGCATGTAAGGCTGCCGAAGAAAATGGGGCAGCATTGTAGGAAATTTATATATTTGTAATTACTGGCACAAAGGCAATATGCTGAGACCATGTACCAAGAAATACTAATCAGCCACTTGCAAACATGTGTGGCAGAAACTGAGCAGTCATTAACTAAAGAGAGGGTAAAACCAATACTTCTAAATCCTATATGTTAGTTTGCAACTGGACACACTACAAGTTCCATCAAACTTGGGGGGAAAACTGAATCCAAAACAGATTAGCTCTTTCCTCGACAGTTGTTTTCTCCTGCAAAGAATCTCTATTGTTATGGTCCCCCTGGTCCGTCACCAAAGAAGTAGTTAAGCATCTCCTCTTTTGTTGATCCTATCAGGAATATTTCTTCTCCAGTGTATTTTAAAAAAACCCTAAAAGAACAGTGGTGTTTGTGTGCAATGTGTAGCTTGCCTTTAGAAATTGGATTATAGTGACAACGGAACAGAGGCATATTAAGAAAATCAGCTTTGGATGAGATGTTCTTTAACCCAGGATTCTGTATCCTATTTTGTCCAACCAACACTTACTGAGCTATCAATAAGCAGGACATTAGAACAGACAGGGATTTACCTTGCTGGTTTATCTGCCAAGGGGATGGTTGGGTCATCCCTTTTTTCACCTCTTTAAGATACCACATGTGTCTTTTGTTTTCTTTTGTTTTTCTTTGATTTTCCCTGCAATTCTTGAAAGCACTAACATGGCTACGCTCTCTGAAACTCCCTTTTTTAAAAATCAAATCACCCCCCAGAGTGTTCATGCCTATGCCTTTCTGAGACCCTATTAGAGGCATCTGCTTTTGTGGTGTGGGTAGGATGTATTCTGCTTTGATCTGTTTCCAGTGCATTTGATCACCAGGAAAAGACCAAAAGTGACCCATGCACCTCCTGAGCCATTCCAGTGTATTAATACTTACTCTGCTCCTCCTCAGAAGGGACAGGGAAAGTGATTTTTTTTAAAAAAAATAAAAAACCCCCACTCTTATTCAAGTGGAAATATGCAGCTCCACTTACAAACATATTTTTTAAAAAACAGAAAGCTTTTTTGCCCAGAAGCTGATTGAGATGGGAGGGTGCAATAAGGTGAATCACTTTCCTCTTCCCGCACTTATCTTAAAGGTTCAGTAGAGAACCTGCCTGCAGCTGTCAGTCACAATCAGCCTTGCAACAGCAGCAATAAAGCAAGGGTCATGCAAAAGGATGTGTCTAAAACAGACTACATATTCCAACGAATAGGTCAGATACATATAATTAGCACGGACAAGTTTGAAAACAACAACACAAGATTAGAAAGGAATGGCATGTAGTACAGTGTAGTACAAGGGCCTCGTGGTGCAGTGGTTAAATGCCTGTACTGCAGGTAAAACTGTGCTCATGACCTGGGGTTCAATCCCAGGTAGCCGGCTCAGGGTTGACTCAGCCTTCCATCCTTCCGAGGTCAGTAAAATGAGTACACATACCCAGCTTGCTGGGGATAAATTGTAAACCACCCAGAAAGTACTTGAAGTCCTCTGGGGCAGTATATAAGCAGAACACCTTTTGGTACCTCGGTTTATGAATACCTTGGATTGCGAGTATTTCACGAACCAAGCAAAATTTTTAGTAAAATTTTGCCTCCGCTTGCAAGCATTGCTCCAGTTCGCTGCACACTGTGTAAACAGAACAAAAACAATTTAAACAAGGACCAAAAGTAAATGTTTGATGTTTTACTTATCCAAGAAGCAACCATTCTGATTATTTTCCCTTTTCCAATGAAAAAGGATGAGAATGAGTGGCTCTTCCAACACTTTTTCTTTGCACCAGAAAGTTCCTCTAATATGGTGACCCTCAGCCTGGCTGAATTGATGCTGCGTAGCACAGTAAGTCATGTGTGGAGTAGACCCATTGAAACAGTGAGCACGTGGGAGTGTCCATTCCAGTGTAAATTCCGTGGGTTCCATGAGTCTGTTCTAAAAATGATTATACAAAGCAACAGGATTTCAGCCACTGAGTCCAAACATTTCATCCAATTCCTCCTCCCCCACACTCTCCATTTTGCTTTCATTACCTTACTGTTGTAATGAGCTGTACAAAAATTATGTCAAGTTAAATTCACGACAGGCCTATTACCACTCCCATTAAAATTCATTTTCTTCCTAGTTCATGCCTCATAGGACATCTGGAACAACATTCTGAAGTCTGACTGCATGTAGTGTCCAGAGAGGAGATTGTGAAGCAGGCATTAAGTTTCTCTGACGTCCCAGGAGTTTCTGCTCTTCTCCCTTCTGGTATTATCATCAGAGATATGTTGTTCATTATAATTATTATTTCTCTTATCTCTCTGGTGACAATCTAAGCAGGGACAATAAATAGTGGCAGGCCCTACTACAGTGTACAATTAGTATTCAAAACATGAAATTAATTTGTCCTCCAAATATAAGAGCCTCATAATTTATTTCATTTTTATTTCATTGTCAGAAAGGATTCATTTTCTGCATGATTTTATGCTTGGGTAGGATTCATCAGAAACTTTCCCCAAACTACCTCTATAAAAAAACTTATTTGATTCTTTTTGTAGCACATATTCGACTACTTTCTTTTGAAATTGAACCTTAGCTCAAATTAAACTTTTGGTGTCTTTGCACACAAATGCAAGCTTTGGTAGCCCAACGATTTTTTTTAATTAATAACATTTTAATTTCAAACGAGAGAGAGAGAGATTTCTCTCCCTCTGACAAATATTTAAACAAGGATAATTTTTACAGATAGTTCAAAATAGTGCTGTAAATTTCAGAGCGGACAGCAAAGTACACACTAGAAGCAAAGTCTTATGTTTTCTGGATTTGGGTTATCTTGTTTTCTTAATTGAATTGTTTCTGAATCACAGTGGGGAACCCATTTTTATTCCATTTCATAAATCACTAGCAAAGAAGTCTAATTCCAGTGAAAAATCACTGTTCTTCTAGGATTTGGGATAAGCTCTACAAAAGTCACTAGCTACATAAAGGAAGTCCAAAGACAGCATCCCAAGTATATGCCAAAGCTGGCTGGGCATTCTAAGAGCTTAAAATGGAAAAGTAGCTTTTGAGGTTTAGGTGCATTACATGCCACAAAATCAATTGTTTACCTGTGATTGGCAAACACTCTTAGAGCTTAATGGAGCAGAGGCCCATCGAGAAAAAAACCTGTTCTGCAGTTTCATCAGCACTGTTAAAGGATAGAGGACACATCTTCTCCCTCCCTCCCTTGCCACTTTGGTCATATGAACCATGATGAATCTGAGGAAGCAAGATTTTTGCTGCCAAGTAAATGTTACATACCAGTAAGAACTCTGGGAAAACCTGGATTCTTTTTTTCATGTAGAATCTCCCAACGAGCATGAATCTCTCTTCTTTGGGCACCTGGAAAATTTAACTTTTAAAATTGGAGAGGTTCTTAGATTAGTGGATGCCCTAGATTTGGAGTTCAGAAAATTCTCTTCTAAAAGAAGGTTATTATATTCCTCTCATCTTTTATCCAGTGGTCAAATCGATGTTCAGGACACTAGAAAATGGAGATAGGAGTGAATTAAAAATGAATTGAAAAGTTCATCAAAATTTTCTAATTTCTTGATTGATATTTATATGAATCGATGCTCCCTAATGAATACAAACCAATGCATTTTTAACCATTTTTGATTCGTCAATTTGGTGGGCTATAAAATGCCCCCTCAAGGCAACCATGGACACCAGAATGGTAGGAAAACGTTTCCCAATTTTCGTCTACAAGCGCCCCAAGTTTGGACAAGACTAGGTTTTCCCAAGCCAATTGCTGAAAGGCAATTTCTGGGTTGGGGGCAGTCTCTGGACTTACAACTTAAATATTTGAAACCCCATGTTCACCAAACATGAAGGAATTGTAGAGAAGCATTGGAAGAAGCTTTGTTGCATTTATTTTTGTCTCAAGGTGCCTGGGGGTGCCTTTGTAACTGCTAATTACTTCACCCTTTGCCCAATGGTGACTCATCACAAACAACTACATTATGTCAAACTAGTTAATTCCAAGCTCTGTTTGGATTATAAATCTAACTATCTCCAAACAGCTACTGATCTCTGTGGTTTGTCGTAGCAATATGCAACGTTTTCGATAAATATGTCTTTGTGCATTTTCCAGGCAACCAGAAGGCAAAGCAAAGAGCCACAGGGCATTCATGGGACAGAGAATCACTTCCCACAGATCCCTGATGGCAAATCTGGAGTTCATGGGGTTAAAACTGTTAAGATAAGAGAGATGGCCATGCAATTAAATGTGGGAGCGGGGAGGGAATAACAAGTATCAATGCATTATAACGAAGATCCTGAAGTGATGGCAATGCATGAAGCTGACAGCTTCACACACACCCCAATGCAACCAAGACCAATCTTGCACATTCCAATTGCCCCACCTCTTCTGGGCATTGCCTGTGAGTGGTTGCCCACTAGAGGAGGGGGGCATTGAAGCACCAAACACGTTTGGCCAAGAGACAAGCCACCACGAACCACTTAACTGGCAGTTTCTAAGACTGAGATATGTAAATAAGTTCCCTTTGGGGGAGGTACTTACCCTGATTAGTCCTGGGTAATCCCGATAATGTTGCTACTTCCGATTCTCTCTTCATGCAGAGGTTCACTAGTTGTGGCCATCATTATGCACAGAGCCTTTCTGCTGCCATTTTAAACAATTGTCTTTGGATTCTGGACGTACAAAAACCACTGGCAAGGAAAACAAAAAGTTTGTTGCTATTATTATGCTCCAACTTCTCAGGTTAGAACAAAAGCAATAAACATGATGTGCCCTACCAGGACTAGGTCACAAAAAAAAAGGAAAGGAACCAAATTTCATGGAAACTTCACATGCTGAAATACATTACAAATTAAAAGCAAATCTTACAGCATAATTACATTTGCATTAATATGTTAATCTCTCATATACAGACAGAGGGAAGCAGATACTTTACATTAAATAATTAACTTGGTGGGGAAGTTTTATTGCAGGAAAAGGAGATTTCTCTGTGGCATGATGTTTAATGTTTTAATTAAACTGTTTTTGAAAGCTGTTTGCTGTAGCTTCTGTGTCGGCTATAAGTAAAGCTGGGGTGGGGCAGAATTGAAGCACTACATCATGTTATTTATTCATTGTGCTTTTCATTTTCACAAAAGGTGTCCCAAGAATGATAGTAGGGGGAAGGGGCATGTGTGAAAGGGTGCCTTCCAATTTTCATGAAGTTCTCAATTCTTCAGTGCTTCCTCTCTCTCTCTCTTTCTCTCTCTCTCACACACACACTGACAATGCAGAACTGCCAAGCCAAGAGAGGGAAGCAGCTCAGCTGCTGCTGCCATTGGACCAGGGTGGCACTGCACTGCCAACAAGAGGGGCCCCAATAAGTCTGAGATGCATCTTTTCTGGGCAAATTATTGGAAACGAATAACAGCACATTATATATTGATTGTACTGTATTAGTAATGGTTGCCAAGGAGCAGGGAAACTTGTACGTGAGCCTATGAAATACCTGGTTGACTTCTGAAAAGGAGAAATAGAATAGTGGGCACAACCTCTCCCAAATGTCCTTGCCTACAGAGTGGTGAAAAACTGCCCCTCGGGTTTACTAGGCAGCCCATAGCGATGGAAGACTGGAACAAGTGACAATGGTGGAAAACCTTGAGAAGATCCAACCAAACATGATTTAGAGTAAACTGCAAAGACTACTTGGAGAGAAGGAAGAGGTGCATGCCGCATATCCATCGTACATGATCTTTATTAAAACCACAAAAGCATTATTGCCAAAAGACTGAGCATAAATGGAGCAACGGAATGAAAAAGACAAATCCTGGCAACTTTCTTTGTTTTGGCAGGGAGGATGGCATAAACCTGTCAAATTGCTGGAAGCATTCATTAGACTATTAATGTTTAAATGAAAAGCTATTTTAGGTCCTCTCAGTCTCAAAATTGGGATGGGCCATCCACAAGCCTATCTATCCTACAATGCTAAATTTCAAAACAACCTGGCTGAGCCATTTTCCAATCACAATACCTACTCTTTGCTACCCTGATTTTTGCTTGTGAGCTCTAAATGTGATTTGTCTTCCTTGCACTAAAAGGTAAATTGGAGAGTAGATCTGGTGGTGGTGATGGTAGTGATCTCAATCCATAAGGCAAGCATATAGCTGTTCCTTCTAACCACTAGGACCAAATAGTTTATGATTTTATTTTTAAAATGAACATCTGTGTTCTGCACTAGAGATGGGCATGAAACAGAAAACAAAACACTGTTTTGTCATTTCATTAGGTAACAAATTTTTTAGGCTATTTGTACACGACCGCTAAACTCCGCCGCAAATGGCTCCCAGCTCCGGAGCTTAAAATTGTTTCCCCACCAGCTCCGGAGTTTACAGATAATTAAGTGCGACCATGCCCACCTAAGTGCATCCCAGCACACTTTTCAGGTATCTGCTCTCCGGAGGTAAAAATTCCTGATGCGGATATAATGTAGTGACTGCCGGGATCTCCTTGCTTCTGCTTGTTCTTTTTTGCCCCCCGCCCCTTTAAGAGATCTGAATGCAGTGGCGGGATGGCAGAACGGAGGTGAGCGGCATTCTTTTCTTCCTTTTTTTCTCCCTCCCCTCACACAGCCAACAGCCAGGAGTGTGGAGGGGGTGGGAATGCAGGAACAGCGACAAACCCCTAAGATCTCTGGTCCGAATTTAAGTGGCCAGTGGATCTTAGGGGCCATGTGAAAAGGCTTTTAGTTACCTAACAAAATGGTAGGACACGTTTTGCTTTGTTTCATCACAAAATGCCATTTCCCCCTCTAGAATGAAACTATTAATCCTAGAGGAATAAATGGCAGGATTTTTTCACCCAGCACGTTGTTAGTCTGTGGAACTCCCTGTCACAGGATGTGGTGATGGCATCTGGCCTGGATGCCTTCAAAAGGGGATTGGACAGATTCCTGGAGGAAAAGTCCATCACAGGTTACAAACCATGATGGAGGTGTGTAATCACCAGGCTTAAAACCGGGGTCCTTCAAGGGCCAGATGCAGGGGAGTGGTATCAGGAGACAGATATCTAGTCTCATGCGCTCCCAGGGGCATCTGGTGGGGCCACTGTGAGATACAGGAAGCTGGACTAGATGGGCCGTTGGCCTGATCCAGCATGGCTCTTCTTATGTTCTTATGTTCTTAGGACAGCTCAAGCTTTTCACTGAACCCCCTCCCAAATTTAGAAAGTTTGGGGGATCAGGGAACTGAGTTATGCAGCTCCAAAGGGGGTGCCCCTAAGGAAAAAAATCTTTCTAAATGGAATCAGAACTTTGGAAGCCAAGTCTTGGGCGAGCCGCAGCTTGGCTTCCAATTTTTTTTTACAGTAATAATAATGTGAGGCAAATGTGGCAAGGGGTTCAGCAAATCACTAGTTATAGATCTAATCATGTTGCCCCTTCTGCTGGAAATGCTTCTTTGGCTGAAGAACTGAACAATTTTTTGCTAGATTTGCGACAGAACAAACAGAGGTATTTACATCACAGTCATCAGCACAGTAAGGATGCTCTTTGTGGACTTTAGTTCTGCTTTCAGTACAATTATACCTCACAAGCTGATATCTAAACTTAAGGACCTTGGTTTTTGTCATTCCATCTGTGCCTGGATCATGAATTTCTTATCAAATCGCTCACAGAGGGTCAGATTAGGTGACTACATGTCGTCAGCCCTCACTATCAACATGGGTACTCCACAGGGCTGTGTGCTGAGCCCACTATTGTTTAGTATTTACACCTCTGACTGCACTCATACTTATCCTGAAAATAAAATCATCAAGTTTGCCGATGACACAACAGTAGTGGGACTCCTCTCTGGTGGAGATGAGTCAGCCTACCGAGAGGAGGTGCATCGGCTGCTACGGCAGTGCAGAACTAACAATCTGATGATAAATATCAACAAGACCAAGGAGCTTATATTGAACTATCGAAAAAGAAAATCAGACACTCAGCCCATGATTATTGACAGAGTTTGTGTAGAGCAGGTGACGGACGGTAGGTTCTTAGGAGTCATTCTACAGGAGGATTTGACCTGGAGTGCCAACACTGAAGCACTGGTTAAGAAGGCCCAACAGAGATTATATCTTCTGAGACTTCTCAGGAGGGAACAACTTTCTAAGAAACTGTTGGTAACCTTCTACCGGGGCTTTATAGAAAGCACTATCACTTACTGCCTCTGTGTCTGGTTCACCAGTTGCACAGTGGCAGATAGAAGGGCATTCCAGAGGATTATAAACACTCCTGAGAGGATTGTGGGCTGTCCTCTTCCTCCTTTGGAAGAATTATACAACTCCAGATGTTCAAGGAAGACATCTAGAATTCTGAGAGACCCTTCGCATCCTGGCCACCAATTTTTTGAACTGTTGCCGTCTGGTAGGAGATACAGGACTCTTAGGTCAAGGACAAATAGACTAAAGAACAGTTTTTATCACAGAGTGGTATCCAAGTTAAATGTGACAGTTTTAGCACCATCTTAATCAGTTTTTAAGTAGTGTTTTAAATTTTGTAAGGAATTTAATAGTTTTTAATATTTTGTATGGTGTTTTATGTGTTATACGTGTTTTATGTGTTTTGTATGTTTAGAGTGTGTAGTGGAACAGCACTCTAATTTCGTTGTGCATATCTTGTGTATGCATAATGACAATAAAACTCTATTCTATTCTAATAGAAAAAAGATTTCTTGGGGTGCCCCATTTGGAGCTTCATAACTCAGCCCCCTGACCCACCCAAACTTTCCAAATTTCAGGGGCTTATGGGGAAGAACTTGAGGAAGCTCCCCTGCCATTTTGTTTTTTTAGAACCCAGGGGAGTATAGCATTTTGTTTTATTTTGTTTCATTTTGTAACAAAACTACTTTAAAAATTCATTGCAAACAAAACAAAACAAAACAAAACACCAATTTTCCATTTTGTACCCATCTCTATTCTACATTAGAGATGGGCACGACTAGGGAAAATGACGTTTCCGAGTTGTCATGTGTCGGAGGCGGCCCGTGTCGGCTTGTTTCCATTTTTTGCGAAACTTCGCAAAAAATTGTCATTTCATTTTTCGTTTTTTTGTCTGTCATTAAACTGGTTTGGGGGGTAGCGGGCTCCTGGAGGCACCTCTTTTTTTGGGGTGGGTGCCTCCTCTGGCCCGCTGTAGGGAAGCGGGCTCCTGGAGGCACCTCTTTTTTGGGGGGTGGGAGCCTCCTCTCCTCACCCGCTAGGAAGGGAAAGCAGGCTCCAGGAGACCCCTCATGGCATGGGGGTCTCCTCTCCTCACCTGCTGCTGCAAAAGGGCATGCATAGCCATATGGATATGCATACCAGTTGCAGACTATGAGACCAGTGCACTGGCAGAACCCAGAGCCATAGGGTGATGCCTAAGGCTCTCGCACCCGCTGTGTCTCACAAAGAAGGGAATCGTACTTGCGTAGTGCAATGCAAGTAGATCTGGCTTAGGGTTAAAACGGGTTAGCGCAAGAGCTAGGGCTAGGCTAGTTACTGGTGAGGTTAGGGTGGGGTAGTGGGGTGCACCTCTGGGTGCCTCTCTGACCCACTAAGAGGACAGTGTACTGTGGCGTATGGGTAAGGAATCAAGGATTAGGGTTAGGGTTAGGGGGCTAGGGCAGGGTTTAGTGGGCTTTTTGGCACATCCCAGAAGTCTCAGTGGCCAAGTGGCCATGCGATTGGTGGGATGGCTCCAAAAATTTGCATGGTCCACTCCAACATGGCCACTTGGCCAGCCCATCATTGCGCAGGTGTAAATAAAATAAAATAAAATAAAATCAATGGAGAGAGGACAGGGGAGGAGACATTTTGTTGCAAGAAAAACCCACTGCTACTGTAAAACTTCTGGCAGTTTATTAGTAAATTTTGCATGTTTCTGTGGTGCTTGTGTGTTTTTGGACCACGATTTCAAAAAAAATATTGCGGTCGCTGTCCCATTTTGGATCCCCCGCCCGCACCGCATGGCATGGCGACTCGAGTCCGGCTGCCCAGGACAGGAGAGGGGGGGAGGCCAGGAAACCCCCCCCCCAGAAACCACCCCTCTGGTAGGTGCACTCTTCTGCAGGCATATTTTCGCCTGCTTTTTGGCCCGGGAATGGGGGGGGGAGTTTTAAAACTTTTTTCTGTGCCGCTTCCACTCGAATTGCGGGCGGCGGGCGGCGGCAACTTTGGCGGGATGACGAGGATGCCCTCCCCCAGCGCAGCCCAGGGCCAGGAGGGACAGGAGGAGATGGGGGGAGGCCGGGGACCCCCCTCCAGAA
>JAHTLZ010000275.1:24251482-24271171 GCA_023846285.1 Phrynocephalus versicolor
CCTCACTCAGGCAGGCATATTTTCGCCTGCTTTTTGGCCAGGAATCGGGTTTTTTTTAGAAAAAAAAACTTTTTTCTGTGCCGCTTGGCATCGCGGGATCGCCGCGATGCCAGGAACGACAACAACAAATCAGACCCAATTATTCTTTAGTTGGTTCAAGTTCGAGTTCTGGCGGAGTAATTCCCGTTACCGTTTCCGTTCCGTAACGGAAACGAGTAACGGAAACGGGAATTCCGCTAAGTCGTGCCCATGTCTAATCTTGACAAATTATCAAAGAATACAAAAAATTAGCCATGATTTAAAAAGAAAGATGTTTGTTGTCCTGACTGACCAATGGAAGCTGTTATATTGTGACAAAAGTGTCCCCAAGTGATTATAGATGCCTGGACCTTGAACATAGCCCAGTAGTCTTTAAATTGCTTTTAATACACAGATTATGGATTTGTGTTTTTGGATGAGAACTTCTCGAATTCCCCAAAGAGTATAGCTGGGAGTTTCTGGAGTTATGTTGCTATAGTAAATAAAATACAAATCTGCACATCTGTTTTTAATTATGATACATCAGGATGCCATTAAGAAATATAGTTCAGAGGAGCAGTATCACAGGGACATTTGGCTAAGGCATGGGGAAATTACCTTTATAAACCTCTGCTCCGGGAGTCCACAGCCAGCACAGCCATTGATTTTCAAGCACTGAAGCCTCTATGTCCAACATTTAAGCACCCATTGCTGTGTCTGAAAATATACCACACATACAGATGGAATAGCACTCGATGTTTTACACTTAGGCAAAAGCCCAGTCCAAACTGCTACATAAAGCTTCATCTAAGGTGGAGTTATTTAGGCACTTTTTGGAATATTGATTTTCCAGGGTACCCAAACATGCAGTGATTCAAGTTCTGCTCATCTGTCTGAGGCTGCCTTACATCAAGTATGAGCATTTGTCCATCTCATTTAGATTCATCATCCTCCACTGTCAGTGGCTTCCCAGGGTATATGTATTCCCCATTAACTGCTGGGGTGCCCATGTCTATTCTACATCAAAGAACTAGCTAATTGAACCTCTAATATAGCCCTGTGCAAAACATACTGAAGTTATATTTGGATATAACTAGTGCATACATAGCTAGTGCATACATATTTGAGACAAGGAAACTTAACTGAAAGGTCTTATGATAGCACCAGTGTTGTGGAATGTAAAGAAAACTGTCTATCAACTTTTTTTTTTCACAAGTAACATGATTTTCTTCTTCTTTACAAGTATGAGCTGGGGTATACAAGATGGGCGGGGTATAAATCTAATAATAAATAAATAAATAAAAGGAACTTCTTCTTAAATGCTGTGTCCTCATAGAATGTTGGCAATAGGTAGCACAATACGTTTTTATCTAAAGCTATTCTAAATAGAGACGCTCTGCCCACTGTGAACCATTGTCTTAAATTCTTAAGCCAGAATGTTCTTCTATGCCCTGGGCCAAGCTTCCCATATATTGTTCTTTGGAAAAAGAAAAGGAATGTTGTTGGGAATCCTATTGCAACTGAGGCAAGATGTGATTAACTTGGAGCATTTAAGTGCATCTGATTTGTGAGATACCCATAGGTTATATTGGTTGCACAGTTGGGTGTGTTTCTTTAGATGAACACCAATAGGGTTATGTCAATTATAATTCTAGCTCAAGGGAATTGTTGAAGCAAGCTAGTGTAACTGGTAAGTAGGAAGCTATTGATCATCAAATTATTTAGATAATTCTGTTGGAGGGATCCCTGAAGCTACTTTTTGACAAATAGCATCTCAAGAACAATGCCAAACAGTAGGGATAAGGCACAACCTTCACTGACCAAAATAAACAAACAAATAAATAAATAAATAAATAAATAAAAGTGGACCAGGGGCTTTCAGTTAGAAATTCTGGCAAGAAATCAAACATGCTGACTAGGGATGGGTACTGGGCTGGGGCACCTCCCTTATGAGGAAAGGCTAAAACATTTGGGCCTCTTTAGTCTGGAAAAAAGGCGCCTGAGGGGGAATATGATTGAGACGTACAAAATAATGCAGGGCATGAGTAAAGTGGATAGAGGGAAGCTCTTCTCCCTCTCCCAAAATACCAGAGCTAGGGGACATCCACTCAAATTGAGGGCTGGGAGAGTAAGAACAGAGAAAAGAAAATATTTTTTCACTCAGCGCATTGTTAGTCTGTGGAACTCCCTGCCACAGGATGTGGTGATGGCATCTGGCCTGGATGCCTTCAAAAGGGGATTGGACAGATTCCTGGAGGAAAAATCCATCACAGGTTACAAACCATGATGGAGATGTGTAATCTCCAGTCTTAAAACCGGGGTACTTCAAGGGCCAGATGCAGGGAAGTGATATCACGAAATAGATATCTAATCTTGTGCACTCCCAGACGCATCTGGTGGGGCCACTGTGAGATACAGGAAGCTGGACTAGATGGGCCGTTGGCCTGATCCAGCATGGCTCTTCTTATGTTCTTATGTTCTTATGTACAAAATGGAAAAAATGTGTTTTGTTTCATTTTGTTAGATATGAATTTTGTAAAAAAGAATACATACAAAATTAAACAGTAATGAACCAATTTGTTACTCTATAAAATGGGAGCCATTTTACAGTGAAATGAATCGGTTCGTTTAAAACAAAAAACCTGCCATTTCATTTCATTACTAATGAAATGCTGCTTTCCAGTTTCATTTTGTTTCATTTCATTTCGTTAGCTAATGAAATGATGAAACAGCATTTTGTTTTTTCTTTGGTGCCCATCACTAGTGCTGACCATCAGATAAAATAGACAAATTGCTACTTTAACAAAAACAAAGAAACTAACTATTGCATGTGATGTTGCAAAGACATTTGTGGAAAGCATTGTTAATTTAATGAATGGTAGAATGATTGAAAAAATGAAAAAAGCAAGCAAAATGCAGAAGACCAGGACATTGTTGGCTACATGGGTTATGAGAAGAGAACTTTTACCACAAATTTCTTTTGGGGCTCTTCCACAGCATCAAGTAATGTTTGGAAATCAGGGCTACCACGTGGGTACTTTGGAATGGATTAATAGGTTTTCAATACATTCCTATGGGGAACCACATTTTGAACTACGAAAATTTTGAATTGTGAAAAATCTGTCTGAATGGATTAATTTTATAATTCAAGGCGTCACTGTATTAGCAAATAGACACCACAGTTGAGGACGATACTGAGATACACAATACAAGCTGGTGAAAGCCTTTTGCTTGGGCATGGTCTATTGCCTTCAAAATTGGCTTCACGGAAGAATCTGTATGACCATAACAGAAAACTGGATGCTGATATCCAAATGAATTGTCTTCTTCACAGAAAGATTCCATGTTTTGTTCTGGACAGTGTTCTGCTCAGTGTCAGAGTACATTCTTTGCATGTAGAACTTGTGGATGATCCAAGTTTTAGACTTTGCTGTCTCTCATTAAGGCTGAGAAGCCTCCTGCCATATGTCCTCGGGGACAGCTGCCTGTCAATCAAACAGGATTGGGCTAGATGGAACCCAAATGGCTGAAATCCTGTTGAAGAACTTATGTTGCATAAGGTAGATGAAGTTATCAGCTATGACTATTTTCATAGAAATCTAAATTCTCCGATTCTCTGCCTTTGGTGGCCCCTGGGTTCCCATTTCATAATGGGGAAGTGATTGGGGGCAGAAGAAGAGTAGGAGTATATAATTTCTGAAAATTCACTACTGGAAACATCTGTGTGATGGCGGTGGTGGTGGTGACATTCAGAAAGTAAAGACTTCCCACTCCCATCCTCAGCACACACACCCAGCATCCCAACAGTGGAAGGAATGCTAAAGGAACCTAAGGACTTCCACAGAGGTATCATTGGTTTTAATTTTTAAAAAAATCATTCACACTGATGACATCATCAACTTTACACAGTGTAAGTTAAAGCAACAGAATTTCAGCCAATGCAAGGCACAATCATGTCCCTCAGTATATTTTTGGAGAAGAGTTTGGAAAGGGCCATATTGGATAGGGGATTCTTGGAGCTGGTGTGGAAAAATAAAATTTCCAAGCTCTGTTGTGGAAGTTATTTAAGAATTGAGTCACAAAATACAAGATGCAATATTTTCACCCTTGTGCCAGAAACTTAATTCTCTAGGTAGGGGAGGCTGGTCCGCAATGACAGAGATTGAACAATGGTTCATAGGGTTAAACAAGCCAGTCTCTAATGTAAAATATTTCCTCATGGCTTCCAGAAGCTATTATGTATTTCCTTGCCTCTTAAGATTTAGCTACTAACATTTCTGTAGAGGCAGTTGGTATGCTGCCATTTCTCCACAGGCACCTTTTCATTTCATACTTGGTTTTAAAACAGGCCTCCTGCATCTTAGAAACATAGAAATATGTTTTGTCATTTTAATGCATATTTGTATTTTTATAACTGCAATGGAACATTATTTATTTGTTAATTTGGCTTTCTATAAGCTTTCATGGACTTGGTCTCACTTTTTCAGATTTGCTTCTGAACATACGACATACAGTTCATAATAGCTTATGCCAGGAATAAATAAGCAAAAACCTTTAAAACCATTAAGGTCCTACAAGAGCCTTAGTTGTCAAACCTACAAATACCTACCATAGCTATCCTGTCCTTCCCGTGCTCTCCCCCAATTTTTTTCTCTCAATGAGAGAGTATCTACCACTTGTCTCAAAAAATGCTTAATTTCTTTTGCTGTAGGAATTTTCAATTAATTCTATATCTTCCAATGTTGATTGATGTTGGTAGTGATCACATCAGCCCTGCCACAAAACGGGTAGGCGATGCAACTTGAGAATAATACATGCAAGGGTTAGGAGAAGCCTACAAGTAGAAATAGCCATTCTTCTGTGGGTGATTCGTGTTCAGAGGCCTGCTGCCCTTGAGTCTGCGGGGGGGGGGGATATATCCAGGATGCCAAGGAGTCATGCTGGCCTTAACCTCCACAAACTTGTCTAATCTAATTTTTAAAGCAATACAAATTCACTATGGCTCTGCAGAGGAACGTCACAAAAACATCTGAACGCTGGAAGGTGAAAATCCAAATTGCTGACACTTCTAAGCAGCACACTACCATCAGCTACCTGAGGTGCAATTTCTCATGGCAGGGCCAGTTCATCTCAGGGTCAAGTCTGGTCCTTGAAGGCAGATGTGTTAAAAGTTCACGCGCTCAGAGATCCTGCCCTTGTGTTCTGCAGAGTGATAGAAGAGAGAAGCCATTTTCTGTTTACACTACAGGAAAAAAAAAGAGTTCCTGGCATCAGGATGAGTGCATATATCTGTCTTGCTAGCAAGGAGAATATTTCAGGATGTCATTGCCAAAAATATACTTTTGATTGAACCGTCCTGACAATTGGGTTACCTATAAACTAAGGTGGCTCTCTTTTCAGTGAAAGCTGGGGTGGAAGCAGAAGGTGGTGGAGGGGGGAGGATTTTTGAGATGGAACACAATTTGCTGTAATGAAACCTCTCTGATCTAAGTGTCTATTTTATGTGACAGGTCTGTCAATGTTAATATTTTCAGCTCCATTGGCAAGATGTATATAATCATGAATGCTACGTTTCCTCACTTGTTATGAGGTATACTTTAGAGCAAATGAAGAGGGATTGATTGATTTGTAGGCCCATTTCTTAAGCAACACTTGACAATGGCATCTGAAATTTGAAAGAATTCTGGTTTTGTTTAACAAGGAAATGCTTCTGCATTTTTTCCTACATATTCTTAGAGAAACCTAAATCAGTGGGTGTCGGATGAATCAAATTTTCTGTAAGTTCCATTGATTTGGTGGCTCTACTCTAGTTTTGACTTGCTAGTCTAATCAAGAGCATTTCAACCCATGAGTTTCTTAGCAGAGATGAATATATTTAGAACTGAAATGGATTATCAGACATGCCTGGATGGGTACTTATTAATTTTGCAAAAGTTATGAGAGTTGATGCCTAATTCCTAATAGTTCTGCATAAGTTCTTTTAGGTAAGACCATTCCATCCATTTGAATCAAGCTGGAGAGTTTTAAAACTCCAAAACTCTTTATATATAAATATATAAACATATGTGCAAAAACATTGTTCACAAAACACTAGGGATGGGCACCTTACGAAAAAAAGACACACTGTTTTGTCGTTTTGTAAGGTTTTGAAATGTTTCAAAATGAAACTAAACAGCAGACAGCAAGTCATCACAAACTGAAGCAAAATGATGCTTTCGGTTCAGAGGAACCAAACTGAGGAGCTGCCACAAGTTCTCACTTCAGGCAAGAGGCTGCAGAGAGATCCGGTGGCTTTTTCCTGCCGGGTTCTCACCACTGCCACCCAGCGGATTTTGACAGCTCAAGCTGTTAAAAAAAAAAGCAGCTGGGAGGCAGGGTGCCTCGAACTGGCAGCAGGTGCTCCACTTGAATTTATAGCTGCCTGCTTCCTTCTCTCGTACTCCCACTGCCCACAGCCCCCCATATTCAGAAAAAAACCCTGGGAGGAGGGGGAGCATGGGAGAAGGAAGAAGGCAGCAGTAAATTAAAAAAAAATACTGTTGCCTGCTCCCAGTTCTTCTGAGCCAGGTGAGCATCGGGCGACTACCCAACGCTCACCTGGCTCAAAAGGAAAATGATGGAGGGGTGGAGGATTTTAAAGCAAGAAATTTGACATTCAAATGTGGTCACCTGGTGATCATCTGGATCAGAAGGACCAGAGAGTAGAGGAGGGCTGGAGGCTTTTGAATTCCCTTGTTGCACCAGCCAGGGTGCTGGTGCATTGGGGAATTCAAAACCCTCCAGTCTTCTCTGGTTCTGAGCTGCCACCATCCAGCTGGTTTTGACCGCTCTGGCTGTGGGGAGCAGGCCTGCTTTACTCGCCCTCGGCTGCTCTCTCCACAGCCCCAGCTGTCAAAAAAAAAAAAAAAACCCACCAACTGGGTGGCAGTAGCATTTCTCATTTCTCATTTGATTTCATTACTTTTGAAGCAAAACCAAAATGGAATGAGAAACAAAATGAAAATGTATTTTTCCTTTTTGTGCCCATCCCTACAAAATACATATTTCCAAAAAACACTTGGGAAGCTGCATGGGGTAGTGATGGTTTGACTATTGAACTAACATTCAAATCTCCATCTGGGTTCAAATCTCCATTTGGCCATGAAACTTGCTGGTAATCTTGGCCCAGTTTTAGCCTCTCAGCCTGGCTTACCTTGCAAGGCTATGTGGAGGTAAAGTGAGGAAAAGTCAAACCATGTGTGCCTCTAGTGACCCGTTGGAGGAGAGTTGGGATAGAAAAATAACAAATGAAATAGAGAAGTGGGTGTTTTATTATAAACGAAACCACCACTTGTGTTTATCATTGATGTTTAGCCATATGACAAGAACCAGAAAGAAGAAAATCCTCAGATTTTTAAAGATATGAGTCCATTTTCATAGCTGTACCAGCCAATGTGGCCGTGGGAAAGCTGCACAATCCCAGGTCACCCCCCCCCCAAGGAAGAAGAGTATGGCAAACTACTTCTGAGTATTCTTTGCCTGGAAAACCCTGAGTCACCATTAGTCAGAGTTGGCTTGACAGCACATGTTCAATCCCCACACTGTTCTACTTCTACTAGCACACAAACACATTACTATAAGACTATGCCCTGAGCACATCTGATCTAGCCTGATCTCGGAAGTTAAGCAGGGTCTGTCCTGGCTAGTACTTGGATGGGCAACCACCAGGGAATATCAGATGCTGTAGGAACCTGAAGTAGGAACTGGAAAGCCAGTATTTCTGACAAGAAACTCCATGGACATCGGGTCAGGAAGAGTCAGTCACAACAACAACAACAACAACAAACAAACAAACAACAAGGGAACCAGTCTTTGTGGGTGTGCTGTGCTTTTCTATTTTTAAAAAAAGATTATTATAACTGTGGAGCTGCCTAGAGGACCTAAGCACATCTGATCTTGCTTGATTTCGGAAGCTAAGCAGGGTCGGCCCTGGTTAGTACTTGGATGGGCGACCATCAGGGAATACCAGGTGCTGTAGGCACCTGGAGTAGGAACTGGCAAGCCACTCCAGTACTCCTGCCAAGAAAACTCCATGGACATGGAGTCACGTAGAGTCGGTCACGACTGTAACGACACAACACACACACACACACATTATAACTGCAATTTAACTAAGGTGTTTGTAAATGATTTTTAAAATTTTGTCCTGCTTTATTATAATAACTGATATCATTATGTTCTAACATTTATAATTTACTGACCGAATCCTGTTGATGCTTTATATTTGTGTAACAGAAATCATATAGGTCCAGGCAAGAAATTGCAACTCATTAATGAGGTAGTGATTGTGACCCTCGGTTTATGCCTGATCCTAGCCAGATTCTAGTCATAGTGTTTTTAAGTGCATTAATCCTTTCTTTTGCAACCTTGGTTTTACTTTCCAATAGGAAAGCTCAAAAGCCCTATTCAGGTCTTCAGCATAGGATTAACCAGAACATGTGACCATAGTTGCCTTTGTAACCTTCTCTTCATGTAGAGCAAGATAGTGTGAAACAGCAAGTGTCCTTTTTGACCATCTCAGAGATCTCAAAGGTCCACTATGTAAACAAGTTCCCCACTCAGTCTGGAACCAGAAAATACAGGTTTTCTGAGTGTATGGAATGACTGCACTCAGATGGACTCTCACCTTCCATGTAAATAAAGTGACACAATGGTGAAACTGAAGTACTACAGCCTCTGCTGAGAACCTGAGTGGATGGATCCCAGCAGTCAACTCAAGGTTCGCTCAGCATTCCATGCTTCTGAGGTTGGTAAAATGAGAACTCAGCTCACTGCAAGGGGGGGTGGAAGCTGTTTTGTGGGGTGGCATGTAAGTTGATGACAACAGCAATAACAATAACAACAACATGGAGGAACGTTCTTCAGGTTAGCCATGCCCTGAATGTTTAAAAAGGGCTCACAATTTCCTCACCAATTGCTTCAACAGGCCTAAGTCCCAAGATTCAAATATTACTTTAGTTCTTTATGATGCATTTTGATAGATCAAGTGCTTAGCGGAAGCGATACCGTTCCTCCCTCTGTGCCACTTAATTTTTCTGCTCTCATGTTATCATTTATAATTCATAAAGATGGGCTTGCATTGGCATCAAAAGACTTCAACATCCTTGCATTGCACTAATTTTGGTATGCCCCAAGTTAATTTTATGGGGTTGACTCACATCTTCTCCTGAATTCCGTAATTAACGCATTTGACACTGTTTAACAGAACTTCTACAAATACAGAAGTAAAAAGGAAACTGTAGTTCAGAGCCCAGCCACATGCTATGTTTGATGCTTTGTGGCATATCAGGAAAAAATGCCATAGAAATAAAGCAGTTGCAATTTGGGGGGGAGGGGGCTCTGTGGTGCATGGAGGGGGTCTTGATCTCCTATCCCAGCAATACTTTGCTGAAGGCCAAACAATTAAGCTTAACCACACCTAGAATAAGTAAGTGACCCAGTGGGGAGTATGGTACTGTGTGGCTTGGCTGTGCCGGAGCTGACAAACAGCCTTCTCAAAGATATTATAAGGGGTTTCCTGCTAGGAATTATTGCTCCTTTTCAAGGGGAAAATTGAAATTGCTAGTTTAATAGACGCTATAATCTATCACAGTGGTGATCCCTAGATATGAGAACATTTCAATGCAAAGGAGGATTATTATATGGTTGAGAGTGCCATGTTGCATAGATTTTTTAATGTATGGTCTAAGGAGAAGCATGATCAGAGGATAAAGTAGCTCTTCAACAGCCGTGTCCCATTACAAAACATGTTAGGACAAACTAGCCATGCCTGCCTCACCTTTCTACACTCCTTTTGGACTGCCAATTAGAGATGGGCACGAAACGAACAATTTTCCGTTTCCGTTTTCAGTTTTTCATTTTGTTATGCAATGAAACGACAAACGAATTTTGTCTCTAAAATGAAACGAAACAAACAGAAACACCAGAAATTTTGTCATCCATTTCGTTTTCGTTACGGCAATACATTGAACTGCTTTAAATGCTAAAAAAATCACAAAAAATGAAATAAATGGTAATGAAACAGTAACAAAATGAACGAAAACAAAAACAATTTTTGCAGAAATTCACAAAAAATAGAAACGAAATGAAACAGACCCCCTAAATGACAAAGGACAAACAAAATGCCATTTTTTTATTCGTGCCCATCTCTACTGCCAATAGATGCCAGAAGAGAGCAGAGAACTTCTTAAAGAGTGAGCGGATTTCTCTTTGTATTTTAAAGTTCTTGTACTCTGCCTTTCTTCCGAAAAGGTTATAGACTTTCCTCTTCCAGTCTAAGCCTAGCAAATGCATGCACAGTTCAGACTGGAAATAAGATTTATTTGAGTCACTTTTAATGCACTATATGGGATGTAGGCAAAAGGCAGAGATTGAAAATGTCACTTGTATTGGATTACAGTTCCTGAAATTACTTAGCCAGTATTTCCCAAGCTCCAGGCAGAAGATAAATTACGATCACTTAGAAGACTTTTAGGTGATTTTCAATAGATCAGCAAAGGCTTCAGACTACCATATTCCAAAGACTCCAAGGAGTCCTCCCTTCTATACCAACCAACCTGCTACACACCAATTCACCAGCCTGTTTGTTTGTTTGTTTGTTTGTTTGTTTGTTTGTTTGTTTGTTTGTTTGTTTGTTTGTTTGTTTGTTTGTTTGTTTGTTTTTATACCACCTGTCTAGTCAAAGACCACCTCTTTCATCTCCATATCCATTTTTATTTATTTGGCTATGAAACTTTAATTTTCTTAATTTGTGGCACAGTAGATATGCAACATCTTCCTTCCCAAGAAGATATGTCTCATGTCAGTTGTGCTCCCTCATGAGGGACTACGGTATTTTAAATATCTTTGAATATATATTATATTTTTAACATCCTTGTTTTCTTCACTTTTAGCCTATTATTGGTTTCAATTTGTGAAATTCATAATGGTTGTGTTTCATTGGTGGTATACATTGTGTGCTGAGTTGAAAAAGCAAACACAGAAAGCCTTGGTGGTAGCAGGCCTTGGGGGTGAAACAAAATGGAATGAAAGGGAATTTGGAGCAGCAATTGGGATGGGCAACTGGGGGACACCTGTGGGTCAGGTATTTAGCTCAGGAACTTCTGTGGGCCATACTAGCCCCTGGAAATTTGAACACAGATACTGGGGGGAAATGCAAGCATCTAGTACTGTTTTTAGAGGTTTTATTCTAGAACAATAAAACAAAATATTTATTTATCTCTCCCTAAAGGAGAAAAGACGCTAGTGTTTCTCAGCGCTGGAGAGAGCATGGGTGGTTCTGAGGGCAGAGGAACAATGCCTGAGCTTGGAGGAGCCACTTGGTCTTACATCACCTCCTAGGAGAGCAAGATAACTTCGGGTCTCTTTTCCTGACCTTATGTGCCCACGTGAATGGAAGGTCCTGCTATGACTGTCATGTGGGATTAAAGCCTGTGCAGATAGAAGCTGTAGGATTTTCTTCCTAAATCTCATCTCTTGAGCAAGTGACCCAGTCCTGGGTGGGACATTACTCTCTTTGAGACCACTACAGCACGTTGAGCATTGTGTTTGAGGTTAGGTGCTCTCAGTGTTGCAGGGAGTCTGCAGAAATAGTTTTAGTTGAAGGCCTATCTGTATAGCACCATTTCCCATGCAAAATTTAACCAAAGCAATCATGAAAAAGCTTTGCCTCCACGCCTGAAGATTGCTGGTTTCTGAAAAATATCACTTGCAGAAAGGAAGTCATATAGTAGAAATTAGAGATGGGCACAAAATGAATCTTTTTTATTTCATTTTTCATTTTTCACTTCGTTCCCTAATGAAATAAAAAATGAACTGCCCCCTAAAGCAATGCATTCCTATGGGAAACCGCTTTAAAAAAGCATGGTTTCCCCCCCAACATGCCTGATTGGGTAGGGGAAACCGTGGGCTTTTAAAACTTTTTTCCCTGCCCGGAGCCCCATGCGCCAGCTGATAGGAGCTTTGGGTGGCAAAAAAAAAAAAAAAAAGGTTTAACAAGCATGACGCACGACACACTACACTAAACAAAAAATGAAAAACGAAAAACAAAATGAACCCCCCTCCCCAAATGAGAAATGAAATGAAACAGATTTTTTCCATTTCATGCCCATCCCTACCTACTAAACCCTATGCACAGGAGTGCCCTCTTATGGAGTGCATATGTAATTCCTGTTGGACTAGCACTGAATACAATTTGCAGGATACAAATGTGGAAGTAGGTAAAACTGACATATTTGCTGACTTCTTAGTTTATTTGGATGTGATCAGGAGAAATGCCATGCTTTTTGGACTGCCTCCTACAAAGTCTGCCATAAGCCATTTTCTAGTGATCCCATCTCACACAGGAAATGGTAAACGAGCCTGACCCTGTTCCATGCTCAAGATAGATCTTTTTTGATCCAATAGTAGTACTAATCATTTTTGGAGCTAGGTTGGAGCAATTGCTGTATGTGCAGAAGGGTCGCTTCAAGGGAGAGATCTCATAGCATAATCAGACCCAATCTGTTCTTGCAATCTGTGTTCTATAAATTGGAAAAAAAATCAGTTATTTCTGTCACTACACACAAACACACACCTGCCCATTAAGGCTTCACCCCAGGCAATGTGACTTGTCACCACTAAATATTCATCCACATTATGCCTGCTGGGCCTCACAAGGATTTCCCAGCAAAAAGAATCAGCATGGACCCTTAGTTAATAACAACAGGCAATACTGCTATATTCTTTTATGCCATACTAAATAAATAAATAAATAAATAAATAAATAAATAAATAAATAAATAAAAAGACACCAGTCTTCTATTATGCACAATTAACTCACAACCTGCTTAACTAAAGAGTCTTCTACTCTCAGGCAGCTATAACTGTATATTACTAAATATCTTTAAATTGTTCTCGTCCTCTATATTATGTAATTAATATGAGCTCAAATGCACAGGAAGAGAAGTGGTATTTTTTTCCTTATAGATCTCACAAGCTAAGTGGAGGATCCCCAAAATTTGGTAGGCTCTGGGTACTGGGAAGAACAAATTTAAATTGATGTGCCTCCTAGTGTGGGGGTTGAGATGCTGCACGTGTTGAAAATGACCCTTTACTTGCTGGTTTTAATTAGTTTGTTGTTAAGTGGCTTGTGGGTTAATTGTTCTTAATGGTGGGTTTTATGACCACTGATTTTTAGGGGGAAAGCAGGAAAAGCTGTCAGGTTCAGAAAGGTGACTTTCTTCACATTAAGGGGAAGGTGTGTGTGTGTGTGTGTGTTTAAAAACAACAGGGTGTCTCTTTTCCCCCAGTTTTGACAAGGGAAGAGCAAAAGTGGCTGACCCTGCCAGAATACCTGTCTTCCACAATTGAGATGAGCTAAACAGAAGTGAAGTGAGTAGATGTACAAATAATTGGGCCAGTGTAAGAGAAGCCAACAACAACTGCAAATCAATAAAAAGTATGAAGTGCCTGGACATAGACTGAGGCCCTTGAATTTAATAAATATACACTCAGCAGTCCTAATTTTAAATATTTGCCATGCCAAAAAATAAGGGATTTAAAACCTTTGCTATTTGATAGTAGAGATGGGAGCGAAACGAACAATTTTTCGTTTCTGGTTTCATTTTTTCATTTCGTTACGTAATGAAACAACAAATGAGTTTTGTCTCTAAAATGAAACAAAACGAACAGAAACACCAGAAATTTTGTCGTCCGTTTCGTTTTCGTTACGGCAATACATTGAACTGCTTTAAATGCTAAAAAAAAATCACAAAAATTGAAATAAATGGTAATGAAATGGTAACGAAACGAATGAAAATGAAATTTTTTTTTTTGCAAAAATTCACGAAAAACAGAAATGAACTGAAACGGACCCCCTAAACGACAAACAACAAACGAAACACCATTTTTTGATTCGTGCCCATCTCTATTTGATAGATATGGATTACCTGCTCAAGGACACATTTACTCACTACAGGTAGACATCTCCTAAATAGAACTCAATTTCTCCAAAGGAATTGACCTTTTAAGACCTTATGCAAGACAAAAGAATGAAAGCGTGTTTGTGGAGGACAAGATATTCAGGATATTTCTAGCTGAAAAGGATCACACAGCAGTTAATGGGGAATACATATACCCTGGGAAGCCACTGACAGTGGAGGAGGATGAATCTAAATGAGAATGACAAATGCTCACACTTGATGTAAGGCAGCTTCAGACAGATGAGCAGAACTTGAATCACTGCATGTTTGGGTATCCTGGAGAATCAATATTCCAAAAAGTGCCTAACTAACTTCACCTTAGATTAAGCTCTATGTAGCAGCTGGGATTGGGCATTTGCCTAAGTGTAAAACATCGAGTGCTATTCCATCTGTATGTGTGGTATATTTTCAGACACAGCAATGGGTGCTTATATGTTGGACATAGAGGCTTCAGTGATTGAAACCCAATGGCTGTGCTGGCTGTGGACTCCCAGAGCAGAGGTTTATAAAGGTAATTTTGCCAAGCCTTAGCCAACTGCCCCTGTGATATTGCTCCTCTGAAATATATTCCTTACTAACATCCTGATGTACCATAATGGGCTGATTTGTATTTTATTTACTATAACAATAGTACTCCCAGAAACTCCCAACTATGCTCCTTGGGGAATTCCAGGAGTTCTCATCCAAAAACACAAATCCATAATCTGTGTATTAAAAGCAATTTAACTACTGGGCTATGTTCAAGGTCCAGGCATCTATAATCACTTGGGGACACTTTTGTCACAATATAACAGTTTCCATAGGTCAGTCAGGACAACAAATGTCTTTCTTTTTAAAATGTGGCTAATTTTTAGTATTTTTTGATAATTTGTCATGATACAAATATCCATATAGCTTTATGGCAGAAGCATCACGTTGGGGTGAATCTTGAGACTTTAAAAAAAACCCAGGAAAATAATTCTACTTTTTTGGTATAGTGGCTTGAAAAGAGTAGTAGAATATTCTTTTACTTTCTGTGTTCTAGCTACATGGAAGGGCTCATTTTCTTTTGAACAATTTTACCAGCAAGTGATCTACCTCATGATAAAGGGCCAACTTAAAAAGAGAGGAAAGATTAGAGCTGATAGCAATCTGAGACCCACCTTTAATATAAAAGGGTAGAGCTTTTTTTTTAAAATGAAAATCCCCAAATCAATTCAGGTTCCATGACTGAAGTGGAGAGGTGACTGACCTTTGCTTCTGGCATCATTTCAGAGTGCATTGAGGTGATGGTGGGGAGAGGGGGAGGCAATTTAAAGACAGGTAACAGGAAAGTTTGGCAGCTAGTACAGGGAAACATATAGGCTGAGGACAGTATTTAAGTTTGCCCCAAGTGGTTTATTTATTTATTTATTTATTTATTTATTTATTTATTTATTTAATTATTTATTTATTTATTTATTTATGTTCTAAATAATCAGCAATAGCAAGTGGGCCAGGCTTTCTGTTTTAGAATGTGAAAGCCTTTAAATGGAATGATCTTTTCTTTGGTTGACATTTCACATTTTCAGATTTCATGGTGACGCCTCAAGGTCCCTCTGATGGTATCTGCACCTGGAAATCTGCTTTTAGATGCCATTCAGTTCTCCTGAAGGAGAACCCATTAAAATCCTACAAGAACTCTAGCCAGAGTCACAAGTCATCCCTCATCCCAACTGAAAGCCTACGTCTATGGCACGGTTTTGCAAAGCCCTTCATGGCCTCAAAAAGTCAACATACAAAAATCCTACTTGGAGCCACCATTTTGTAAGCAAAGTTAAGACATCCCACAGCCTCCTGCAACAACCCCAGAGTAACTTTGTTTTTGCCTAGGATATCTCTCAATCTACACTTAAGATCAGATAGCTTCATTTCAGGTAACCTACTATGTAACCTATCTTTTCTTCAGCCAAAGGCACTCCCAGCTTCTTCACCATATTTTGAAACTCCTGCAAGAGTCTGACAATGAGCAGGGCCTCTCTCCCCAAAATATTTTTTTAAATGTTCAAATATGTACTACCTGTGACCAGGGATGTATCTGTACAGACTGGAAGAAGAACTGAGGAAGGTGGAGCAAACTGGGTCTGGCACATGGCTGGTTGAGCCAGATGTGGTTGGGGAAGGGAGCAGCAGCAAATGGCTGAACAGGTGTTCCGTGATTCAGCAGCCTGCATCCTCCAGCAGACACCAACTCAGAGGTAATGGCCAGAGGAAGCAGGGCAAGGAAGTCAGGGCACTGCTTCTGAGAAGGTGATCACAGCAGGAGACAGGTGCCAGATCACAGGATCCCTGTTCTGCCATTGACCAAACCAGCAGTCCATGCCCATCTCTAATTAAAAAAAACTAAGGATACAGAGTTTCTTCACCTTAGCTGGATTTAGAGATAAGGTCTCTGTGTTGGGCTATTGTTGTGTGTGTTAGTTGAAGGTGACTATTAAGCAGGGATGGGCACAAAATGAAAAAACAAAATGCAGTTTCATCATTTTGTTATGTAATGAAATGAAACAAAATGATGAATCAGCATTTTGTTACATGTGAAACAAAACAGTCTTTTTTTTTGTTAAAATGAACTGTTTTGTTCCCTCTGTAAAAATGCTCACCACCATGGGTTAAAAAAAAAGCAGCTGGTTGGTGGGAGGTACAAATAAAAATAAAAAATGTGCTGATCCAGCTCGTGGGCTAGCTGGTTGGTGGGAGAGGGGAAAAGAAATTAAAAAATTAAAAGCACACCAACCCAGCACACAGGCCAGCTGGTTGGCGGGATATAAAAAAATTAATAAAAAAAATGACCCGGCCTGCAGAACAGCTGGTCACTGGGAGATAAAAAAAATTAAATTAAAATTTAAAATTATGCTAGCCCAGCCTGCAGGCCAGCTGGTCAGCAGGAGATTTTAAAAATTTAAAAAATAATATAAAATAAAAAAGCCCTGACCTGGCCAGCTGATTGGCACAAGATAAAAAAATTAGAAAAATAAAAAAACATGCCAACCTGGTCAGTGGGAGATTAAAAAAAAAATTAAAAAATGTACAGACCCAGCCCATGGGCCAGCTGTTTGGCAGGAGAAAAAAAAATGCGACCACAGCCCCAACAGTGTGAAAAAACAAAGCAAAATGAAACAAAATGAAATACAAAACAATATTTTAAAAAAATTGTTCTGTAGTAAACAAAATGAAATGGGGGAAGAAACGAAAAACGAAATGAAACACCATTTTGGCGTTTTGTGCCTATCCCTACTATTAAAGCATCAAAAACTGGGGAGCTCAAGTCAAACCTGACTAATAGCCTGTCCCTATTCATTGTACTGGGCTGTGGGTATAAACCTGTAAGTTACACAAAACTTCTAGTTCATGTGAACACAACTTTTCTGGCTCTGGGTATTTGTGCATTATAGCCTGCTCTCGCCCTTGACCATATGAACACTCCTACCAACTTGGCCCTTTCCCTCCTTTTGCCATGTAGCACAGGGGTCTGGAAACACCCCCAAAGTTGCTCAAGGCAAGGCTTTTTTATACCCTGGGTATGGGCTAAGTGATGTAGCTGCAGACCAACTCAGTGACAAAAGCACAGACAAGACTTCAAGAAGTGTTTCACTTTTATCTCCTGACATTTGCTATGTTGAGGAAATATTAAAGAAAATTCAATTTGCAGGTATTGATTACAAAAGAAAAAAGTGCTAGGTTTCATGAAATGGTAACATTATTGTTGCCATTTTAAACTTTACACTGTTTGAACTTTCACAAAAGTACTGTGAGGATGTTTGAAATACAATATTGTGTGCTGCAGAAATTCCACCTGCAGCATCAAATGAGATAGGATGGGAAAATGTTTTTTTTTATAAATTTGTATGGGTTTATTTTAAATATGTATAAGCCCACCCTTTCTTCTCCCACAGGCCACCCTAATTTTGGAACAGTGCATTAGGAACATAGATGAAATAAGACTTGCAGGAGCCACATTTTTAAAGGAAGGAGCAGAGAGAGAGAGAGAGAGAGAGAGAGAGAGAGAGGCAAACGATGAGCATTAACTCAACCTCATTTACAAGAAAAGGTGCAAAGACTCAAAGAGATTATGTGATTTGTCCAAGGTCAGAAAACATGTCCTTGTCAGAAGAAAGCTTTACATTGAAGGCATCTGTGTTCCCTTGTGATAGTGTTGCCTCAGCAATCAGTTGCTTTAGAAGTACCGTATTTCTGTAAATGTAAGCCAGATGCATAGCGTACAGTGTGCTAGAAGACAAGCCAGTGGGAAAACATCAAATAAAGGATTATCCTTATTTGTGAAGGATCTAATCTAGGAAGGAAGTGACCGAAGCACCTTTTCACTTCAAAAAGCAGGGTTGTGTTCTGAGTTAAAAACAGCAGCTATTTACACAAAGTCATTAAATCATCTACAACATCACCATACAAATTTTGACCACTAAATAACAGCTGGGTATCTTTTGATCTAGGAATTAAAGGGCCTAAAGCAGTCCAGGTGGATGAATGAATGCATTAGTTGTACTTCCTCTGACATCCAGGATCTGTTAAAAAAAACAAAAAACAAACCCCCTCATTTCCCCCATGTCCCTTTCTCTATTCAAGAAGCAAAGTGTAAATCTCAAAGCGTTTTTCCCAAAGTAGAATGAAAACAAGTCCTCAGCCAATGTAACTGGTTAAAATCAACATCCTGCTCCCATGCCACCAGGGCAGATTTAGCGCTATGCCACTTTCAATTAAATTTCATTTCTGTGGTGAAGAACTTCCAAACAGGAGGCTTTCAAATTAGCTGGGAAACAGGCAAGCTAGCTTTAACAGAGATGCTATATTAGGGGAGCTAATTTCTTGCAATTTTAGAAAATAATTCCTGGGGAAATAATCATTGAAGAGAAATAATTTTCTGGGAAATGGCTTTTAAAACAGGTTTTAATGCAGATCCCAGAAAACTCTATGCTCTTCCATCATCAGCAACGATGGACGAAGAGAAAGGGGATGGCACATTCCCCTGACTCAGTATAGCCATCAGTTTCAAATCAATTGTTTATAAAATGAGGCCATAATTGGCCAAATCCCATTCTGCATTGACACCCAAGTCTTTATTTTTAGCGACCAATTATTGTAAGCAACTCAGTATGCAACAGATAATGCTGACAGAGATTCCTTAACTCATGCCAAGTTCACTGCTAATAGTTACACCGTTGGTGTAATTACACAACAGGATTTTGGCTATTCTTTCCATCTTATTGAGGATGGAAATTGTTAATCTTGGCCAATTCTTATTTATTCTAAAAAGGATATGAGAAAAAGCTCTCACCCATCACTGGCTCAAAGTGAATTCATGGTTTATATTCCAACTCTGTGTAGATGTAAGAAGGTGTAAGCCTTATTGAATACAGTGTGTCTTTCTTTCACACAAGTGTATGCTGGAATGTACTGCCAGTTACAGATTTACTGTGTTGTTGCTTTTATTGTTGTTTATGGTGAGTTGCCTTAGGCAATTTCCCTTCCCAAAATTTTAAAATCTAAGGTATCTAAATCAAAGAGCAACCAGTTTATTATTGCTGTTCATCATACTGGATAAAGATGCTATTATTTGCCTGTGTTATTCAGCTCCCAGCATACAATCCTCCAATGCAGAGGATGAGAGGCATAACAATTCAGTCGTGAGCAAGCCATC
>JAHTLZ010000275.1:24275298-24290316 GCA_023846285.1 Phrynocephalus versicolor
ACACACACACACACACACACACACACACACACACACACACACACACAAACTAGACAATATTTTATATAAAACAGAAATACTATTCATGAAACATAGCATTCTTGTTTATTTGCTGCTTTGAGAGAAAGACATTGGAGAGAGAGACAGGGCATAATTTGTGTAGCTAGCTGTTCATGCCGACTCAAACATACCGTGAAGATATACCTTTAAGGGGGGAAAAGTCTTCGCTGTTTCCCAAAACTAAACTAAAATAAATATAAAGAAACTTGTTCCACTCCCAAGAGAAACACTATCCCCAGTCTTGATTTGAATTAGCTTATTGACAAGAGGTCTGCACTGAAGGCAAAAGCAATTGGTGCATGCAGTTCTAGGGGAGCTTGCCCTGCTAATGTCTTCTGCAGTGATTAATGTCTGTTGTCACTTATTCCCATGAGGAACAACATCCAATCCAGTGAACTCAGAGAAGGTGCCAGGAAGCCATTGGCAGTTTTCTTGTTCCAAAAGAGTCTGGCTCTTCTGGAGCTAGCAAGCAAAAAAATAATGTTCCCTGAAACTAGTTTTGGAACTAGTACCATAGCAAAATGACCATTTATTTCCAATCTACAATACTTGGGAGGGATATGCGCTTAAATGCCAAACCTAAGAACTAGAGAGAACCCTATGCTGCCACGGAGGGTGGTAGAGTCTCCTTCTTTGATGGTATTTAAGCAGAGGCTGGATGGCCATCTGTCGGAAATATTGTGAAGGGGTTCCTGCTTGGCAGGGGGTTGGACTCGATGGCCCATGAGGTCTCTTCCAACTCTATAATTCTATGATTCTATGATTCTATGATTCTATAACAGAAATGAAGTCATGGAATAGCAAATGGTATGGACTCTTCAGCTGGTTCAAAATGTTGCAGCTGGACTGACTAAAGACGGCCACAAGGACCATCCAACTCCCTTGGGACAATTTCACTGCCTGCCCATCCATTTCCTGCTCCAGCTAAAAGTGCTCATTATAACCTGTATGCAGCTTTACTCCAGCCTCCCTCTGGGCTCTTCTGGGAAATACCTTATCTACCATCACAGGCACATTTGGTGAGGAACTAAGAGGCAGTACTTTTTCAGCAGCTGCTCCCAATATATACAATACTCTGCCTCACAACTCTAGTTTGCCCTCCTCCTGATGATCCTTCCACCAGCAGGAGAAACATGAATTTTTCACAAGAAAGAACCTAAAAGTGCAAAAGCACTTCAATGGGGTCAGTTTTTTTTAAAATGCATCATCCTTGCTTGCACAGTAGGGGATGGAAGAATGCAATTGAAAAATCCTGCTTTATGTTTCCTATGCAGACCCCTTGTGAAGACATAGAGATCAACAGGGACGCAGACACAGAGTTGTGCCTTAACAACCACACTTGGATGAGGTCTAACATCACCAAATTTGAAGGCTTCAACTTTTGCGCTGTTTCTGCTAAGCAGTTTGCCCAGTGGGATATCCAGTGTGATGTAGTGGACTGAGTGACAAACTAGAAAAAGAAACTGGGTTCTAATCCCTGCTTGGCCATGGAAACTTACCAGGGGTGGAAGAATGATAAAGTCATGCCTTAAATACCTCACTTACCTCAAAAAAAGATAAGTTAATTTTGACTTGATGCCACATAACAGTCACAGGCCACTCACACCGCCATTTGCGCTCCAAGATTTAAAAGGCTGTGACTGGAGGCAATGAGAAGAGAAAGTTGAATTTTGCAAAGCTGTGGAAAAAAGAGATGAAAAATAATCTAGCCAAGGGAAAACAACATTTGATTTGAGAGCAGTTATAAACTTGGTATGAGGCTAGATAATGGTAGAAAAGGGGTAGAAAAGGTAACATTAAAAATAATGCCACATGTCCCTGATCAGGAAGCAAAGAGCAAGGAGGCAGAATGATGATGCACAGTAAAATGGGGAACAGCAGATGTCTAATTGGTCTAATATATTTTTACAGCACAGTCATTCATAACATCCCAACAGAGAAGGAAGCTCTTTCTTCCAAAGCACTGCTTGTTAAATTAATGTTGCAGAAAGTTATTGTGTTTGTAAACAATGGGAAAGGAATTCCTTCCTCACAGGAACTTGCCTAATACATCTAAATGAGATTTGGTGGGAGATTCAACATAAGACTAGACTGAAAAACCCATTCATGCCAGCAATAGAGCTTATGGACGCAGAGTAGGCATGTGGGGAATAGTTGCTATTTTTGTTGTTGTGGTTCTTGTAGATTTAGTCTGTCTCAGAGCTCAGCAAGGAACTTCTAAAACCCTTTAAGGTTTCACCCATCCAGCACGAGAGCTCAACAATGCATGCTTCCCCTCAAATCCAGGTTTATGGAATTTTGCACAAGATGTCTTTTCAACAGTCTGTGCAAAACCCATGCCCTTTCTTGAAGACAAACCATGCTCAGAGAAAAAACACTGAAGAGCTGGGTGATTGGTCAAAGAGATGGATGATATGGATATGGATGAGGCAAGGAAGAACTTGTATCCCTGGTCCAGAGACATGGACCTCAAAGTGATGTGGATGAGCTGTGTAGTCAGGAACAGAAGACCAATGATGGATCTAGGCTCCAGAATACAGGGAGAAACCTCCTGAGTCAGAATTCATATGGGACGCACCCCCCAGCACCACTGTGCCTGAGTCATTGCCAAAAGTGACACCACCACCACCACCACCACCACCACTGGAATTAGGCATTGGCTCCTGAGGTTCCAGTAGAGCACTACTAAAATTTGGTAGCATCTGTGTCATTTATATCTGGTACCAGGTGGTCAAAGAAAGTCACTGTATACAGCCTTGGCCATCTGCAAGGCAGAGTGCCTCCTTCTCTGTTGGAAGAGAAGAAGAGCCGCAACATTTCAGTTTTTCTCTTGTCTTCTGGTTGTTGCTACTGCTGGTTTTGCTCTGGTCCCACCAGTTTTCTGCAACTTAGTTTCAGCACTAGTAGAAATAGAAATGGCGGCCAACAGGTGCAATAGGGCCCACAGGAAAAAAAAAAGGCTGCATATGTGAATCCCATGGACTATGCATAGTTAATTCCTGTTCCAAAACACAAGTACTGGAACAATCTTGGCCCTATCCATGAACGAGTTGTGACAAGGAGCTGTGTCTGGATTGAACAAAACAGTACAGATTATTATTAGAATGGAAAATTCTTTGAGGGCTACTTATGAGTGATTGCAGCAACAATAGTTTTATTTCTCTGGCTTCTGTGAAGATTCTCAGTCATCCAGGTGCGTTTATCTGGGAGTTGACCGATGAAGCTGTTTGGATGAACAGCGAAACGTTTCTATCTCTCAAAAAGAAGTCCAGTAGCCATGACTCAACTCCCAGATTTGTCTGGCTTGTTTTATCATGATATACAGGAGATAAGCACTTGCTGCCTTTGAAAATCTGATTTGGTAAACACAACTTGAATCACATATCTTGAGAAGTAATGCCACTGTAGTTCTAATAACAGGTTACCAGTGATCTATAGTTTGCATCTCAGACACATATGACACCAGCCAAGCAATGGGATTTTTTTTAGGATATGCTTTATAGACACAGTTAGAGATGGACATGAAATGAACAATGAATCAAAAACAAGCAGAAAGAGAGACAGATAGACAGAACACAGACAGACAAACAAACAAAGACAAACATGAACTGGGGCAGTTCGTTTGCTTTGGAGACGGTTTGGGGAACCACAGTTTCACAAAGCAAAATGAGACACAAAACTTTTTCATAGTCATAGAGGCATGGAAACATAGATTTGCAAGAGACCTGAAGGGCAATCTTGTCCAAGCCCCAGCCATAAAAGAACCCCCATCAATGTACTCCTGACAGATGGCCATCCAGCCTCTGCTTAAAAACCTCCAAAGAAGGAGATTCCACTGCCCCCCATGGCAGCACATTCCACTGCCAAACAGCTCTAATCCTCACTGGTGTTTTGCTTTGTTCCATCACCTGAAAGCCTCTACCAACAACAACCCATCTTCCTGGGCTTCAGCACCTACCTTACTCACTCTGGGCCCCCTCCTCCTCTGACACAGCCCAGCTGAGTAGGACAGTAGGCTGGTTGGGGGGGGTATATTTCACACCCCAGTGCTTCCTGGGAAGCTTTGTGTATTGTAGGAAGCATAGTTTTGCTGTCCATTTGGCTATTTATAGGGAACCCTCAAAAAGTACACTTCTCAGTGATTCCAGCCAGTGATTGCATTGAGGCAGTAAAAAGGGGTACAGACCACCAATTGTCCTAATCAGCTGGGCACTGTGGCAATGGCGGGGGGGGGGGAAGTACCCAAGCAAGCAAGCAAGGTCTTGGGGACCATAAATGGGAGCATAGGTTGGGCCCATTTAGAGATGGGCCTAATCCAAACAAATTGCAAAATCATTTGGGTTTTTAAGAAAATTGGCATAGTTTATGGTTTGCAGACACCAGCATGAACCACATGAATGACTATTGTACTGGTTCATGCGCATCTCTGAACAACATCATCTTGATATATAGTTTGAGACCCTGATCCCATGATCTCTCTACCCAGGCCTCATATTTAAAGGATAGCATAGGAATATTCAAATATATGTACCAGTCCTATACAGTCCTATACTCTGAACCATCAAGCCTAGTATTGTTAACTCTGACTGCCAGGAATTCAACTAGGAGTTTCATAGGTGATTTTGTAAGTTTCATAGGTGACTATGTGGTGACTTCTGGCATTCCTTGGAAGTAAACACTAATGAGGCTCAATTATGTTTTAACTTCCAAAAGGTGATGGAATTGGATGTTCTCAAGGTGGTATGGTGGCTTGGGTGAAGAGATAAGCAGTCTATATTCTGTGAATGATGAGCTGTTCTCCTCATTATGGCTTCTCTCATGATTCATAAGGTCCAGACACAGAGCCGGCTCCCTGTCTGTTGCCCCAGAGTTCCCTTTCAACTTCCCAAAGTAATGGCTATGCCTCCTGAATCGAATATGCCCCATAATCTATTATGGAGATCCATCTAATTTTGTCAGCTGGTCAGTCATGGTAGGTGATGGTCAGTGCCACCATCTGTAGCTGTTCTCAGGCACTAGTTCTCAGTACCAGAGCCACTACTGACTCCAGTCCATGGGAATAAGATACTTTTACTGGACATTTTCCTTCTTACACACAACACACAGAGGTGTATATAAATATATGTATATTTATTGCAACATATCTCGGGGGATTATCTGAAGTATAAATTGTGGAGATACATCTCACCAATGGCAAAATTCTTTATTCCCATAAAAGTGGGCTAGTTTACAGTTTAGGTCTAAGTGAAGAGCATTTTAAGTGTTACTCTTACAATGAGGTGGGAGGTAATATTATCAAGTGGATTTTGTTTGGTTGAGTTCTATGGTTGTGTTTGTGTTTCTTTTACTTTAGATCATCTTTACTCTTATCTTTTCCCTTGCCCTTGGAGTCTCTCTGAGCTGTAAAACACAGCAGGACATGGTGTATAAAATCAGCAGGGTGCCACAATACAGTCGCATTATGTTGACTGACTTTTCCTGTATGTGAGGAAATCCTAGCTATAATCACAGAAATTAAAGTATGTCCTATTGCCTGAGTGAAACACGAACCATTTTAACCTTGATTTTCTTCTTATCCCCCCTCCCCCCATGCCAGGCCTTTGGGAAAACAAAATCAAATAATTCACATTTGTTTGTCTCAAAATATTACTTCTTTGAGATCTCAGGTGTGCTTGTCAAATTGAATGTCTCAATCATGATTCACTGATCATGATGAGTCAGGCATGCCTTTGAAGTATTAAGCGAGTTCGCCCGTTAGCCTTCTAATCTTCTCTGGGAAATTAGGTCACCGGATGCTGGACACTGCGTTTTAACTTAAGAGCAGAAAATTAATTTGATTTCTTTTTTAAAAAATCATTAATGTGTGCTGCATTTCTTAGACTGCTGAATGAAGACATGTGAGATCTTGTATTTTTAGATCCCCATTTAACTATCTAAGGGCCTTTTCACACGACCCCTAAAACGCGCAGCAAATGGCTCCCACATCCGGAGCTTAAAATTGTTTCCCCACCAGCTCTGGAGTTTGCAAAAACTTAAGTGCGACCACGCCCACCTAAGCGCGTCCCAGTACACTTTTCAAGTACCTGGTCTCCGGAGCTGAAAAATTTCTGATGTGGATGTAAAGTAGTGAGTGCCGGGCTCTCATCACCTTGTGTTTGTTTTTTTGTCCCCACCCTCCCTTTAAGAGACAGGAATCATGACGACAACGGGGCTCGGGGTGGCAGACGGAGGTGAGCCTGCATTTTTTCTCCCTTTTTTTCCTCCCTCCCCTCACGCAGACAGGAGCAAGGAAGTGCGGAGGGGGTGGGAACACAGGAAGAGCGACGAACCCTCAAGATCTCTGGTCTGAATTTAAGTGGCCAGCGGATCTCAGGGGTCATGTAAAAGCGCCCTAACTCACTGGGTGACCTTGAGGGAGTTATGCTGCCTGGGACCAACCTGTCTCACAGGGCTGTGTTAAGGATAAAGGAAGTGGGAGGAGAATAAAACCAGATTCTAGTAAATATGTCAGACTACTTGTTTCTCATGGAAACCATAAGATAATATGTCCATTTTCATCTTTGTTTTCAATAAGTACTTGTATGTGTTTGTTTAAAAATAATCACCTTAGAACTGCAGAGCAGGAAGGGACCCTATGAATTAGTGAGTCCAACCTCTCTCCAGAAGGTAAGAGTGGAAAACTGATCTCCCAACCACTGGTTCCAGAGTCAGATATCTAAACCACTGAGCAATTGCCTCCTAGTTGAGCATGCAATAGGCAAAAACCACCTCAAATTGATTTATTTGCTTGGGAAAGCAAGTAAAATAAAAATAATTTAAAATTCACAGAGCAGAATTAGCTTCAGGTTTCTCAGAGTAGCCCACCCCTTTTTAGCTAATTAAGTGGGGCTTATAGTGTGGATAAGAGAAATTAGTAAGAGACATTAGTAAGAGAAAGAATAAGAAGGTTTGCAAACCGATTACAAACATGACTGCTTGTAGCAACACTCCTCAGCAGATTAACTGCCTCCAACAGACTCCAGGGGGCAGGGAAGCTCTTAGCAGAGTTGCATGACTCTTAAAGATAGCATTTGAGGTTGTAATAAGTCCAACACTTAGCTCCAAAGCTTCCACCTCAACACATGGGGTATGGTGGTTCACTATCTTTTCCAGCCACAGCCCTATTGGATTGTGTATGCAATGCTGCCATGCCTCCCTCCTTCTGTCCACAGTATCTCTTAAATTCAAGCCAAGGTAACTACTAGAGATGGGCACGAAACACCAAAATGGCATTTTGTGGTCGTTATTCCAGCCCTGGGGCCCACTTCATTCCGTTTCCATTTTTTGGGGCCCGCTTCATTTCCGTTTCTTCATTTTTTGGCTGCGGCAAGCTGCGGCCGCAGGGAGCCCTCCCAGGGCTGGGCGCCACCGGAGCCAGCAGCATGCAGGCTGGGAGAGTGTTCCCGCGGCCATGGGGGGCAAGCCTCCTGGGAGAGCCGTCCCGGAGCCACAGGAAGCCCTCCCGGGGCTGGGAGCCACCAGAGCCGGTGGCAAGCCTGCTGGGAGAGCGATCCCATGGCCATGGGGAGTCCTCTTGGAGCCAGACGCTGCTCCTATCACCACTCCCAATAGGCCACCACCCCAGGACCACCACCGAGTACCACCCTCCCTTGGGCCCCCTCCCCAAGGACCGATCCGCCATGCCGTCCGCCACCCCCATCGGGTCGCTACCCTGGAGCTCTGCATAGCGCTGCCCTAACTGGACCCCTTCTCCCCAGGGACCACTCCCCCCCATGAGCCACCACCCCGGCAGACCGCCGCCCCGCACCCCCCGGCCTAGACCTGGGAAACCTGTGGGGGGTGCCGCTGCACTCCTCCCATGCTCCAACAATGCCCTCCGCTCCGGCTTTTTCTTTTTCCTTTTCCTGCCATCAATATTTAGCTCCCATCGAGTAGCCTCGTTGATGGGTGCATTGCTAGGGCACTAAGTTGTTTTAACTGCCAGAATAGCTATGCTTATTGTCTTATGTTGTTTTCCTATTGTGTTTGTTGCTTTGTCGACCATTGTAAGCCACCCAGAGTTCCTACGGGAAGATGGGCGGGGTATAAATATAATAAATAAATAAATAAATAAATAAATAAATAAATAAATAAATAAATAAATACTCCTTCTAGGATCAAAGGCAATGTGCCTCTGCATATGTCAGTTGTTTTGAGCAGAAACTGAGGTGAGATCTATTACACTCATGCCCCACTTGTGGTCAAACATTTTGCAGTCATGGGGGAGGTAGGGAGAAGATGAGAATAAGTGGTACTCTGGTACTCACCTGGTTATCAAACCAAAGTGAAAATCATGTAACATAAGTAACACCCACATAAGTGCAACATTGTCACCAGCAGATGGAAACTGCCAGTAATTAAAGAGTTTGTCCTTTGAGTTTAGTGATCACATGACAGTGAACAACCACAACCAATCTCTTTGTGTGTGAGGTGAGTGAATGCCAAAATCAAAGGAGGTAATTTTAATTACCAGCATTATTTCCCTCCTGGACTCTGTTACAACTACCTGCAGATTTCTGATAATGAAAGAGTCCCTGCTATGTTTTGGGGTGCTTCCACAACTTGCCTGCAATGAGACTGATTGGGGGTTGTTGTGCAAATCAAAGAAGGAATTCTAAAATTACCAGCAATTTTCCCCTGCTAGTGACATCATTATTATCATAAGACTGCAATTAATACTACAAATTTTGGCTCAGGTTTCTTAAATAAACATGGCAGCATCTCAGCTGCCTGGGATTCAGTCAAGAAAAAGAGATGCTTCAACATTGTTAAGGCATCATCCAAATACAGTAGATAGTATCAATGTTATGAGTAAAATATCTCTGATTCCTATACATTTACTCTCTTCTGGTTTTATTTATTACAGCCTAGGACAGTCAGTAAGACAATGAAAAACACAAACAAAATTATAATGAGTCCCAGTTACAGTAGGCCCATTTTAATCAACTGAATTGATGGAGGAGTTGACTCACCAAATCCCCATTAATTCAATGGGCCTACTTTAGAGTGATTTGCTATGTAAAGCAATAGGATTTGGGCTAGAGTGAATTGCTGAGAGCCTTGTTCATATAGAAACATAAAAGACTTTTAAAATGATTTGCTAACAGGAGGGACTGGCTCAGATAAAAAGAGAAATGGCATAAATGTGTGTTCTTTTCTAGGAAATCTAGAAAGCAAAAGGATAATTAATTCCTATCTGCTCTATCATAAAAAGTAATTATAGGGCAGAATACAGAGGAGAGGCTTACAGTCCCTGGTTCCTTCAGCTCTCAAAAAGTAGAGAGCTTGATTGAAAATCAGAGCAAACATTTTCTCCGTGCATCAAAAATATAGTAGGCTTCCCAAGAGCCAGATAAAATTGCTTCGGGAGTTGGATCCATCATCCTGATGTATACTTTGTTTACACCACACAATGAGGATAACACATATGTTTCTAAACTGACAAATAGATAAGGTGAATTTTTCTAAAGTAAATAAAAGCTTAATCATTGTCAGCCAATATTTAATGTTTGTCAATAAAATGTAACACACAATAAAGGGAATTATATGTTACACACCCATATGATTCAGATGTTATGACTTCTGGATTCTGGAAATGTTGAGAAGATCAATGCTCTTTATGAAATGTATGTAGGGTTCAGGTGATACAAATTTGCCCTCATCCCATCTTGCAACTTTGGAAATGTTGCTGTTTTGGACTACACTCCCCAACATTCCCCAGCTGCAGTGTCTCCAAGATTTACATTTGATTAAGGTTAGGATATCCTAAGAAGTTCCTTGATAAGAACATAAGAACATAAGAAGAGCCATGCTGGATCAGGCCAAAGTCCCATCTAGTCCAGCTTCCTGTATCTCACAGCGGCTCCACCAGATGCGTTTGGGAGCGCATGAGACTAGATATCTGTCTCCTGATACCACTCCCCTGCATCTGGCCCTTGAAGTACCCTGGTTTTAAGCCTGGAGATTACACATCTCCATCATGGTTTGTAACCTGTGATGGACTTTTCCTCCAGGAATCTGTCCAATCCCCTTTTGAAGGTATCCAAGCCAGACACCATCACCACATCCTGTGGCAGGGAGTTCCATAGACTAACAACGTGCTGGGTGAAAAAATATTTTCTTTTGTCTGTTCTTACTCTCCCAGCCCTCAATTTGAGTGTATGTCCCCTAGTTCTGGTGTTTTGTGAGAGGGAGAAGAGCTTCCCTCTATCCACTTGACTCATGCCCTGCATTATTTTGTACGTCTCAATCATATCCCCCCTCAGGCGCCTTTTTTCCAGACTAAAGAGCCCCAAATGTTTTAGCCTTTCCTCATAAGGGAGGTGCCCCAGCCCAGTAATCATTTTGGTCGCTCTCTTCTGCACCTTTTCCAGTTCCACTATGTCTTTCTTGTGATGCGGTGACCAGAATTGTACACAATATTCCAGGTGCGGCCTTACTATTGTTTTGTATAATGGCATTATAATGTTGGCTGTTTTATTTTCAATCCCCTTTTTGATAATCCCTAGCATGGAATTGGCCTTCTTCACCACTGCCACACATTGGGGAGACACCTTCATGGAGCTGTCCACCAACACACCAAGATCTCTTTCCTGATCTGTCACGGATAACTCAGAGCCCATGAGTTGATAGATGAAGTTTGGATTTTTTGCCCCAATATGCATTACCTTACATTTGGTTACATTGAAACGCATTTGCCATTTCTCAGCCCATTCCCCCAGTTTGGAGAGATCCTTCTGGAGCTCTTCACAATCTTCTCTGGTTTTCACCACACGGAAAAGTTTTGTGTCATCAGCAAACTTGGCCACCTCACTGTTTATCCCTGTCTCCAGGTCATTTATGAACAGATTGAAAAGCACCAGTCCCAGGACAGATCTCTGGGGCACACCGCTTTTCACCTCTCTCCATTGTGAAAATTTCCCATTGACACCTACTCTTTGTTTCCGGGATCTCAACCAGTTCTCAATCCATAAGAGGACCTGCCCTCTTATCCCCTGACTGTGCAATTTTCTCAGCAGCCTTTGGTGAGGGACTGTGTCAAAAGCCTTTTGAAAATCCAGATAGACTATATCCACCGGTTCACCCAAATCCACGTGCCTGTTGACCTTTTCAAAAAATTCTAAAAGGTTTGTCAGACAAGATTTACCCTTACAGAAGCCATGCTGATTTTCTCTCAGCAAGGTTTGTTCTTTTATGTGTTTTAAGATTTTCTCTTGGATGAGGCTTTCCACCATCTTCCCTGGGACACATGTAAGGCTAACGTGCCTGTAGTTTCCCGGGTCCCCCTCCTTCCTTTTTTAAAAATTGGTGTGACATCTGTTATCCTCCAGTCCTCCGGCACTGTGGCCATTTTAAGAGACAAGTTGCATATAACCGTTAAGAGATCTGCAATTTCATTCCTCAGTTCCCTAATAACCCTTGGGTGGATGCCATCTGGGCCCAGTGACTTGTTAATCCTCAGTTTATCAATTAGTCCTAAAACCTCCTCTCTTTTAACCTGTATTTGATTTAATTCTTTAGTCAAGAGGGGCCATTCAGGCAGCGGAATCCGCTCAAGGTCCTCTGTCGTGAAGACAGATGCAAAGAACTCATTCAATTTCTCTGCAATGTCCAAGTCCTCCTTAACACCCCCTTTTCCTCCCTCACCATCCAGAGGGCCAACTGGTTCTCTGGCAGGTTTTCTACTTCTAACATACTTAAAGAAGCTTTTATTATTACCCTTTATATTGCTAGCCATGTGTTCCTCAAAATATTTCTTTGCCTCCCTTATCATCTTCTTACATTTCTTTTGCCAGAGTTTGTGGTCCTTTTTATTTTCCTCATTTGGGGAGGATTTCCATTTACAGAAAGACCTATCCTTGTGCTTTAGAGCCTCTCTAACTCCACTCGTTAACCATGCCGGTGTCCTCTTGGACTTAAATGAGCTCTTCTTTCGTTGTGGTATGCACTTGTGCTGGGCCTCTATTATTGTTGTTTTAAACAGGCTCCATGCACTCTGAAGAGATTGGATTCTTCTAACCTTCCCCTTCAATTTCTCTCTAACTAGTTTCCTCATCTGAGGGAAGTTTGCCCTTCGAAAATCAAGGGTTTTTATGTCTGATTTGGTTGACACTCTTCCTCCAACATGCATGGCAAAGGAAATTGCAGCATGGTCACTGTTCCCCAGAGGCTCAGTGACATTGATGAGTAATAGTTTCCTATAACTGACCCTGAAATTTCTAGGACATTTGTATTAGCAAGCCATTTGAAAGTTGGTGACCAGTGTTAATCATTATACAGTGGTACCTTGGATAACAACTGCCCCGGATAACGAATTTTTTGGATAATGACACATTATTTTCAAAAAAAAAAAAAAAAAAAACCCACAGCCCACAGCCCCAGCCTCCATCCACATTTACTCTTACTGGTTCCTGGTGGTGGCGGCGGCAGAGGTGTGGGCCAGGTAATATGGCAGAGGAGGCAGTGACAGTGGAGGCGCCAAAGGTGGGGGTTGGGGGCATGGGGAGGAGGAGGGGAGGCAACATACAGAGGTGGGGGCCGGGGTGGGGGAGGAAGCACCACACACACCAGGCTCTTCCACCACCCGAACGTCCAGCGGCAATGGAAGAAAGGCGAAAGCCAGGGGGTGGGGGGAGGAAGCACCAAAGGTGTGAGGCTTCACCCTTGTTTGCCCGCCACCCAGGTGTCCAGCAGCAGCGGCGGCAACAATGGAGTACAGGTGGGGGCCGGGGGTGGGGGGAGGAAGCGCCGGTGGCAGGGTTGGGCAAGGAGGGGGAGGAGTGCACTTTTATAGTGCACTTTGTAAAGAGGTCTCAGGGAAAAAAAGGCTTTTTTTGGCCTTTTTTCCAGACCTCCAGAACGGGTTGAAATGTTTTCCCAGTCATTTCAATGGGAAACCATGTTTCAGATAACTATTGTTTCGGATAGTGATTTGCCTCGGAGAACGAATTAAAGTCATTATCCGAGGTACCACTGTAATTGTTTTCTCCACTACATACCATTCTCTAGCAATGGGACACAACAATGGCACAAGCCTTATTTGCATCCCAGCTGGGATGCAAATAACACACTCTATGTGGGGTATACCTATAGAAAATGCCAGGAAACTTCAGAGGGCTCAAATTGCACCAGCCTGATTACTAAGAGGTCCTAACCACAGGGGTCAGGAGAGGCCTTTCTCTTGGTTCTCTTGCTTCTCAGGTGCACTTGGTGGGTACACAGGTTAGGGCCTTCTTATTCACTGCTCCGAGATTTTAACTAACCAGAAGGTTAGTCAAGTGACTCTACTCCTATCCTTACTGTCCTTCCATAAGCAGGCAAAGACCTTCTCTTTGAGCAGGCTTTCCATTAGTGACTAACTGCCTGAGTGGGGTTCTAAATGTATGGTTGTATATCCCATAATAGGCCATAATGAAATATAATCCAGAAAACATTTGTTTCACCGAAATGTGCCAGTTCTATGTCTCTTCTCCTTAATGTTCTCCCTATAGGCTGCGAGTGGGGTGGGGTGGGAAGATCAGGGAGAGAAGTGTCTGCTGTTATTAGTGATTGGACAGAACCCACAACTTCTGGCTGAAAGGACCTAGTGGGATGATTTCTTCTGCAGAAAAGACTCTTCAATTTGAAGGGATGCCAGCAAACCTGCTTTTTAAAAGTGCTTTTCTATTTGAAAAGGTGTCCAGTCTAAGTCAGAGGATCCAACTAGATATGGCTTGTGTTTAGTCATTGGTCATCAGAAGGTGAAGAAGGGCTTCATTTGCAAGTCAGGCAGGCAGTTCCGAAAGAACCCTGTTGCTGAATGGAAGCATGCCACCAACTTCTCATTGTAAAGCTAGTGTTACATATTCTTTGATCCTGATTTAAAGATTTAAAAGCACTTGGAGGGAAATCTGAAATAACCAGTTATTTAGTACGTTGATAGCAAACTCAGTAGACAGACAGATGACCTCACCACCCACTTCCCCATGTAGACAGGATATGTTGTGAAACTCTAGAAATTACAGAAATATCTCCTAGTTTGTAACCATGTGTGAAATTAGAATATGCAGCTTAATGTAAAGTGGCATCCTGTTGTTCGTTGTCTTAACGCTGTCGCTGTCTTGGTGCGTGACAGTAAAGTGGCTTGTGTAGCTCCTAGCCAAAACATCAGGGAAAGCATTTCAGCTGCCATCTGCAGGATTTCCTAGCTTCCCAAAGGGCTGCAGGAAGTGATCTGTGTATAAAGGGGAATCTCTCTCCTCACACAATATGTTTCTCACACCTGCTCCATACTGTTCAGGGCTTTCAAGGCCTCAGGACTTTGAAGTGAATCAGAGGGGATTAATACAGCTCAGGCAAATGGGATAACTGTTTGTGTGTGTGTGTGCATGTGGTACAATTCTCCTATGAGTAGTCCTATTTTGAATCAGTGGTAGCTTTTGAATGAGATAAAAGCTATCCTGATGCGGAACAAATTCTAATAACCAAAGGTGCATTTAGTATGGTGTTAAGGCAAAGCTTAGTCCTTAAATAAATCTGAGAACTTCTGCCCTATAAGCAGATTTCTACCACCATACAGAGTAGTGATGAGGAAAGAAGCATTCCATATTCTTTTTTATAAGAATTTGTCAATACCGGCATATTTCTTTATATTTGGAATGTGAGGACCGTGATTTTTTTTTTTTTTAAATAAACATATGAGAAAACCATGGCCTCATTTGTGGAAGTTAAATATTGGAAACTGCCCGGAGTGGCCAACTGGCCACATAGATGGGGGAGGATATAAATGCAATAAATGAAATTAAATAACTAATAAAATAATTATGATTTACATATTTAGCCAGAAATAGGACTGCATAATTCCTGACTGTCACACACCTTCATGCTATGGGATATCATTTAGACCTTAGTGTCTGTTTTCAAATAAAGCTTTTATTTTTC
>JAHTLZ010000275.1:24290356-24306727 GCA_023846285.1 Phrynocephalus versicolor
CCGGGGGCCAGATTCAGGACCTTGGGGGGCCGCATCCGGCCCCGGGGAACAATTGCAACCCCCCACCTACCCCCTGCTTTGCAAGCAAGCCAGCCTCCGCAGCAGCTTCTATTGCTGAGGCAGTTCAAAGCAGTGGGCTATGTTGCTTCTCCCACTCCCCCCAACTACCACTCAGATGATCAGCATGCTGGCTAGTGGGGCATTCAAAGTAGGAGGGCTACGGCAAGGTCCCCCACTGCCCCCACCACCCACTGTGGTCCGGCCCCCAGTCGTGTCTGGGGCATGGTGGACCGGCCCGCTGTTTGAAAACTTTGAGGACCCCTGCCTTAGACCCTAAAAAAGCAATAACTATATTCCACTGATCAAATATGAAAATAGCAAAATATGGTACCATCCCAGTGGATATAAATAAACAATTCTATAAATTTTATTCAGAGTTAAAAAATAAAGGCAGATAATCTGATCAACAGGATATTGATTTTTATGCCCCTTATCCTGATTGAGCCTGCCTGGATTTGCTACACAGGCTTTGTCCCCCCCCCCCCCGCCTTTTGTCTTGTAAAGGAAATAAAGATTGTTTTTTAGGACTATGAATACTAGTACATCTCCAGGACCAGATGGATTGCCTATTTAATTGTTGAAACTGTTTCAGAACTTTTAGTTGCCAAATCGCACCAAGTTGATGATGAGATTATGAAAATAGGGCCTTATCCTTCTCATTGTTCAGTGCTTATATCATGGTTATTTCCAAGTCTGGCCAAGACCACAGTTAGTGTCAAACTTTAGATATATTTCATTAGTGAATGTTGATGCTAAAATATTAACTTCTGTCTTAGCACTTCAAAAGGTAATCACAACCTTGTTACGTTCAGACCAGGTTGGGTTCATACAAGGCTGTCAGGGTACTGATAATGGGCTCCAGGCACCAGCAAGGGAGCCAGCATCGCGGGAAAGGCAAGAAAGGTGGGAACATGCCGATACAGCACACGGAGCGAGCAGGAGCGAGAGGGGGCGGCATGGAGGGAGCCAGGGGAGGCCAAGAGTTGTCAGGATGGCAAGCGAGGGAGATTGGGAGAAGTTTCCAGCTGCCCTGAGCAGGCACCCCATCTGCTTCCTCCTCCATCTCCATGACTGCCCATGCTGACAGGATGCCGAGGGCAGACTGAGGACCCCCCCCCCGGCAGAGGAAGTTGGAGGGGCCCGGAGACACCTCCCGCCTGCCTGGTCCTGGCTCAGGTGGGGGTCTCCGGAGGGATGTGGGATTTAAATTTTGAATGTTTTTGGTTTTTATTATTATTTTAAATAGTCTCTGGTGCAGGGCTTTTCCCCTCTTTTTTATTTTTACAGATGAGAAGCGCTAGTGCCTCTGTTGTTTTTTTTCTTTCCCCCCTGGCCTGGCCCAGGAGGAAAGCGTACACCAGAATGAAAAATGAAGCAAATGAAATGGAAATTTCCATTTCATTTCGTTTCATTTTTCTTTGATGGGTCCTTTCATTAGTCGTTTTGTTCCCTAATGAAAAAAATAATGAATAACAAAACAAATTAAAAATTCTTTTCATGCCCACCTCTAATAGACAAGACTGTCCCATTTCACCTCGTATATTCAATTTGTGTTTGAAACCACTTGGCTTTGCCATTGGACAAAATCCCAATGGCTTTAGTCATAATTCTCATGAATTTAAATGTACTTTTTGTGCAGATAACCAGACAAAGTCTGAGTTGTTGCCAATGGGAGGAAATTATTAGGTTTTTTTTTTCTGACTGCAATTATACTGGTGTCCAAATATTATTACCTATCTTGGAGTATAGATTCCCACCCAGGGATATTTCACAGATAATCCCATTAAATCTACGTAAATTGGCTTTGGAACTACTAATTTAGTTAGATAAGCATTTCTGAATTAGTTCTTTTATGGTAAGATAAATACACTAACATTGACATTATACTTCAAATTATATATGTTCTTTGATAAATTTCCTTTTATGTATCCAGCAGATACTGTCATAAACATTCAGAAATTTAGGTGGGTTCCCATGCCATATTGAATTCCAGTGAAAAGTATGCCTCTTACATTTACTGCGGATGGATTTCATCTTCCTGATCTTATTTTATAACATCATGTGGATTTGCTCAGCTGTATGAATCATTGGAACCATGTTCCATAGTCCAATTATCCATCTTGGGCTCTTTTGGAGAACCCTATCTGACTTCTTTCCAACTGGATAGTTTGGGGGTCTAAATATGCCAAAAGAGATACCATTTCCACAACAATATCTGCAGTAACTGAACCATGGCATACAGTGACATGGCAATTTCAGTTCAACCCATTTTCACATCGTAAATTAACCATATGGGGTAAAATTGCGGAGAAACTCTTTTTATGGAAGCTGTGACAGAGGGATTTTTACTTTAGACTAATTAATTTTATAGAATGACAATTTTTGAAAAAAATGTTTTTGTTTGTTTGTTATATTTCTATACTGCCCATCTGACAGCAGGGCCACTCTTCACAACACATATGATCTGCTCGCTTCAGTTCAGTCTAGCATCTACTGAAAGCTAAATATCATCTAGCAGTACAGAATGGTTAAGAATCTCCTGCACTTTTGAAAATGCTTATTGCTTCAGTTCAAGAAAAGAATTCTGTGTTATTTCTTTACAATAACTTACTGTCAGTTTATAGATATAACACACAAGGTCTGAGAAATGAACAGAACAGGGAAATTGATCTTGTTACTTTACCTTGTGGTGCAGTGGTTAAATGTCTGTACAGCAGCTAAAACTGTGCTCATGACCTGGGGTTCAATCCCAGGTAGCTGGCTCATAGTTGATTCAGCCTTCCATCCTTCTGAGGTCGGTAAAATGCTTGCTGGGGAGGGGGGAGGATGTGTAGCCTGTATACTGTAATTAACTGTAAACCGCCAAGAGACTACTTGAAATGGTATGGGTGGTATATAAGCAGAACACTTTGTTTTGCTTTACATAATCAGTGGAAGACAGCAGTTGCCAGTATGCCTGAGATATCTATAGATCTTATGCTATGACTCACCCAACAAAATATCATGCTTAGAATATATAAGACACTGCAACATCTTTTTTGAAAGGATCTTAGCAATTTATTTATTTATTTATTTATTTATTTATTTATTTTAATACTTATATATCGCCCATCATCCGGAGGAACTCCAGGCGGTGTACAACAAAGATACAAACAATGAAAACAATAACAACAACAACAATAATAAGCTAAAGAAAACATCATAATAAAACTAAAAGGAAAGTAATTGGCGTGATGGCAGGACAAAAAGAGGGCAAAAAAAATTAACTGTTGCCAAATGCCTCACAAAAAAGCCAGGTCTTTATGGCTTTTTAAAATGCTGGCAGGGACTGTGCAAGGTGCAACTCACTCGGGAGATGGATCCAGAGCACAGGACCAGCCACAGAGAAGGCTCGGTTGCGTGTCACCGTTTTGTGAGCTTCCCTGGGCGTGGCCACCTGAAGTGAGAGCGCCTGCAACATTCTGGTAGGTCGGGCCTCAGTTGATCTCTGAGAGATTCGCTCTGCCAGGTATTCAGGTCCCAAGCTGTGGAGGGTTTTATAAATTAAAACCAAAACCTTGAATCTTATTCAGGATGCAACGGGTAGCCAATGCAGGTGGACCAGTACTGGGGTGATGTGGTCATATCGACGCACTCCCGCCACCAGTCTGGCCACAGCATTTTGCACCCGCTGAAGTCGCCAAATAAGAGTCAAGGGCAACCCCATGTAGAGAGCGCTGCAATAGTCTATTCTCGAGATCACAAGCACTTGCACTACAGTTCTCAGGGAGTCCTCATCCAGATACGGACCAATATGGGCAATCTGCCGAAGGTGGAAAAAGGCGGTCCTAGAAACGGCCACAACCTGGCCCTCCTTGGAGAGAACCAAGTTCAGGACCACGCCCAGATTCCAGACTATGTCCACCAGCTGGAGGGAAACACCTTCCAGACTGGGGAGAGGGCCTCCGCATCTGGAAGAGGGAACCCCAAAGAACATAATCTCGGTCTTCTCCAGGTTGGGTTTGAGTCTGTTGGTCCTGGTTTTTCTCTTCCCTTTTGCCATGCTACATATACAGTGGTACCTCTACTTGTGAATTTAATCCGTCCCAAATGTATGCTCTTAAGTCAAACAACTCGTATATAGAGGTACCATATCTAAAAAATTGAAAAATTTTTAAAAAAACATTTGTAAGTAGAGCAGACTGCATCTAAAATTTGTAAGGCGGCCAACGGTTTTCCGCTCTTAAGTCAAATTGCTCTTAAGCCCTAAGAACATCCAATTTTGCCTGATTTTGGAAGCTAAGCAGGGTTGGCCCTGGTTAATACTTCGATGGGAGACCACCAGGGAATACCAGTTGCTGTAGGTGCCTGGAGTAGGAACTGGCAAGCCACTCCAGTATTCCTGCCAAGAAAACTCCATGGACATGGGGTCACGAAGAGTCGGTCACAACTGTAATGACACAACACACACACACACACACACACACACACACACACACACACACACACACACACACACACACACACACACACACAGAGCTGCCCTTATGTAGAGGTACTACTGTATATAGCTCTTAATATTGTCTATAGTTTTCAATATCTGCAGGGGTGTTTGATGAAGAAACTAGCACTAGATTGTGTCTGATGCATCCTTGCTCATCTTTGCTACTAGCTTCCAGACTTGTATGCATTTGGGACTGGCTTGACCATGGTTTTTGAATTTCCCATTAATGTACTATTGCTGCTGGACTGGCTTGACCTTGCATTGTCTTTTTTTTTCTTTTTCTTTTTCTTTTTTGGCTTGGGATCACCTGCACCTGTCTTCATTGACTCTGAACTCCTGCATTGCAGTTTGATTCTGATCCTGAACTCGCCTGGCTGAGCCCATTAATAGCTACATTTGCCTTTAGGGTCAGTCCTCCTGGGAAATGGGCAACAGCCGTGCTTTCACTTCACTCTCCATGCTTTACACTTCAGTTATCAGAGGGCATTATTTTTGAATTTCCTGTTATTTTTAGTTTTACTCTTGTGACCTGGGTCTATCCTCTGCATTACTTGAATTATATACATATTTTGCAGTTTCATTGACCAGCAGTGAGCCAGCTTATGATGCTATGTATAAAAGCACTGAACAAGGAAAAACAAGATTCAAAATCCCTTCTCTCTCTTAAAGTCCCCGGGGTGACCTTTCTATAGTAATCAATCACTGGTGTCCTTTATACATGCTACCTGTGTGTAGAATGTCTTTGTGGATAAGAGAGAACATGGCTAACTTGCTGTCCTTGACTCAGGTGATTACTTTGCAGAAACAGGGAGGTAAATAATAAACCACACCCAGGGGAGTTATTTTTAAATAGTCATTAGTCACAGTTATAAAATCAAGGCAATCCCACAACCAGAGTCAAAAATTAAGAGGAAATACACCTCAACCCAAAGTAGTTAATACTTTGTGGGCTTTTTGACTGCCAATGTGCTACAATGAAAATGCAGCAACGTCTTCATGTTTAGCTAATTATTATTAGAAATATTCTGCCAGTGCAAGAGAGAGATGATTGTGGTGGTTTTAATCTCAGGAGCCAAAATAATTCAGTGAGACTTGGGCCCTTCTGTGCATCTTGATTGGAGGGAGGGGGTATTGGTTGTTTCGATAAGTCAATGGTATGGTACGCTCCAGGGCTTTGAACATGAAGAGATCTAGAAATGTTCCACATCTGGCAACATTTTATGGAGGTGCAAAAATCCCTACAGGAATTATCTCATCGATGGATATGTGATTGTCAAGCCTTGTGGCACAATGGTTAAACTGCAGTACTGCTCCAATGGAGTTTACTTGAAAAGATTCAGATAGCTGACTCAATACTGACTCAGAATTCTGACCTTTTAAAGTCAGAATAGGGGGTTCACAGGTACGGGGGGGCAAAGTATTCCATAATTATGTTGTAAACTGCCCAGAGAGTGGTTGAACACTATGGGGCAGTATATAAACTGACATAATAATAATCTTTAGAGATAATAATCTGGATCGTTTACGTTGCAATTCCAGGGAATTCCATAATTGAAGCTAAATAACTGGAAAAATTAACAAAATTTTAATTTTGCTATATTGTTTAATTTCGCTAATCGCTATATTGTGGTTCATATACTGATGTCCCAGTATATTGTGGGATCACAGTTTATGAAGGCAAGGGCTCTTGGGGCATGCTGTGTGGGCCTTTTGAGGGCCTCCTGCACTAACCTCAGGCCTGCTGCTGCCGCGAGCAGGCCTCTGACGGGCTTCCCAGGCCTGTCAGTGGCTCCAGAAGTGGTTTCTGGCAAACCAGAATTGACTTCCGGCCCACCAGAAACCATTTCTGGAGTCTCTGACAGGCCTGGGAAGCCAGTTGGGGTCCCATTTGGGGCAGCGCCAGGCCTGGGGTAAGTGCAGGAGGACCCCAGGCCTGACCTGACCAAGCATCCACATAACATGGATTTCACTTTATCATGGGTTGGGTCAGGACCCTAAGCCCCACAATAAATGGGGAATTACTGACAGAGATCTGGCAATCAAACTGTCCTGCTTGTGGATGAAATGCAACTCATTGGACTCTCAACCATCATTGGGCTTTGGGAACTATATAGAAATTTCACACAGCATTACAAGTAGTTGCAGATTCCAGAAAATACATCAAACAAAGCACAAAAGTGGAGGTATTAAGAAAAGTGTGTATACTACATTAAGTATTTAACAAATACTTCATTTTTTTGGTTAAACCTTGCATGTTATTTAATACTAGCAGATGAATGCATCTGCAATTTCTGAATAATAATAATAGTTGTAGGAAGAAGAAGAAGAAGAAGAAGAAGAAGAAGAAGAAGAAGAAGAAGAAGAAGAAGAAGAAGAAGAAGAAGAAGAAGAAGAAGAAGAAGAAGAAGAAGAAGAAGAAGAAGACAGTATTGTCAGTGTGGTTAAGTGTTTTATGTTGACATGGACAGATGCCAGTTTGGAAACTGGAAGAAAGAAAGCCAACCTGATAATTCATTAAGATCTCTGTATTCCAATCCCATATGTGGTCATACCCTCACAGCAATATGCTGCCGCATTGATGGTGGGAAGGTGGAGGGAGAAGAAGAGGGTTGTAGCAGCACCTGCCTGCTTCTATAGCACAATGTCTTCTTGGACCATCTGTACAATAATGCCTGGGCAGTCAAGGTAGAGTTGGGAGAGGTTGCCAGAAAATTGTTGTGCCACCTGACCATCCCGTCTTAGCTGCTGGGTACTGATTTGTCTTCTTCTTTATCATGAGCTGAGTTTTGATTCTCCTTGGATTGGAGTGGGTCTGTCTGCCATATTTTTTCCTGACAGAAATTAACAAAATCTAGAAAAATCTCAAACCATTTGAAACAGGAAGGTTTGCCTCCCTCCTCAACTACTTCCTCATGTTCTCCCAGCACACAAGAATCTGGAACAAATATAACTTAAATTTTATTTAGATTTTCGCTCTCACTGCAGACAAGTTAGACCTGGTCAGGCAGCCATAGAATATTCTGATTTGCCTCAGTTTAAAATGACTTTCATTGACAAAAAAGTTGTTATAATAAAACTCTATGCAGAACTGTTTTTAATGTTTTTCTTAGCCTTCTTAGAATCTTTCAACTCAAGCATTACTGAACACATATAAGTCACAAATATCAAGCAAAACATTACTATTCTTAACCATCCTATTCAATACATAAGTGAAATGATGACTAAGTGCCTTTTTACTCCTTATACAAATCATAGCTAATCTCCATAGCAGTGGCATAGCTAGAGTTTGGAGTGCCTGGGGACAAAGTAAGTTTTTGTGCCCTTTCCTCCCTCCCAACCATTTCTCATGCACCCAGTAAGGGGTGCAGATCGTGGGGAAACTGTGGAGAAGGGTCTCTCCTTCTCATGCCCTCTTTGTGGGTCTCCTTTCCAGTTAAGTCTCTCCTGTGCAAACTGCACAGCGTGCGGATAACACCAAGCAGGTGATTTTTCCCCAAGCATCACCTCCATAGCATACTTCCCTCTCCTCCTTTCCCCTCGCTAAGGCTTGGTGATAATTAGCCTGGGGAAAGGAGGAGAGGGAAGCAGGTGATGGTAGTTTTTTTCAAGCAGCATCTCCGTCACACGCTTCCCTCTCCTCCTTTTCCCAGGCTAAAGATTAGCAGGGGGAGGGGGAGCAATCAACGGAACTGCTGCTTGGAAAAAAATCATTGCCTGCTTCCCTCTTCTCCTTTCCCCCAACAAAGTATTGCCAAGCCTTAGTGGGGTGCAAGGAGGGCTTCTGGGGGGATGGTGCATGGCTTCCTCCTCCTGCTCCCCCTCCAGGTGCCCCCATATTCCTGTGCATCCTGGGGCAAATGCACTCTTCTGCCCCTCCCTAGTTACACCAGTGCTCCAGAGACACAAACTATTAGTTTGTGAAGTCTTTTGCTTCTGAGCTCATCACATCATGGAGATTTGGAGAAGCTGCTACAATTGGCTGAAAAGGGGATTCATAGCTGCCTGATAGACTGTTAATCATAATTTCAATTATTTACCAGCAGACATGTTGCACAACAGCTTTGTTGCTATCTTTTGTTTAATGGTGTAGTCATTAGTTTCCCCCCACCCCCACCCTACTCCAATACAGTATTTCATGTTTCTATTTTGGCTTTGGCTGAAACTTCATTGTTATCTTTGATCATGTGCCCAAGATTAAATGAAGTATGAAAGAGGACAAGAGTTACTTGGGAGACATTTTCTCTCCTCTGCTTTCCTTCGCAGGGTAGATTGATTCAAACCACAGCAATTTTAACAGGCAATTTGATTTCAGATTTATAACCACTAAGAAAAAAAAGGATGCTGATTTAAATCGAGTTTTCTATTTTGCACATTGTGAATTGATTTTCTGAACAAAGATTCATACTAATTGGTTCTATAATAGTTAGGATTCCAATAAAATAAATTCTCTATACTAAAGTAGGCCATTTCCAGTGGTTTTAGGTCATATCCAATTCCCACCATTAAATTTTAGCCTTGCAACAGTGGAGATATTTTGTTTGCAATTTTAAACAAGGCAAAGCGAAGATACATTTTCTTAAGGAACTGGGTCAATTTTTGGGACATATTTTGTCTTTGAAAAAAGGTGTGAGCTCCCACACACTTTGTTTTAAAACAGGAATGCATCTATCTTCCCTTTCCACTATCAAGCTGCCAGTGGCAAGGCATTGGAAGGTCCAAAAAGGTCAAAGTATATGTGCTGCTCAAGTTTACTTTATTCAACTTAAGATAATAAGCCAGAGTCTCCTAGTCATGTCTCTTAAAATAAGCACCTCTAGCTACATAGTTAGCCACTGTGGTATTGTTGGTAGAGTGGTGGGCTCAGGATGTCTAGATTGGAACTCAACCATGGGAGTCCATTGGGGGTGTGGAACAGTTTAAACGATAAAACCATAAATATCTCACTTACTTTGAAAAATCTAATTAGGTTGCCATACGTTGGTTCCAACTTGATGGGATATAACATACACATCTACATAGAGAGACAAGAGTGCAATTATTTGATTTCATGTGTGAGCATTTGTTTGTCTGAACATCTTGGAGTTATTGTAGTATATAGTGGATGGAGTGCCAGACTAGGGTTCAAATCACTGTTTGACCATGGAAATTCAACAGGAGATAGCAATGGTAAACCACTCCTTGAATACTTTTATATCCTTCAAAAACCCTGTTAGAGTCATCATGAAGCAGAAGAGACTTGATGACACAGAACACCACCACAATGGAAGACTTGGACCTCATGGGGAAATAAATCTCAATTTGCTTGTGGAGTCTGTGAAGTTGAGGTTATCTGGAAGTTAAATCATTTACTGCATGCACAAACTAATGACTTTGTGGCCTACTTTAAGATTTTTGACTTCTTTACTCCTAATTCAACTTTAGCACTCTCTTCAGCTGATTGGCAGAATTCTGAAATCCTTTATAGATACTGGTGCCCTGTGGCTTTGGCATGTTATTTTCAGTTATTTTACCATCAGCTGCAGTATAGAAATTGAGTTCCTAAATTTTGAACAGTGCTGGTGCATTTTTTTAAATTAAAAACTATGTTCACTAGAGGGCATGTATATCTTTGAGAGACACTTCATAATGGACTCAAACAGCCATTATGCAGAACAATAGTTCTGTAATATTTTTGTATGGTTGTAATATTTTACCCTGAAGGAGAAGTCCAGAGTGACTTTTGCCTTGCAGAACAGGAGCTGAAAAAATGATGGTCCCTTCTGTTGAGTTTGTTGTTCATCCAAAATGAAATCTTGCTCATCTTCAGTGTGATAGAAAAACACATGGCTCAGTTGATATGGGAAGCATAAGACCTTGTTCCATGCAAAGCATACCACAAAAGTTTAAGAGAAGGGGGTTGATTTTAAAAAAGCATGGGTTTTTTTCTACACATTGTCTCCGTTTCTAATCAAGTATCTCAGGTTATTATGCCAGTTCATGATCACCAGTTCCCTCTAGGAAAAAAACCATTTGGATTAAAGGAGAGAACTGTGGTTAACATTCTAGAGCTGCCATCTTTGATTTAACTCTGGTTGCCACGATGGTCAGTATGCTGAGGCTCTGAGGAAAACAGCATCTGCTGCCTGTGTGGTCTCATGTGTAATAAGGCATTTAGATTGTCAAAAAAAGAATCATAAATTTGAAATGAATTGCTATTTTTCTTATTTCTGCCCATCTGCACTAGCAGAGTATTTGAAATGGAAGATACATAAAGCAACCTGAGCTCTTAGTCTGAATCCCTCATAGCACCTCAATGATAGGGGTGTTCAGGAGATAAATTGAGCTTTATCAGCTGTGGGTGGGCTAGAACTGCCTTTTATGTTGATGTCTGTAGTTACTTATACTGCTTTATTTTGATATCCTTCTTCAGTTTAAACTGCTGATCATCTTTTTAATCCTATAAACTAGAGATGGGCATGACCAGAAAAAAATGACATTTTGATTTTTTGTTTGTCGGAACGGGTCCGTTTCGTTCCGTTTCCGTTTGTCGCGATTTTTTCAAAAAATTGTCGTTTCGTCATTTTGTTCATCGTTTGTCGTTTCTACCGCGATTTAGCACGATTTGACTTCCCAGAGCATGGAGGCGTCCCGCAATGACCCAGAACAGGCGGAAAACACTTTAAACTGGGTGATGAATAAGATATTTAATAAATATATCATAGCATAAGACTGCATCCTATGCAATAAAGCAAAGTGGGCAGAATGCAATTTTTTTTTCTCTTGGTCAACGCTGACTGAACCGGCCACCCTACTTGGTCTGGCTGCCTGTTATACTTATTTTTTGTTTTGTTTTGAAGCCTTTATCCATCCCATCTCCCCTCCACCTCTCAGAGGCAGCAGGAGACACAGTATTCCGTTCCTCCCCCAAATCTGGATGAGGGTCTACTCTACTCCTCTCAATGTCCCCTCCCCATGACACTCCTTGTAAAGCTTTCAAGCAAATGCCACCCTGGTCAACTAGTGGTCAGAGATTCAGGTGCTTCCCCCCCCCACACACACACTCATACGGATGAGTTCTCCTCAATCTCTCGGGGAATCATCGCCAGTTGGAGTGTCCCGAGGAGCCTGGTTCGCTCATGGAAGTGGTCTCGGTGTTGTCTCAGGCGGCCATGGGCGGAGGCTTCCCTCCCGCTCAGCATGATCCGGAGGACATGTGGGCCCACCTTCTGCTGCTCTTGTCTTCTTAAAGCCACGAAGCCAGAATGGCAGGGAACAACAGGAAGGGATTATTTCAGCCCCTATTTCGGAGGCCAGTTTTCACTACCCAGGAGACCACTTCCAGACTATGATTAAAAATAAGGGAAGAAGGAATTGTAAAGAAGACTGAGGAACTATAAGATCCAAAGTATCACTGAGTGAGGAAATGTTAAAAACCATTTGATATGCTTATAAATCCCTCCCCTCCCCTTATTTTCTTTACCTTTCATTGTCTTTATTGTCTTTGGAAAAACATTTTTAAAAGCCTGTTCCAGAAACTACTATCCATGCTGTCATGAAAGGGGGAGCGGAATTGGTTCACACCCAGCAGGTGATTCCTAATTAAACACAATTCTATCCAGTAAAACCCAACATCCCTCCATAGTAATACAATTTATTTAAACACGGGGTTTTGAAAGAATTCAGATTAGCACAGAAGAAGGGGACAAAAGAATCCTGGCTCACTGAAGACAAGTGGGTTTCCGTGGGTTGTCTCCATGTGTTAGCTTCCATAATGATATCATCTGCACTTATGAACCAAGAGCCACATTAAGAAGCCATCACTCATTGAAAAGTTCGCCATAGTATGACTCTTTCAGTTCAGGATGTGATCACATAGGGAAATAGATCAGGGAAATGGAACAGTCTGGTGTGATTGATTTCTGGGTGAAATACACTCCACTCCAGCCTTGATCCCTGACAGACCTGGAGCTTTTTGGTTCAGCTACAGGGATTTTGCTTTTGGGGACTGTATCGGAATTAGGATGATGGGACATAGTGTGATTTATAAGGCTCAATATTAACTGCACATTTTCAGCTTTCGCCAAACATTTATCTAAGGAATGCAATACGTTAGACATAATAAGCCAAGTTAGGGAAAACTGGACAGCTACCATTGGACAATTGTTTCACGTGACTTCTGGAAACTGCTCAGAGCTGGGAAAAGAAAAGTTTATACTTAAGTCTATGAGAGGGAGATTTGCTAAGAATCCAGCTTCAAGATGTAGTTACCAAGAGTTTAGTCCTAGCCAGCCTAGGCATCGTGATTTTTCATAATATTAAGATCGTGAGAATATCATAGACTTTATTATTTTCAGGCAATATTATATGATTGTATCTGATAAGCATTTTTATATTTTCTATTGATTTTCATTGATTTTTATGGGTTGCTTTTTCAGTTTTGTAACTTAGAATAGTGAATAAAGGAATTTCATTGAATTGATGCTCTCAGCCCATTTGTTTTCTCTAAAAGAACCCACAGGAACTCAGGTGATTCTCGGCCAGAGACACTCCTACCCCAGAGTTTCGTTACAGGGACTCCTGTTAAAGTAGCTTTTTCGAGTGCAATGCAGTGCATGTCTTTGAAGGCCCTCATGCTGCATGCCATGTGGAGACTCATCAATCACTCATCTGGTCTAGTGAAGAAAATATTGTAGATAGATCCTAGCATCAATAGCTGAATAAGGATCTCTTGAGAAATTCAGCTCTAGTTTCTGTTTCTCAAGTGCTTCAAGTGCTATTGAGTGGTATACAAGCAGCATGTTTTTCTTTTTATTTTGATAAATATGCAATTAGCTCATCAATACCACAATGTCCGTGTTGTTATCCACCTACTCTAAGTTAATGGCAATTGTTAAGTTCCTGGTACATAGTTTGTGTCTTGCACTCCAGGTTTTACATTTTCCTGCTGCTCACATGGGCATCTACACACGTGCTGATATAATGAATTTGCCCACCAAGATAATCCTCTATCAGAGATGGGCACAAAACAAAAAATGACATGCTGTTTTGTCATTTTGTTACATAACGAGCTGTTTCATTACAAAACAAAATGAAAGAAACCATGTCACCCCGAAACAAAATTAACTGCTTTTTGGGGGGTTTGAAAACTGAACTGGGGGAGCTTCCTTGGACTCTTCCCTGGAAGCTTCCCAAATTTGGAGCAGTTTGGGGTTCAGTGTTTCAGATGGTAAGGGGAAATGTGGCAGGCGGCAGCAAAATTGCCACTGCCACCCAGCTGGCTTTGACAGCTCAGGCTGTGGGGAGGGGGGTGCGGCTTTATTCTGGCCACAGATCTCACTGCAGCTTATTGCCTGAAGTGAGATCAGCTGGCTGTAGTAAAGCCACAGCCCCTCCTCCCCACAGGCCAAGCTGTCAAAACCAGCTGGGTGGCAGTGGTAAGGGGAGGCTTTCCTCCAGTCATGGATCTCGCTGCAGCTCGTTGCCTGAGTGAGATCTGTTGGCTGGAGTAAAGCCACACCCACCCTCCCCACAGCCTGAGCTGCCAAAACCAGCTGGGTGGTGGCGATGACGGAGGCTTTACTCCAGCAGATGGATCTCGCTTCAGGCAATAGGCTGTGCCCCAAAACTTAAGGGCAGCCAGTTTGTTGGGGAGCAAAGTCGTGTGGATGGTTATGAAGCCTTTCTTGCACTTGAAGGCTTTTGCAACCAGCCACCCAACTTTGCTCCCTTAAGTTTTGGTGGGGAGCAAAAGTGAATTGCTGGTGTCGGATCAGCAATAATCTGCTTTTAAAACACTTTTGCCTGACATTAAGGAGTGTTTAAAAGCAGATTTTTGTTTCTCTGACACCAAGGGGAGCGGGTGGGGAGAATCACCCTGCTCCCCCCTCCACTGGTGTCAGATCAGCAATAATCTGTTTTTAAAGCAGCCCTGTGAGCCAGGAAAAAGTGCTTTCTGACTTCACTGCTCACCTGCTCAGCCCTCTGCTGTGCCAGGGAAGCCGCTTCCCCCACACATACACAGCCAGGTGGTGGTGACAGGTTGCTGTGAGACCTGTGGCTGGAGCAAAGACCTGCTTGTCACCACCACCCAGCTGGTTTTGACAGCTCAGCCTGTGGGGAGGAGTCATGGCTTTACTCCAGCCAATGGATCTCACTTCAGGCAATGGGCTGCAGCAAGATCCCTGGCTGGAGTAAAGGCACACACCCTTCCTACACCCTGAGCCATCAAAACCAGCTGGGTGGCAGTGGCACCCATTACCATCCAAAACACTCCAAATCTGGGGATCTTCCAGGGAGGAGTCCAAAGAAGCTCCTTCTCATTGAGTTCTGAATCTCTTTTGTTTTGTTTCATCTCCTTTCGGAAAAAAATACTAACAAAATGAAACAAAACTACTAAGGAAATGAAATGAAACAAAACACTATATTTTTCGTTTCATTCCCATCTCTATCCTCTATGCATTTGCTGAACTGGTGTTTGGTCCACAGAAACAGAGAGCAAATAAAATATATTAGTCTTGAAGTTAACACAGAGACTTTTTCTTATAAATATAGTACCAGTCATGACCACACTGAACCCTTAAGTAACAAGTTAAAACAGAAACGTTCACTCCAGTGGACTACTTGTCTCAAGTATGTGTTTCAGCTTTATTCTTTTGATTGAACATCTGCTGCTTTTGGAATATAATTAACATATATTCTGCCGTCTCATCCAAAAGGTGCTCAAGGCAGCTAGTGCTACATTACTAAAACGGAAAATTGAAAGGGTAATCTTGATTAAAACATAATAGAAAATCCAGTAACTTAAAGCACACAATTTAAAAACACCAATAGAAGATAGAGTTGACTCCTAAGCAACTGAACCCTCTTCAACGATAGACCAGCATACCTGCCAAAACCAGACGAAACCCATTTGTCAGCTGGCAGAAGGACTACAGGGAGGAAGCCAATCTTGTCACCCTCAGTACTGAATTCCAGCATTGGATTTATACACATTTTTGGATACAGATGCAGTGGAAGCAGAAATGATGTGTTTGCCAGCGGTATTGCTGTACAAGTAGCTTCTGAAACAACAGTAAAGAACCCGCAGCATTCCAAATATTAGTAAACTGCAACTGTCATCAGCTATGAATGTGACACATGGTTTGGCTTATTCTCAGTGAATTAGCACATAGTTGGGTTGGCCAGAGATGGTCACATTTGCAAGACTGATTTTTAATCATTGCTGCAAAAGGTGCAAAAAGGAAAAAGATGTGGCAGCTGTTGCTTTTTTACATGGTCTAGTAAATAAAGTTTAGATCAATTCCCCTGATTGAGAGTAAGAAACTTTACAGGTTTACTGTTTGTCTGATGGAAGAATGTATTCTGCAGTTCTCTTGATGAGAGAGCTCATTGTTCTGAGAATGATTTTTGTATAACATGCAATAGTTCCAATTGCATCAGGTGGATCATTTGAACAACTATGGCTCTGGTGAAAGGGGTTCCCCGCTCAGCCAAAGAAACTCACTTGGGGAGTGTAACAGTTTAAAACACTTCTTAGATATTTCACTTATCTTGAAAGCCTTATTATGGTTGTTGTAAGTCAACTCCAACTTGACGCTACAAAAACACACATTTGAATTAACTGGAAATGTTTTGCTGCTCATCCAAACAGCTTCATCAGTCTGAATAAAGCTAGTGTGAGTCCTCCATCTTATAGTCTGCTTTGACCTCTTGTCACCCTGGTCTAAAATAGGCTCATAAGAGGAACAATGGCCTGAATAGGCTTGTTAGGTAGACAACAGTAACAATAGCTAAGGTGAACAATTGCCTACGGTGCTGAAACCCATAAAGTATTGGTGGTTAGCTTGGTG
>JAHTLZ010000275.1:24317154-24332323 GCA_023846285.1 Phrynocephalus versicolor
GGGTAAAACAGCCTTTGTTCAAGAGGATGAAGAAATAGCTTTGTACTCTTTGATTACATCTCCCATTTAGATCAATTGGTCAGAAGACTGGCGGCGGCAGCAGAGGGGGGGATCTGTTTAGCCTCAAGGATCAATTGATTCACACCCTTTTTTACACGGAGAAATGCACATTCATTAAATTGGATGTCAGCACATGTTTTATAGGATTAACTGCAACTGATGTCAGCAGAGGTTAATGATTGCTTCAGGTCAGGAATGTAGAACAAAAACAACTGATCTGGATGAACGATCCAGCAAGGATTCCAAAGGGTACCTTTAAAACACTGGAAACACAGAAAATGCCCTCCATTGTGGTATAGTGTGTGTGTGTGTGTGTGTGTGTTGTGTCGTTACAGTCGTGACCGACTCTTCGTGACCCCATGTTCATGGAGTTTTCTTGGCAGGAATACTGGAGTGGTTTGCCAGTTGCTATATTAGTCAGAGGGAAATACCTCCTGGTTTAATGCAAGACATGACTGTCAACAATTTCCCTACACAAAGCTATGCTCACATCAAAGAATAACCTTCAGCGGGAATTATTACTTGCATCAGAATGAGAACATATAGGTTAGGATTGAATTACATATGTGCAAGAAGCAGAAGCAAAAGCAAAGTGTACTGCTTATAAAGTAATACTAAGGATGGGCATGAAACAGGAAAACAGTGTTTTGTTTTGTTTCTAGAGTAGTTTCATTTTGTTTTGTTACAAAACAAAATTGAAAGTAGTGTCATTAAGAAATGAAATGAAATGAAACACTATGCTTCTCTGGGTCCTAAGGGACCCAGGGAAGCAAGCGATTTTAGGTAACTGCCTGAAATTTGGAAAGGTTTGGGGGTCAGGGAACTGAGCTATAAAGCTCTAAAGTGGGTACTCCTGGGGGGGGGATTCTAATTAGAATTGGAAGCTGATTGGGTGAGTAGTACCACTGCTGTTGCTTCCCATTGCTTCCAATTAGAACATTTTTTTCCTAGAGACACCCCTTTTGGAGCTTCATGACTTAGCTTTGTGACTCCCAAACCTTTCCAAATTTCAAGGGGTTCCCTAAAATCACTAGAGGTAGTTAAGCTTGCCAGTTTCAGGGCAGAACATGCCTGGGATCAGTATTTTAGAGTGCATAAAAATGTAGACTCTAAAAATACTGCACACTAAAATACTGATCCCAGGCATGTTCCATCCCCAAAGTGGCAGGCTTGGCTACCTCTAGCGATTTTAGGGAACCCCATGAAATGTGGAAAGATTTGCCGGTCACAGAGCTGAGTTATGAAGCTTTCAGGGAAGAGCTTGAGAAAGCTCCCTTGCCATTTCCTCTAGGACAAATCATTTCATTCTGGGGGGGATGTGTTTTGTTTTGTTTTGTAACAAAATGGTAGCTGCCTTTTGTTTTGAAATGATTCAGTTTTGTTTTGAAACAATTCAAAACAGTGTGTCATTTTTCGTATGGTGCCCATCCCTAAGTAATACCTCTTAAGACAAATGCCCCTTAAGATGAAAAATTTGTAGAACAATTTTTTTTCCAGGAATAGGCATGCTTCACAAAACAAAAAATCCCTATGAGATACTTCGCAAGCGAAAAATTTGTTCCACATTTTGAAACAAATTACCCAGGATGCATTGTGCCCCCCTAGTTTGTGAAGGGGTGATAGGAGTTTTTTATCAAGTTTTTGAGCCATTGTTTTGCAGCAGTTTTTTGTACTTTTAGAACTTGGAAATGTAGGAAGCTGAGGTTTCCTTGATTTCCTTTGTGTTTTTGCATTGTTTTCGACTGCACTTTTGTCAGGAACAACCTGTGGTTTGTCTTAGTACTTGCTTTTGTCCATCTTTCAATGATTTTCATTGCAGTTTTGGTGGGAATGACCTTGAGTTTGTCTTGGTGCTTTGCGTTGCTTTTCATTGCACTTTTGGCGGGAACAGCCTGGGGTTTGTTTTGCTGCTTGCTTTTGTCCATGGGGGCAGGTGTCTAGCTCTACATGCCTTTAAAGTGCACTTTACAAAGAGGTTTGGGGAAAAAACTGCCTTTTTCAGCCTTTTCCCCAAACTCTGGAGTGGATTAATTAGTTTCCCATTCCTGTGGGAAGCCGTGTTTTGCAAACCACTTTTTTTGTTTTGTAAAATGAAACAAATTGTAGAATGAATTAAATTCATCTGAAGAAGCATTAGTACATATTGTCCCATAGCGCTTAAATCATTATCTGGACAGTTTACAATTTAATTATGCAATCTACACACTGCACACCCCCTCCCCATGAGCTGAGTACTCATTTTAATGACCTCAGAAGGATGGAAGGCTGAGTGAACTTTGAGCTGGCTACCTGAAACTGAACCCCATGTTGTGAGCACAGTTTTGGCTGCAGTACAGCAGTTTAACCACTGCACAACAAGGCTCCTTGTATAGAATGATGAGAGGCATGACCCAAGAAATAGTAGCAGTAGTCTCAAACCATAAATTCATACTGCCTTTTGAAAGATTATGGAGTGCATTTTTTACTACAAATAGTAAAATACTCACATTCAGAGAATTAATATGAAATTTGCCTATCGCTATTCTTTCAACTGCTGATTTTCTCAACTGCTGATTTCTTCATATTATCAGAGCACACAGATATTCACCAAGTATTGATTATTAATGGTATTGAATATTGTTCATTAATGATATTATAAATGATTATTAATGATTGCCAACAAATATTTGATTTCAAAATCTTCATTGAGGCTGCAGCTAGTTTCCCATGGGAGGCTCTTTGCTACTTTTCTTTAACTCCAAGAGGACCTGATAATTCATTAGAAAGGATTGTTTAAAATAGATGCAAGCTGCACAGAGATGCATAAAAGAAAAGGCCTACATTATATTTATTACATTATAGCTTTTCATTTGTCACTTGTATATATTTTTATTCACTACTTTTAAAATCTGTCTACCTGCCCAATCCTGCCTGCTTGGCTACCTGTCTGAAGTTGAACATCTATCAATAGTTCCAAGCATGGTACAAAGAGAAATCCATTCTGTGTGTGTGTTGGGGGGTGTTGTTTGTTTGTTTTATTTTTAAACAAGACTAAACTGTGTAGACATAAATTTCCCCTCTTGCTTCTCTGTGGCAACTGACAAAATCCCCAATGTCTACATCAGTGAGATTCAAGTCCTCCATGGGCCAGTTTAATAAGACTTGTGGGCTAGTCGATACCTCTGGCCAACAAATCCTTGTAACCTTTGAGTCTCATGTAGACTCTAATCCATAAAATCCAAGGTGACATTAAAACAACAGCCAGTGGCGCTTACATGCTCCAGGACTCACATAAAAATCTGTTCTAGTGACTTTTTCTGCCCTCAGCATCTCTTTGCTTTTGTAAAGTAGAAGTCTACTGAGCCACCTTTTCCTACACCTTTGGAACAAAAGAGAACGGGATCCTTTCATTTGGCTTTTATCAGTAATCCCAGTTTTTAAAATGATGGGGACAGTGGAAACAACATTTCTACTTTTTCTGGGCCCTTGGACACAATTTCTTCAAAGTTGTTTATTAAACATTTCAATTATGATTTAACATATACACTTAAACCGCAACACAGAATCCCAAATCACCTAAGATTTTTTTGTTCAAAACCAAGGCTCCTCACATATTACTGATACAATTTGTACTACTGATCTCTCTCTCTCTTTCTCTTTCCTCCATTCCTCTCACCCTCCTTCTCTCTCTCTCTCTTTCTCTCTCTCTTTCTATCTGTGTGTCTGGTGTGCGTGTTTACAATCCCAGATGGAATGACCAATAAGGCTTATTGACTTGATCTATTTTAGGCTTAGGCCACCGTCACACTACAGAAATCCCCCACCCCTCCTTTTTATCCCATCTTCTGCTTGCTGTGCTGTCTGTGTTGTGGCCGTGTGGCATATTTCCTGTTATAGTGGTTCATAACTTTTAAAAAGTTCTGACATTTTAAAGGATAAATTAGATTTGATACATGCCTGTGTTGGCAAAACACCCCTTCTGGCCACATACTGATCTGGGCCATTTCTTCAAATTTTTATGCTGTGCTACCCTCTATGGGGGAGAATCCACAGCACACTACAGTGACAGCCAAAGGACAGTAGGAGGACTGATGCTCCACATGCTTCCTTACAAATCAGCCAATCCATTTGTGCTTGGTGTATGTCAGGGCTCAGTTTCATAAAGGGAAAATACTTTTGGTATTTCACATTTTGTGCACAATGTGGAAACCTTTACCAAAAAGCAAAGCAAAGCAAAGTGTTCTGCTTATATACCACCCCATATTGTATCTCATAAGAACACATGAAAGGGCCCTCTGTGTTGCTGCTCCCAGACTCTGGAACTCCCTCCTGCCCAATCTCTACTGTCTTTCCAGAAGCAGGCAAAAACCTTTGTCTTCAGGCAAGTTTTCCCTGAATGAGGGACTACCTACTATACGACTTTATAAGGATTACTTACCATACATTATTGCATTGACTGATTTCATAAGAACACTAGTGTTTTCCATGTTGCTTATCACCCCTCATAATGGACTTTTCTTTTTTCTTGCATGTTCGTTAAAGCTCCAAGGTTACCTTGTAATGTTTTAAGATGCCTCTTCAAATTCCCTGTTCTTAATATGAATATGTCTTAAATGTTCTGGATTGTATATTGTCCCTCATTGTTGTAAGCCACCTTGGGTGCTTTTCCAAGGAGAAAGGTGAGGTCAAAATATTCAAAATAAATAAAATAAATAAATACTTTTGTGCAACTGCACAGTAGAATAATGTGTACAAAATGCAATCTGATAAATGTGAAGAGTTTTTTTTTTTTTAAGACAGAGACAACCTCACCATCTTGCAAGTGAGGACAAAATAACTTGTTTTCAACCAAAAACACAAGGAAAAGTTTACATTTGTAGCTTGCAGTAGGAGCACAATGAATGTTTCTTTTTAACGGATGGCTTGCACTTTTCTTGTTTTCAAGTATGTTTTAATATTTGCTTCTTTTAAAAACATTGTAATTAGAGATGGGCATGAAATGAACAATTTTTCATTTCCGTTTTCATTTTTTGTTTCGTTACGTAATGAAATGACAAACAAATTTTGTCTCTGAAATGAAATGAAACGAACAGAAACACCAGAAATTTTATCGTGCATTTCGTTTCCATTACTGCAATATGAGTGAATTGCTTAAAATCCTAAAAAAATCACAAAAATTGAAATAAATGGTAATGAAATAGTAACAAAACAAATGAAAATGAAAATGAACTTTTTGCAAAAATTTGCAAAAAACGGAAATGAACCGAAATGGACCCTCCAAACGACAAACGAAATGCCTTTTTTTAATTCGTGCCCATCTCTAATTGTAGTTATTTATTGTTTTTAGGTTTTAAAGTAATATTTTGTATTTAATGATGTAAGCTGGCTTGGGTACTTTTTAAGGGAGAAAAGTGGGGTAAAAATATTTCAAACAAATAAACTCCCTGTAATCTAATGTGGCTTTATTTATTTATTTATTATGGGACTTATATACCGCCCGTCTTCCTGGAGGGGAACTCCGGGTGGTTTACAACAAATAAAAAGAAAACAAATTACATAAGCTAATAGAATAAGCAGATAAAACAACAATTGCAGGAAATGGCGATGGCGGGGGGAAAAAAAGTCATCCAAACGCCTCCCTGAAGAGAAGGGTTTTCAAAGCCTTCCGGAAGGCAGGCAGAGACTCTGCTAGGCGCACTTCTGCTGGGAGATGGTTCCACAGTGTTGGGCCAGCCACAGAGAAGGCTCGGGAACGAGTGGAAGTTCTCCGAGCCTCCCTGGGCGTGGCCACACGCAGCATGTGCGCCCGCGACAACCTAGTCGGACGGGCCGAAGTTGACCGCTGGTCGATCCACTCTGTCAGGTAGCCAGGTCCTAGGCCATGGAGGGTTTTGTAAACCAAAACCAGGACCTTGAATCTGATTCGGGCTGCAACAGGTAGCCAATGCAGGCGGGCCAGAACTGGGGTGATGTGCTCAAACCGGCTTGCCTCATAGCCACAATTGATGCTGCAGCTGATATTTGGTACTGCCACTGAATCTACCACAAAATAATGACTCTCTGTGGTACATGAAGATTGTGAAAATAGAGATTGGAAGCCATACCGCTTCTCCCTTTGGGAAAGAAATCCAAGGGGAAATTCTCTCTTTTCTCCTCACAATGTGATTTGCTTGTGTGAGAATTGTTCTTTTTACGTATGCTTCTTGTAGGATTTCCTATGAGTTTTAGAATGAGGCCTTATTTTTGTGGGGAGCTGGGACATCTTGCAAATACAGTGGACCCTTGTATAACAGACAGCTTGTATAACATAAAATTTGTACAACATAAAATTTTTTGGAGATAGGGGAAATTTGCTTAACATAATCGCCTATGGGGAAAATCCGTACAACATAAAAATGGGATCACTCCGTTTTCAATGCATTCCTATGGGAATTTGTATAAAGGAAAATTTGCTTAACATAATTTCATTTGGAACGAATTAATTCCTTTATACAAGGTACCACTGTACAGGGAGTCATTTGATTTGGAAAATTTCTAGGAAAGAGAATTTCTGCAAGGAGCCATCATAGTCACATGGAAGTGTCCTTGTGCAACCCAGATTCCTGAAAGATGTTGAGGAAGAGTGTTTCTTTCCTTTTCTGAAGCAAAAGGAAAAGAAGGGAAGAAATCGGCATGGTTTTGTGGTGGGATGGTCAAAGTGGCAGCTGTCAGGCTGTCATTTACATTTATGCAGTGGAGAGGATACAGGTGGGTCAGAAAATGGATCCAAGGGCCACATAAGGCTGTCAGACTAATGGCTGTCTGCCTTTGCAGTGGAGGATGGCCATTTGATGGTGATGGCTGCTCCGCCTGGCCTCGTGCCGGGCAGGGGCAACTTTGCCGGCTGGTTGAGGGAGGCGGCTATTGGCTCCGCTATTAGCGTAGCCTACGGGAGGGGAGTGCGCCCATTTATAAGTCCTTGGTGCACTCCCCTCAGCCTGCCTCCGCAATTGCCGGTTTCCCCGCCCTCCCGCCACTGTTTATGATGTGCTGGTGATGCTTTGCTGGTCGCTTCGGGGCCGGATGGGAATTTTTGACCACTTCTCTGATTGGCCTTGAGCGGTGGTGTTTTTTCGCCCATCCCACCATTCACATATTGGCGGTGGGTGTTGTAGGTAATAACCCTGGTCACGACTGGCGGGTAGCGCATCAAAAGTTAACCATTTAGGTCCCGAATCTAATTACATCTTCACGTCTTCGGCAGCCTTCCATTAATAACCCAATAGGATTTAGTTAGGGAGCAAATAATAATAATAACCCAAAACCCTAGGAGGGCTGCCAACCTTTAATCAAGCGTTGATGCCAAAAGATCTCATTGGCATCCTCACTGTGGCAGTTCAACGGGCCGCAGGAAATTGGTGGAGTAGCGGGACCTAATCAATTTGTTGTTACCATTTTGATGATGCGCTACGGCTCAGGCCCTCCTAAAGTTATTGCTCGTTGATAAGGAATTTAAAATTCGTTACTGTGGTTAATAAAGTTGTGGCCCTTATTTAACCCAAGCGGAATGTGTGTCGCCTCTTTCTTTCAACCTGGCTCGGCAAAGCTCTTTTCTCTCCCATTAAGTACACATTTTAAAATTATAAACTCTTAGGCACCATTGCTTTGGATAGGGGGCAATAGATCAGCTTTGACATTTAGCAGAAGGGCAAACTAGGAGTCAGTGACCCAAATGTTAAACTACTTTATCATGCCATATCCAGCACCCGAATCTAAAGCTTCCATTTCCATGACGTCCTTCTAAGACTATGTTGGGGCCTATCTGAAATATCAAAGTTATTCTTTTGATTTATGGATGTGCTTGTATTAATGAATAAATTGAAGATAAGTTAGAAAATGTATTACATTTTAATCAGGTTGAAATTTCAGCTCGTGCATTCTCCTTTTAATCTGAATGTTGGATGTCACCATCTCTCTCTGGAATAAAGAATCCTTAGTGCCAAAGTAGGCCTGCTCAGCCTTTGATTCCATAAGCTAAAGCACAGCCCACCAACTATTTATGACAGACCACAATGGCTCTTAATACGTTTCTTGGCCTTTTTAATGTGCCTGAAATGGCAAAAAAGGTCCATGTCCTTTTGCCCACCGCCCTTCTTTTAGGAATGTAGGCTTTGTTAGAGATTTTCTATATCTCGGTTCAATCATCTATCCAAATGGAAGGTGAAGCCAAGAAATATCAGAATAAGACTGATTCAGAAGGGAAGCCATGAAGGAAGCAAAAACCTTTGGATGGGGGAAGCAGCTGGAGGAGCAAGCAACCAACAATATCTCCTGACCCATGCCTATCATCCTGGGGGGTGATATGATAGCACTTTTCAAACATTTGAAGGGCTGTCATACAGAGGAGAAGGAGGAGGATCTGTTCTCCATCATCCCAGAGTGTAGGATGTGCAACAATGGGCTCAAGTTAAGAGAAGATAACTTTCAACTGAGTAATATGTTAGCCCAAGGACAGCCACTCTTTCCAAAGTATTTTAGGTTACCCCTGCTTCTTCATAGAATCATAGAATCATTGAATCAGAGTTGGAAGAGACCTCAAGGGCCATCCAGTCCAACCCCCTGCCCTGCAGGAACCCCCATCACAGTATTTCCGACAGATGGCCATCCAGCCTCTGCTTAAAAACCTCCAAAGAAGGAGGAATATGCTCTGTGGCAGCATATTCCACTACTGAACAGCTCTAACCATCACAACGTTCTTAATGTTCAAATGGAATCTCTTTTCCTGACGTTTGAGACCATTGCCACACGTCCTAGTCTCTGACGGAAAACAAACCAGTTCCCTCTTCAATGTGACATCCTTTCTAATATTTAAACACAGCTACCATATCCCCTCTCAGTTTTCTTTTTGTAAGGCTAAACATTCCCAGCTCCCTAAGCCGCTCCTGGTAAGACATTTCTTCCAGACCTTCAACCATCCTGGTCACCCTCTGCTGTACCCGCTCGAGGTTGTCAACATCCTTTTTAAATTGAGGAGCACAGAACTGGACACAGGACTCCAGGTGGGCTCTGACCAGAGCAGAATAGAGTGGTACTATCACTTTCCTTGATCTAGACACAATGCTTCTGTTGATGCAACCAAGAATCACATTGGTTTTCCTGGCCGCCATGTCACACTGCTGACTCATGTTCAGTTCATGGTCCACCAAGACTCCCAGATTCCTTTCACATGTACTATTTTCCAGCCAGGTATTTCCCATCCTATATCTATGCTATTCATTCTTTTTACCTAGATGCAGCACCCTACATTTCCCTCTGTTGAAACCCATTCTCCTTCTTAAATACTGCCTATGTAGAAGCGAGTCTCATATTCACTAGTTCTTGACTGCTAAATATCTTTCTCAGAATTGCCCTTCAAAAGAAATAATGCTAGCAGTTCAAACAAGCAAAACAAAAGGAACAAGCAAAATGAATTTATGTAGGGTGATACATCATAAACGTCTTGAGCTGTAAACATTTAATAAAAAAATTAATAGTATTAATAACCTAAAGACCTAATAGGAATGACTTGTGGTTCTACTGGTATTAATTCTGAGTCCACTTTTTCACTGGAACTAGAAAGGAACTGAGAGCAAATTTAGTGCTATTATCACTGCTAGGAACTGAAATCATCCTGTCATAACTACCATGAAAGAAGAATATATTGTTTCTGATTAAACCTGGTGGAAGCTTAGTTCACATCGGTGGCTCATGCAAGAAAGGAGGGAGAGCAGAAAACAAACATTGTACTGGCTCATTACACATGGTTTGGAAATGTTAACAATCAGCAAACAGATTTAGTTTTGAACGGAACAGGGGCACTTTGCAGTTCATTAGTTTCATATAATTTAGGCTTGCCTGCTGTGACAAATTGTTACATTAGAATACAATTTTGTTGTGTTTTGCACAGTGAGACCTATCAGCTGGCAGCAAGCAACAGTTTCCACTGTTATTACAAAGCAATTGCACCAAGGATTGCCTTGCAACTTCCACACCCCATATCGTTGCAGTGTCTACTTGCCATTTACTCTAGGGACGTAAGATAAACCCTCCGCTATTCCATGTGCAATGGGGAAGGAACCAAAAATGTTATCCTGAAAAAATATTTGAGAGACAGCTATACTTTTTTTTGATGGGGGGAGGTTCATTCTCAGTGACAGTTTTGAAAGAACAGTTTTGCACAAGTTGTGTGATTATGCAACACCATTTGATGATTTGTTTGCATTTTTCTTACAAATCAGCCAATCCATTTGTGCTGGTGTATGTTGGGGCTCAGTTTCATAAAGGGAAAATACTTTTTGTTTTGCATAGAGTGCCCTTTTCTGTAGAAGTTTTTCACATTTAGTGCACAATGTGGAAACCTATACAAAAAAGCAAATCAAATCAAAGTGTTCTGCTTATATACCACCCCATATTGCATCTCATCAGAATGTATGAAAGGACCTTCTCTGTTGCTGCTCCCAGACTTTGGAAGTCCCTCCTGCTGGAGGCCAGGACTGCCCCATCTCTGCTGTCTTTCCGGAAGCAGGCAAGCTTTCCCTGAATGAGGGACTACCTGTTGTGTGACTTTTAAATGGATTACCATGCATGATTACATTGACTGATTTCATAAGAACACCACTGATTTCCATGTTAGTGTCTACCCCTCATAATGATTTTTTTTCTTTTTGTGTGTAGCTTTTGTGTGTAGCTTTAATGTTGCCTTTTAATGTTCTAAGATGTGTCTTCAAATTCCCTGTTCTTGAATATGTCTTAAATGTTCTGGGCTGTATATTGTCCCTCATTATTGAAAGCCACCTTGGGTCCTTTTCAAGGGGAAACGTTGGGTAAAAATATTGTAAATAAATAAATAAATAAATAAATAAATAAATAAATAAATAAATAAATAAATAAATAAATAAATAAATAAATGCACACTTCGGGTGGTTTACAATTTATTTATGTGGGCTACACATTGCCCTTCCCCCTAGAAGAGCTTGGTACTCATTTTACTGACCTCAGAAGGATAGAAGGCTGAGTCAACCAGGTCGTGAACACAGTTATAGCTGCAGTACATCCGTTTAACCACTGCACCACAAGGCTCTTCATTGGCATTCATTGCTTTCTTCTTGTTTTCCTGGGAGTCAGTTCTTTTGCGGGAATCATCATTTCTTCAGGAGGCTGTCTCCCTCTGTGGAGATAACACGTCTCAGCTGAAAATGAGACATTTAGTGACAGGTCTTCATTATCTACCCCAGACGTTCACAACGGTGAACCAGACTGCAGATAACTGAAGCAGATTGGGTTTGCCTGATAAAATGTAGTTGAGGTTAATGGGAACCACTGTAAGACCTGTTTCATCCTGTGCAAAAATATAAGTGGAAGTGTAAAATCAGTTTGTATTCCTGGCAGGAGCTGGCTTGATAGTTTAGTGGTTTAGGTATTGGTTTGATTCCCTCCCTGTGTCTGCTGTGTGTAGATCTATCTTGTGTGGCCTTGGACAAGTTCCTGGCCAGAGCACAATGGCAAAACCTGCAGAGTGCCACATACTGTATCCAGGGCAAGCGCTTCCATTAAGGCGAACTAGGCAGTTGCCTAGGGTGCCAAAATGGAGAGTGGGTGCTGGCCAGCTGGCTGCCCCCCGCCACTGGCCCCTGCTGTCCGTCCCCCACCGCCCACCAGCCACCCGTCGCCGTCCACCCATTGCTGCCCTCCGCCTCCCCCACTGCCCCCCGTGCCCATCGCCGCCCCCTGCACCCATCGCTGCCCCCTGCACCCATCACCGTCCCCTGCCATCCACCACCGCCCCCTGCTGCAATCCTGCCCCTGCCCCCTGCCTGCCTCCCCCACCCCACCCCACCCCGCCGCCTGCCCCGCCTGCCCACCACCACCTCACCCCCACCCCTCACCTAGGGTGCAAAAACAAACCTAGTGCCAGCCCTGACTGTATCTCTAGCACTGCATGCATCATGGGGAATGCTTTTCCCAGGACTGCTAACATTGCTGCAGTTTAGCACACATGGCCCTGAAAATAATGTGGCAGGAGGTGGTGAGTGATGTCTGTCATAACACACAATTTTCCTCACCCATGAATCGTGAATTTAATATATCTTGTGGTTGGAAGATGAGCATCTCAGTTTATAAGCTTGACTGCTGAAACATGTTATCTCTAAGGAAATCTTGTTGTGGGGAAAATCAGATTACTTACAAGGAATCTCCCTTTTCTATAATGTGCAATGAGGAATACTGTGGCCGAGTCACTAGGGATCCAGGCAGTGTTTGGGCTAACTTAAAAGGAAAGATTTCAGAAAAAGCAACTACTCAGATTCCTTGTGATGCAATGCCACACTAAGAGAAAGTAGAGCACTAGCATACATCCTATCTGCCTCTTTTGCAATTCTGCATGATCTCTTGACACAATGGTGACTCATCAGAATAAGATTGGGCAGACTGGAAAAAGTACTTTGGCTTTGGTGTTTTATTCTATATTATTTTTCTGCCTTTTGAGTTTGGAGGTTCCTGGGGGATTGGAGATCAAAATGAAGGCCAAGAACTGTTTGAACACTTCAGGGAGTAAACAGGATCCGTCAACGTTATTCTCTTTTTGAACCAGGCACAAATCAAAGAAAAACCAAACGAAACAAAAGACACTAAACACCTGGCACCTTAAAGACTAACTTTCATATTTTAATGCAGCGTTTTGTGGATAGATCCACTTCTTCAGACATATAGCAGGAAAACCTCTAAATGAAGAAAACTATGGTGTCATGGTAGAATTTTATAGGGGTTCTTCCCTTCCCACCCCCATAGGGTTCACACCTACCTGAAGAATTTCACCATTACTGTATATTGATTTTAGTTGAGTCAGCCTTTCTAGAATTCCCCAGTTCCCATGCAAGGTCTCCTCACTAGCACATGACTAGAGATGGGCACGAAATGCCAAAATGGTGTTTTGTGTTCATTATTCGGGCCCTGGGGCCCGCTGTGTTCCATTTCCATTTATCGGGCCCCCGGGCCCCGCTTCGTTTCTGTTTCTTTGTTTTTTGAGTGCGGCAAGCTGCAGCCGCGGGGAGCCCTCCCAGGGCCGGGTGCCACCGGGGCGGGAGGCATGCAGGCCGGGAGAGCATTCCTGCAGCCGTGGGGCGCCCTCCCGGGGCCGGGGCAAGCCTCCTGGGAGAGCCCGTCCCGCAGCCATGGGGAGCCCTCCCGGGGCCGGGCGCCGCTGGAGCCAGTGGCAAGCCTATTGGGAGAGCAATCCCGTGGCCACGGGGAGCCCTCCTGGAGCTGGGTGCTGCTCCAGTCACCACCCACAGCAGGCTGCCACCCCCAGAGCACCGCCGAGCACCGCCCTCCCTTGGGCCCCCTTCCCAAGGACTGATCCACCGCTCCGTCCGCCACCCCCATCAGGTCGCTACCCCGGAGCCCCATGCAGCATCGCCTTAACTGGGGCCCTTCTCTCCAGGAACCACTCCTCCCTGGGAGCCACCACCCCAACAAACCGCCGCCCCGCACCCCCCTGGACCTAGACCCGGGAAACCTGTGGGGGGTGCCACTGCACTCCCCCGTGCTCAAACGATGCCCTCCGCTCCTGCTTCCAAGCCAGCTACACCGTCTCCGCTTCGCCATGTGGCCAAGATGGCACCGGGTGCAGCTGAGCTCCAATGTCCTCCCCTCCAAAGCCTGACAAGTGCTGATGAAGAGGCCAAGATTCCGGAACCCAGCCCTCATAAGGGCTTGAATCCGCCTCTTCTCATGAGACTGTCAAAGTCTCGTGTTGGCTCTGGTGGGGAGGGGACAAGGAGGCCCCACCAGGCTCAGCCCCCTCTTGCTGCCCTCCGCTTGTTGAATGATGCGAGCAGCACGACTCCAGTAATGGAAACAAACAGAACCAAAGAACATTTTCTTGGTTCTCTTCGATTCGAGCCTGCCCCATCACAACAGTCATTATTCGTACCATTACGTAACGGAACAAATAATGGAGAATGGTAACGAAAAAATGGTTGTTTCGTGCCCATCTCTACACATGACTAAGGCATCAACCACATATTTATTTATTTATTTATTTATTTATTTTTACAGCTTATATGCCACACACTACCCAAAGGTCTCTGGGAGGCTTACAATAAAAAAAGAATTAAAACAGTTAAAACTTTAAAATGCCAATAAATAATTAAAACAATAATAAAGACATTACACTAGAATTGTTATCAGGACCCACAATCTATATTATGTCAATTAGAAAAACTTTTCTTCTTCTTTTTGTTTTCTGCATCTTGAACAAAAATATCTCCAAGTAAAATTAGCATCCTTTGCAGAGGGTGACTGGTCACAAAGAAATAAACAACTCAACCAGTGTGACTACTTGCCTGTATAACAAGGCCACAATCATCACAGTCTTAAATTCTGTATATATACTGAAATCACCATCTTCAGGGGAGGAGGGAGGGTTGTGTGAGGAATAACCACATCAGGATTAACACACTTGCACATATAGAAAAAGTCAGAGTGATACCAATTAAACTTGGTTTGTTTACCACACAATAAATTTTTCTTCTTGTACAGTGAAAATTCTTTGCATTTTTACTTAGAAGTACATCCCACAAAATTCAATGGTACCTATTCTCAGGTGACCTAATTGTGGTGTTAATTAGCAATTTAATTATGTAAATTCCTTTAAACTGTATTTTCCCTTTTCTCAACAGTGAGGAGAGATCAATCGCTACTGCAACTGATTTAGAGATGAGGGGAACCAAGCATTCAGGAAGAAATGCAGCCCAGGTGGAAGTAAACCCTAAATTCTGACTTCACCGCAATCCACTGATGATAATTCTTTGGTACTGCTGTTATTCAACAAGGGATAAAGGCTTCAATAAACCTTCTGGTTAAAGACTGTAGAATTCGTTATTACAATTTTAATGTGTTCCTGTTTAATGGATGTGCATCACTCTAAAGAAAAATGATCATCCTTGCTTCAAGTGTTAGATATTGGCTGAGCGTAATTTTTATTTACAGTACATATTCCAAATAGGAAGAATTTATCCACTGTAATTTTCCAGAAATTGACTTCTCTTCTCTTCTCTTCTCTTCTCTTCTCTTCTCTTCTCTTCTCTTCTCTTCTCTTCTCTTCTCTTCTCTT
>JAHTLZ010000275.1:24342978-24360271 GCA_023846285.1 Phrynocephalus versicolor
GATAGATAGATAGATAGATAGATAGATAGATAGATAGATAGATAGATGTGCATGGTTTTGGCAAAGTAGATGACAGAAAAATTTTATGCATTGGTTAGTTAGTAATCATACTGGCTCAGGAAGTGGTCGGAACCCTAGTCTCAAAAATTATAATAATTTTGCTTATCTAACCCATAAAGCCCAAGAAAAAGCAACTGTGATTTCAGAAGATGGGGAACTCTGGGTGTCGTTTTGTTCTGGGGATATGGGTTACAGATACGCATATCTCAGATATTTTAAGAAAAATGAAACTCCGCCAAATGCTCATTGGGGGAGATCCAGTAATTTCAAAGGCAAAACCATCCTGTGCTGCAGTGGTTCAAACAGAAGTGCTGCTGTCATGCCTCTGCCCACAGCCTGAGTTCAATCCCAAAGAGTTCAGATAGACAACTCAAAGCTGACTTAGCCTTCCATCTTTTCAAGGGCAAGAAAGTGAATACCCAGCTCACTGGGGAAGCATAATTTGCTGAATTATGTTATAAACTTCCCAGAGAGTGCTTTAGCTCTATAGAGCAGTATATAAGACAAAACAACAACCAATTTTAAGATGCATACTACTGTGCTTTTACATTGTGTAATAAATCTGTATTCTACTCTGAGCTTTCAGTTTAAACATGGAAATGCTCAAGATACATGGGTGTTGGGGGTTGGAACATATTCCCTTTTATCTCAGAGCCAAATCAGATAGAAAATTGCCAGGCTCAGAGAATGTCAGTGAGCACTGCAACATTTATAGTTAGGGACAACACTCCAGCCAACTCCCTATTCATATGATAAATTGCTAGCTATGTTTTGAATTATGGCAGAGGATGTCATCCAAAGCTGTCCAGCCTTTCCTTAAAAATTAATATGTAGAAGTTAGAAATGGAGAACGTTTGAGCTTTGAGTGCCAGTTACATATTTAATGGCTTTTTATACAATTCAAAGCTCCTTTACAGTTATAAATCTGGACGGGTTAAATCTATTCTGAAGTCTAAGCACTGTGCCAATTGATTGATTCCTCTCTAATTTAATCTCTCAATCTGACACATTCTTTGCAGTGCAGGCTTGCCTTCCAATGTACAGGTCAAATATGAATGAGTAGATGTCCTCTCTTTATGTGTTTGAAGGTAACTCAGTCCCAAAACACATGCAAAGCAAAGTGTTCTGCTTATATACCGCCCCACAGCACTTCAAGCTCTCTCTGGGCAATTGAAAATTTAATTATGTAGGCTATATATTGCCCACCCACCCCAGTAAGCTGGGTACTCATTTTACTAACCTCAGAAGTGAGTTGGCTACCTGGGATTCAACCTCAGGTCGTAAGCACAATTTTAGCTGCAGTACAGGCATTTAACCACTGTGCCTCAAGGCTCCTACAAGGACACTGGTGTTCCAAAGTGGTTGTCTAAACAGACTACAACTGGACAACCCATAACATCTTTTGAGCTTATTGTACTATTTTGTAATGTGGGGCCTTCTTGACATTTGGCACCTGAGCTGCAGACTTTTACAGACTTCCATAAGAACATAGACGGGGCATGGTGGCTCAGCAGACTAAGGCTCTGAAAACTGTTGGTGGTTCAAATCCCAGGTGCCATGCAGCGGAGTGAGCTCCAGCTGATAACCCCAGCTCCTGCCAACCTAGCAGTTCGAATGCATGTAGATGCAATTAGATAAATAGGTACCACTGTAAAAAGTGGGAAGGTAAAACAGTGTTTTCTTGCAGCCATGCTGGCCACGTGGCCATGGACTTGCACAACACTGGCTCTTTGGCTTGAATATGGAGATGAGCACTGCCTTGAGATTCAGATGCGACTAGCACACATGTGCAGGGGGAATGTTTACCTTTACCTTTATAAGAACATAGAGGGCTGGAAATGTTGAAGTCTAGTGTTAGTGGACTGCAATCTGTTGAATAATTCCACTTTCTCAAGTATCGTTTGACTTGCTGGCCATCACCACTTGTAAAACCCATGCCCACTCACATTTGTACTCCTAACCTGGTTGCCGCAACACTCACTTGACACCCTCTGAACCAAGTATGTTTATCTTGGTCTCATCAGGCCACAGGGCATGTTTCCAGAAATCCATGTCCTTAGTCTGCTTGTCTGTAGCAAATTGTATGTGGGCTTTCTTGTGCATCATCTTTAGAAAAGGCTTCCTTCTGGGATGACAGCCCTGCAGAGCAATTTGATGCTGTGTGTGGTGTATGTTCTGAGCAATGACAGGCTGAACCCTCACCCCTTCAACCTCTATAGCAATGCTGGAAGCACTCATACGTCTATTTCCCAAAGCCAACCTCTGGATATGATGCTGAGCATGGGCACTCAACTTCTTTGGTCATCCTTGGCGAGGCTTGTTCTGTTAAACCACTTTAGGGCCTTGGCAATCTGCTTATAGCCCAGGTTATCTTTATGTAGAGCAACAATTTATTTTTTTTAGATCTTCAGAGAGTTTGTTAGCATGAGGTGCCATGTGGAACTTCAAGTGGCTAGTATGAGAGAGTGAGAGCAATAACACCTGCTCCCCCTTCACACCTGAGACCTTGTGACACTAATGGGTCTCATGACACCAGGGAGGGAAAATGGCTACTTGGGTCCAATTGGATATTGTCACTTAGGGGTGTACTCACTTTTGATGCCAGTGGTTTAGACATTAATGGCTATGTGTGGCATTATTTTGAGGGGACAACACATTTACACTGTTATACAAGGTGTATACTCACTGCTTTACATTGTAGCCAAGTGTAATTTCTTCAGTGTTGCCACATGAAAAGATATAGTAAAATATTTATGAAATATGAGGGTTGTACTCATTTCTGTGATATACTGTATTCTGAGAACATTGACAAATTAAATATGAGTGGAAAGAGTTCAAAAAGCATAAATGAGATGGGAATTATCCATTCCTTCTTCACTTTGCTGTACACCAGACCAGACTTTTGCTCTGTCAGACTTTTGTTTTCCAGTACCAACAGGAATGATGTCTTCCTGACCAACTCAATAGCACAGTGAGATATAAGGATGTTTATTTTTGTAAATCAAGCATTAATTTTTGATGAGAGACAATGGGCATAGGCAGTAAGCATGAGAGCGGGGGAGTGCAAAATGGCATGACACAATGCCCTTATGTGATTGAGCCCTAATGGCCTCATTTTCATGATAGCTAATGACAGCAATCTCTTTCTACATAGGCCGTGCTGTAATTGCAGCTTGAAATTTCAGCCTCCTTCTGCAGCACACTTTCTGGTATAGTAACCATATGATTTCAAGGGGAGATGAGCATTGCCTTTTTCACTGCCACATTCTGTTTTTCCGGAAGTAGCTTAACAACAGGAAAATCACATGATGTAAGTCCTAAAAGTGTGCTGGTCTCTCATGAAATGGGCAGAACCTGGCAGGAAGCTTTACTTTTGGAAAACAAAGCAGCTGGCTGATGAAATGCTTACCATTGAATGGGGACACGTGATTTAAATATTGCATTTAGAGGTGGGCATGAACTAAAAAAAAATCAGGAAGTCTGTCACACTTCACTGGTTCTTTGGATCAGGCTGGGTTGGGATCTTCAAAAGTAACGTATCAGAATGAACCGAACCAGTAAACTTGTTAAGCTATTTTTGATTTGTTAGGTTCATTTACCCATTTTCTCTCCTCACATCCCTGATAGCCTGCTCCAGTCAATCAATCAGAAGCATTAGGCAACCCTGGGAGGGACCTAGAAACTACTGGGTTGGCAGGTCATGCAGTCAAATGTGTGGCTCAAATGGTTCTGGAGGAGATGCTTATTCGTAGACCAATTCACAGGAGCCATTTTCTCCTCAGAGCCACTTCTGCTAGTCAGAGAAACCCTTGGAACCAGGTTACCTCAGATCTCTAGTAGCACATGGATTCCCTTGTCAGGCAGCCTATCTCTACCCCATCCATCCCCACTGACCACACATCAACCTCTGTACCTCTTCTCAGACCACCCATGTGCCATTTTCTATAGGGTTTAGGGTAAGGGAGTTGTCCCACTCCAGCCTACCTCCTGATGAGCAACACCATGCATCAGATTCTCTGACCTGAACCACTGCCAAAATTTCCCCCCAGCTGCTAAAGGGTACTTCCTTAGGGATGTCTGCTTTGAGGGTGTATAACTCAGACCTCTTAAATTCAAACTTTGCTAAATTTGGAGGAGGTGTTGAGGAGAGACAGAAGAATCTTCTCCATGATTCTGGTGTCTCCAGGTTACTGGGGGCAGCATTCCAGACCTTCTGGACATCTGAACCAAATCAAACTGATTCATGGTTCGTATGTTCCAAATGTTTGTGGAATTCTTATTTCATGTTTCATGACCTTTAATGAACCATAAACCACAAGCAACTGCCATTTTTCTGATTCATGTTGATTTCTAATGGCATTCCATCTCTCTCAAAAATGAAGAAATCTGGGAATTTTGGTAAGGTCCTATAAAAATGAAATGGTCTATATTTTCAGGGAAGATTAGAGGTAAAAGAACCAAGTGTCCTGCAGGATCTTAAAGGCTGACACATTTTATGAGGCAATAGCTTCTGTGCATGTTATGGCAGGGTAATCTGATGAAATGGACATTCAATCCATAGAAGCTTAGGCCAAATAAACCCCGTTAGCCTCATAATTGACCCTGATGCTTGGTAACATATGTCAGATGAAATTTCTCACACATACCTAGGTAGCATACAATTCCTGTTACAACTTGATTTTTTTCTGGGCAGATCCATATTGATAGGTTTGCCTTAACTTCTGGCTTCTTACTTCCTTCATTTTCTTTTCTTTTCTTTCTTTTTTCTTTTTGCCTTGTATCAGCTTCCAGTGGAAGCTTTGTGACTCATTCATTATTGTCTGTGTTTGTGGTTTTAGGTCCCGCCATTTCTCACTATAATGTGTAACTTGATTTAAAGCTTCTGTAAACCAAATCTTGTGCAAACCTCCATAAAAGCTGCCTTTATTATAAGGAAAATGAGATGAAGGGCACAAAACTACATCAAGTGGGGAGAATGACATCAGTTATTGTCTATAACTGCTTGAAATTAATGAATGTTTGTTGGTAGAGGGCCATAAATTTTAGACACTGAACAGGGAGTCTGGAAGGAAGGAAGGAAGGAAAGAAGGAAGGGAGGGAGGAAGATTTTTTTGAAGCTCCTTTACCAAAACAATCAAATGTACTGTATATACTCGAGTATAAGCCGACACAAATATAAGACAAGGGCCTAATTTTACCCCCCCCCCCAAAAAAAAAAAACTGGGAAAACTTATTGACTCAGTATAAGCCAAGTGTGTTTTTTTCATTATACTCGAGTATATACAGTATACCGGCCGAGCCTGGGGTAGTAACTGGCAACGTGTGCTGTGAGTGTGGAGGCAATTAGGGAGTTAATACCATAAACTCCCTGATTGCCTCCACAGTCCCTGCACATTTGCCAATACTACCCCCAGCTCCTTTAGAGCTCCATAACTAAGTCCCCTTACTACTAAATCTTTTCAGATTTCAGGGGGTTCCCTAAAATCGCTTCAGGAAGGTACCTGTGTTACTTTGGAGTCCCAAGGTAAGTAAATTTTGATTGTATATTTTTAAAATAATTTTTCAGTGTATATATTTTTAAAAAACACACTCAAAATTACATACGTTTGGGACACCAAAGTATCAGGAGTACCTTAAGAAAGCAATTTTAGGGAACTCCCTGGAATTTGGAAACATTTCGGGATAAGGGTGCTGAGTTATGAAGTTCCAAATGGGGTGCCCCTAGGGAAAAAACCCTTCTATTTGGAATCATATGGGAAGCAGCAGCAGCCTTATCTCCTATCGGATCAGCTTCTGAGTAGAAGGTTTTTTCCTAGGGGCAGCCCCTTTGGAGCTTTAGAACTAAGCCCCCTTATCCCCAAATGTTGCCAAATTTTAGGGGGTTCCCTAAAATCACTTTCTGAAGGTACCCCTTCTACTTTGGAGTCCAAATGTAAGCAAATTTTGATTGGGGGCACCAAAGTAGCAGAGGTACGTCAAGAAAGCGATTTTAGGGAACCCCCTGAAATTTGGAAACATTTGGGGTAAGAGGGCTGAGTTATGAAGCTCCAAGGGGCTGCCCCTAAACCTTCTAATTGGAAATATGGGAAGCAGAGGCACCACTATCACTCGCCTGATCAGGACTTGCCCTCCACCGCCCTCCCCAAGCCGTCTGAGCACCAAATTTTACCCCCCCCCCAAAAAAAAACGGGGAAACTTATTGACTCAAGTATAGGCTGAGAGCGTTTTGTTTTGTTTTAACCAAAAATAAGGGCTGAAAAACAGCTTATACTCAAATATATACAGTACTGTTTGGATGCCTAAAGCTGGAATGAGTTATACCTATCAGATTGTGCTCAGCAAAAGAAGGGTCTAGGGCAGTGTTGGCGAACCTATGGCACGGGTGCCAAAGGTGGCATTTGGAGCCCTTTCTGTGGGCACCTGACGTTGTCCCTTCACAGCCACCTATATTCAGGTTAAATTGCTGTATTGACACTTTGTGAAAAAATAGTGGGTTTTGAATCGCAGTTTGGGTACTCAGACTTTAAAAGGTTTGCCATCACTGGTCTAGGGCATAATGCAGATCTTTATATTTACCAAAACATTAAGAGCTGAGAAGACTCATGAGGGTCCCCTGGACTGCAAGGAGATCAAATTTATCTATCCTGGAAGAAGTAAACCCCGAGAAGAACTTTTTCACCCAGAGAATGACTGGTCAGAGGAACTCCGTGCCAGAAGAAGTGGTGACAGCTATCAGCCTTGACAGTTTTAAGAAAGGATTAGACAACTTCATGGAGAATAAAGGTATCAATGGCTACCATTATGGATGACTAAGGACAACCTCTGGGGAATCCTTTCTTAAACCTGCTTGGGAATACCCTGTAGCAAATGGTGAACCGCTGTGTAAGATAGAATTCAGGACTGGATGGGTTGTGGCCAGCAAGGCTGTTCTTATGTTCTTATGAATGTGTTCTCAAAGACTTTCACGACAGAGATCTGATAGCTGTTATGAGTTTTTCAGGCTCTTTGGCCGTGTTCTGGAATGTTCGCTGGAATGACAGATTTTGAAGCTGAAGCTCCAATACTTCAGCCACCTCAAGAGGAGAAAGGACCCCTTGAAAAAGTCCCTGATGTTGGGAAAGATTGAAGGCAAAAGAAGAAGTGGACAGCAGAAAATCAGATGGTTGGGTGATAACATCGATGCAACTAACATGGACTTGACCAGTCTCCAGGAGATAAGTGGAAGAGAGTAGGGCCTGGCATGAACTGATCCATGGAGTCACAAAGAGTCAGACCCAATTTAATGACTGGACAACAACAAAAGAGCTGAGAAATTGAAATAATCTCTTTGTCTGATTCTACAAATTGTTCAAATAGTTGGCCCAGATGCAGGAGAGTGGTATCCGGAGACAAATATCTAGTCTTGTGCACTCCCAGATGCATTTGGTGGGGCCACTGTGAGATATAAGAAGTTGGACTATATGGGCCTTTGGCCAGATCCAACATGGCTCTTCTTATGTTCTTATGTTCTTATGTTCACCAGTAGGGAGAGAAATTTCCCTGGCAGAAAGGAGAATTGAAGACAAACAAAATAAACAAAATAAAGTTCACACACAGAGAGGAGGGGGAGGTGGTTGTCTTTCTTGCTGTAGTTGTTTCAAATTGGTGGTATAATTGTAAGAATTTGCATTATTTCTGCAGGATGATGAAACCCTAGAACATGGACATTGAAGAGTGTGTGCCTGCTGAATTACAGGCTGTTAATCTGTGATGAAGAAGAAATATTTAGCATCCTAAAGGGGTCTAGTGTGTGACTCACCACACTGGGTTTGTATGGCTGTATTTTAACCCTGTCAGGGTGCTCTCAATCTAAAAATGCATATTGTCTAAGCAAAGTTTTCCTAAAAGAATTTGCATGGGCATACATCTTTTCATCTTACAGGAAACTTGACTTTCTCATATAGGACAGGGCTGTGCTAGATAGGCATCTGCAGCCACAGCTTAAAAGCAAGGTGAGGAGCATTGAAGACAGTGTGGTTTAATGGTTGGAAGAGAGGATTGAGACTCTTATGGCCTATGGACTGCATGCAGCCTACCAAGGGTTCCTCCCCACAATGCAAGTGCATTTCCAGCTACTTCCAGTTTCATAAACAAAAGGGCTGTAGGAGTGTGTGCCCTTCAGAGACCTGGGATGGGTGGAAAATGAGGTGGAAGGGTCAGTCTGTGGGTTAAATTTCTGGACTAGATCTGAGAAGACCAGCATTCAAATCCTCATTCAGCTTTACATCTCATTCTTCTCTGTTACCCAGCCCTGTTGAGGAAGATAGCTTGGATTTTTTTTTCTTAATTTGAAATTCAAAGGGGCACTTGAACTTTGCCATTCTACAAGAAACTGCTGCAAAGGACTTGGCTGCACAAATTGTAGTACTTGATTGCTGTTATAATTGTTCATCATGTCTGTTATATAACTGTGAATAAGAAGAGAGTCATTTTTGTGAAATTGTGTTTGCAAGATAGATATCTAAGTCCCATAGAACTTAAAAATTAATGCCCACATTCCTGCAATATACTTCATACTTTTAGGAAAAGAATTAAACCTGATGTGTCAGATTTGGGGAGTGGGGATTACAGATTAATTTGGTGGTTCTTTTTTTAAAAAAAGGACCAATTGATTAAAATATGTTTGCTTGTTATCAAATGATGGCATTGCACTAGCTGAGAACACCTATGTCAGATATAACATGGGGAACCTGATTTTGGCCCAAATGCCCTGCCCACCTCATATTCCTAAACTCCCTGAAAATCTACTTTTGAGGAGTGTGTGTGTGTGTGTGTTGTGTCGTTACAGTGGTGACTGACTCTATGTGACTCCATGTCCATGGAGTTTTCTTGGCAGTACGAGCTGTAAAACAGTGTGGGATATGATTTACAGCAGGGGTGTCCAAACTTTGGCCCTCCAGATGTTTTGGACCACAAGTCCCAGAATTCCAAGCCTAGCTGGCCAATTACAAAAGAATGTGGGAGTTGTGGTCCAAAACATCTGGAGGGCCAAAGTTTGGACACCACTGATTTACAGGATTACAGCAGGCATGATCCATGCTGATTGGATGCCCTCTCTCTTGTGTGTGGAAGCCACCATGGAGTGGAACCATATAGACCACATGTGGAGAATGTGTATCACCTCTGGTGCCATTTGGCTTCCAGACATCCTAGCCAGCCTATGCCCTGAAAAAAGTTAAGGGGGAGCTGCCATTTTTAAAAAAGCTTCCCATGTCCCCACACTTTGAAACAGACTTAGAAGAGGTCCCTAAATAGCAAAGGAACAGGAAGTAGGCTATGGCACTAACATTTACTACAGTTCAATTTGATTAAAGGGCATTATAAAACAAAATTATAAGAGGCAGCTAATGAGTGCTAGGGAAATATTTCCATATAAAGCAAAGCAGACTCTGTGAGCTGAATAAAAAATATATCAGTGCTGATTCAGAAGGAAATTGTGATTAGATGAACACAAATAAAGACCAAGGTCCCAAAGAAAAGATTGCTAGGTGATCAATGAATCACTGCCACTAAGGGCCTATTCTCACAATATGCTAATTGCCTGATTATGTCTCCTCACGCATGTGATTTGTTGCTTACAGGAAGCTCTGTGGCTTATTTTTCAGTTATTTGCCAGAATCTGTTATTGCTCTCAGATGAAATACAAGACTCAGTGTTAGCTTATATTTGAGGGTTTTATTTGGTCTCTGTTTTCAAGAAAAATCCCCACCCCCACAGTTCTCCAAATCCTGAGGTCTTAGTTCAACAGAGCAAATTTAGTGCAATTTATCTTTTGGTTTAGGTGAGCCTTCCAGGACCTGGCTTGTTTTATTGCCAGTGTCCACTCTGGGCACGTAATGCAATGCAGTTTCATCCATGCCCTCGTGCTCCCTAGTTCTGATACTGCCCTTCTGCCAATACCTAGTCTCCTTTTATTGTTTAAAGGATTGCAGAGTGGTAGGGGTAAAAGGGTTTTTCAAAGTTCCCCATACATGGAAAACATACATATACGGTATGCTGTGGAAACATCATAGAATCCTAGACTAACTGAATTGAAACTAAAGGCCAGTGAACCCAATCCCCTGGTCAATGGAAGAATTCAAATCAAAACAGATCTAGCAGATGGTTGTCCAATTTTCCCTTGAATGCCTCCAGTGTTGGAACACTGACCACCTCCTCAAATAATTGGTTCCATTGTCATACTGCTCTAATTAAGACATTTCCTGATACTCAGCTTAAATCTGTTTTCCTGTAGCTTGAGCCATTATTACAGATCTGGACTCTGGAATTATTTATCATCATAACCATCATCATAATCTTCTTCTTCTTCTTCTTCTTCTTAATGTATGCAGGAATGATCGACCATAGATTCAGTAGTTTAAAAACAAATCACTCCAGATGACAAGTGAGAATGATCACTGACAGTGGTGTTTTCACTGTATCAAAACATGTAATCTCACTTTACAGCTTCACCATAAAACCTCCAAATGTCACCTTCCCAGGTTTTCTTTTCCAGAACAAAACAAACAATTACACAGACAAAGCACTGTTCAGATCACTGCAACTAGAAAAAAGTGGAAGCCTCCAGTGATTGGGTGGAGACTGAAATGAAAGTGGGGAAAGGATGGGCTAACTTTCATTGACCTTTATGTCATTTGGTCATTCAAAAATATTTTAAATTCACTTCTAGTAATTTTGCAGCAAATTTTGAAGTATTTGCCAATATAGGTGCATGCTAAGAAATAATTTTGTGAGCTATATTTTCAAAAATAAGCTTTTGAACGAACCTGTAGAGTACCTTTCAGTTTATAGTGGTCAAGCAGGAATTATAACCATGTTTGTTCCATATCAACATACAGAATGTCCTCACATTTAACTAAATATTAGAAAAAGATAGACGGGAAGGATCGAATCACTGAAAAACACTGGAAAGTAAATGAAAGTAAGCCTCAACAAAGAGATTTCAAAATGTGGCCCTAAATCCAGTTGACTGTTCCAGTTAATGTAGAATAAATGAATCTGTGGATAGTTCAGTTCATTAGGTATTTGGCTGTGGAACCAGAGGTTGTGAGTTCAGTTCCCAACTGTGGCCCTGGCAAGCTGTGCATTCCCAGGATTCCCGCAGAAGAAGGGAACAGTAAGCCACTTGTCAGTATTTTCTGCCTTGGAAACCTTGAAAAGTCAGATTTGACTTGACAGCACACTGTTGTTGTTGGTGGTGGTGGTGGTGGCAAATAGAGATGGGCACGACTTAGCGGTATTTCCGTTTCCGTTTCCGTTACTCGGTTCCGTTACTCTACGGAAACGGTAACGGGAATTACTCCGCCAGACTTCGAGCTCGAACTGACGAACGAAGAATTTGGTCTGATTTGTCGTGCTCGTTACTTGCATCGCGCGATCGCGCGCAATGCCAAGCGGCACAGAAAAAAAGTTTTTAAAAGTTAAAAAACCCGGTTCCCGGCCAAAAAGCAGGCGGAAATATGCCTGCAGTGCCTCAGGGCACCTACCAGAGGGGTGGTTTCTGGAGGTCCCCGGCCTCCCCCCCTCCTCCGTCCTGGGCTGCTCTGGTGGGACTTGCCGCAGGCTCTCAGCAGCAGCAACAAGCCGCACGGCACGGACGGCACAGGAAAAAACTTTTAAACTCTCCCCACACCCATTCCCGCACGGCACGAGTCTCGCCGCCGGCTCAAGCGGCACGGACGGCACAGGAAAAAACTTTTAAACTCTCCCCCCACCCATTCCCGGGCCAAAAAGCAGGCGGAAAATGCCTGCCGTGCCTCAGGGCACCTACCGGAGGGGGGGTTCTGGTCTGGAGGGGGGGTCCCGGCCTCCCCCCCCTCCGTCCTGGGATGCTCTGGTCTGGTGTGGTGGGACTCGCCGCAGGCTCGCCCGCCGCAAAAAGCCCAGTCTCGCCGCCGGCCACCAAAGCGCAAGCAAGCGGCACGGGCGGCACAGGAAAAACTTTTTTAAACTCTCCCGGGTCTCCCCCCCACCCATTCCCAGGCCAAAAAGCAGTCAGAAAAATGCCTGCTTGACTAAGGGCGCACGGCACCTACCGGAGGGATTGTTTCTGGAGGGGTGGTCCCGCCTCCCCCCCATCCTGGGCAGCCGGACTCGAGTTGCCATGGCATGCGGTGCGGGCGGGAGATCCAAAATGGGGCGGCGAACGCAATATTGTTTTTGAAATCGTGGTCCAAAAACACACAAGCACAACAGAAACACGCGGAAATTTATAAACTGCCAGATTTTTCACAGTAGCAGTGGGTTTTTTCTTGCAACAAAATGTCTCTCCTCTCCTCCTCTGTCCTCCATTGATTTTATTTTATTTATTTTTTTACACCTGCGCAGTGCGCAATGATGGGCTGGCCCAGTGGCCTGGCCAGCCATGTGGGAGGGGACGACCATGCAAATTTTTGGAGCCATCCCACCAATCGCATGGCCACTTGGCCACTGAGACTTCTGGGATGTGCCAAAAAGCCCCCTAAAACCTGCCCTAGCCCCCTAACCCCCTAACCCTAATCCTTGACTCCTTACCCATACGTCACAGACTGTCTTCTTAGTGGGTCAGAGAGGCACCCAGAGGTGCAACCCAAGAGCCCACCGTAACCTTACCCGTCATTAGCCTAACCCTAGCCCTTGCAGTAAGCCACCTTAGCCCATAGCCAGATCTACTTGCATTGCACTACACACGCAAGTACGATTCCCTTCTTTGTGGGACATGGCAGGTGCGACACGCTCGTACCAAGGGATCAGGTACTTGAGCAGGTCTCTGCCTGCAAATGGTATGCATAGCCATATGGTTATGCATGCCATTTTGCAGCAGCAGCAGGTGAGGAGGGGAGACCCCCATGTTGAGGGGTCTCTTGGAGCCTGCTGCTGCTGTCCCTTCCTAGTGGGTGAGGATAGGAGGCACCCACGGGTGCCTCCAGGAGCCCACTTTATAGCGGGCCGGCGGAGGCACCCACCCCACAGAGGTGCCTCCAGGAGCCCGCTACCCCCCCAAAAAACCAGTATAACGATAACGAAAAAACGAAAAAACAAACCGACTAATTTTTGCGAATTTTCGCGAAAAACGGAAACGAGCCGACACGGGCTGCCTCCGACACACAACTCGAAAACGTCATTTTCCCGAGTCGTGCCCATCTCTAGTGGCAAATGTTGGGTTTGCAAGAGCTGTTCATGGTTGAACATGTCATCACTCATTCATAGGGCCATGTAGTGGAGATGAAGTGATGGTTCATAATGACAACAACAGAAACACTCATTCAGAGAGTCTCCTTTAGCTTGGGATAAGAATTGAACTTAGCCAAATTATTGGAGAATGACGTCATCAGGTTGCTCCATTGAAGATGAGTGAGTGAGAATGGCAATTCCAGAGGAAGAAATCTCCATAATCAACTAAGTATCTTTTCTACCTTTGTGGAATTAAAGGTGCCCGCACCCCATTTGTTCTGATTGCAGGATGTATTCAGTTCAAACACTTAAGAACCTCTTCTTCCACCCAGTCTTGTTTCCTTTTTCTCTCCCCCACTCTCTTGGAGATATGCAAATAATTCTACTTCTAAACCTATTTTGAATAAAGAGAGCTTGTTAGGCATGTATTATTAAATTACACTTCGCTAACATAAACTGGCTACCCAGCTTGGCTTACCCATACAGTGCAGGTTTGTGCTTCATTGCTGACACTCCCTTAGATTAAGGAGTGTATATAAAAGCACAATGCCATTCATTAACATCTGCACTAAACAATGGGAAAAAGTCTTTGGCTATGTGCCTTGTCCATTCCATAGTGTCTTATACAATTCATGGAAATGGAAGCAGGTAGCTAGTTCATAATTCTTCTGGGAACTTAATTTTCTTAATTTGTCCTGGATTTTTAATCTAATAATGGTGAAAGAGGCATATTGTTATCATACAATAATTGATATTTATTGGTTAATCGTAAATCTCATTGCCGTGCAATAAAGTACTAGCCAGAGAGGGTTATGAGAAAATTATTGATTTTCATCCCTGTGCCTATAGTTAACTTTCCCCCTACCCCATACACAAACCTCAGAACTGCTTATTGGGGGAGAGCATAACATGCAGCCAGCCAGGGTCAGAGAATGCAAAGCTTGGACATGTTACTTTTCTTGAATGACAGGTCCAAAAATCATCCAGGCAGAGGCCCTCATCCTTTCCCCATATCTTGTAAAAATGTGTTAGAAGAAGATGTAGAACCACCTATCCCCATCTTGTTATAGATGCATTTTGTGCTGCCAAGACACAGCTGACTTACCACAACCCTGGCAGGGCTTTCAGGATATCTGATATATTTAAGAAATCATTTTAGTTCTGCTGGTTGGAGAGCTCGGTGGTTTAGGTTCCTGACAGCAGAGCCTGAGGCTGGGAGTCTGATTTCCCACTTTGCCTCCTGTGAGTAGAAGCAGCTGGAGTAGCCTTGGGCACAGACCCAGGATGCCCCAGAAGAATGGAATGGGAAGCCAATTATGTGTATTCTCCACCTAGAAAACCCTGAAAAGGGATTACTGTTAAGTCAGGATTGACTTGATGGCATATGATTATTATTATATAAAAGATTATCACCACTCTGCCTATGAGTTTCCATGATGAAGCAGGGATTCAAACTCAGGTCTTCTGAGTCCCATCACTCTATCCTCTACAAGCACCCTGGTTGCATCCATCTTGTAGCTAGGAACATGAAAAGCTCCCCTTTTGAGATTTTCTTGAAATGTTGCTTGCCTTTTCTTCCCAGCTTTTGTTTCTTATACAAATGTGAGAGTGTGATTTTCTCCCTCCACTGAAATTCATGTTCCTTCCTTCTCCCTCTCTCCATGTTTTTGTCACATATGCAAAGTATTTTTTTTAACTTTTAAAAAAAAAAACATTCTAAGGATCCTCATTTTAACCCAAATTGTTTCATGCACAAATTATTTTTCTGAAACATCTCTGTGTGAATTTGGGATCAAGAGTCTTGAGCAGTGTGAAAAGAGAGAAAGAGAGACCTACTGCTGAATCAAATGTTTATACTTGTAGTTCTGATACACAAGATTCAGTATGCTTCTAGCTCCTCCTTCATTCATTACTAGATGACACATTCAATGACAAAGGACATATTTGTGCCTTCTTGTGCAAACTATTCCAACTGAAGTCACACAGCCATGCCCTATGTAGATCTTTATGAACTGTCAGAGAAACATATGTATACTTATTGTGGCAGAATACTACCAAAAATACCTTACTTAAGATGAGTGTGGTTTCTAGTTGTTGATAGTTTATAAAAATGCCAAAATCTATATGTAGCAAAATATTCATATAGGACTATGTATATAAGTAATCTGTACAACTTAGAGTTTTTCACTGGGATACTGACTTTCTCCAACAATTAGTTGCTTCTAGACATGGGCGTTAATTTTGGAAGTTCATGCTGATCACCTGATTGCCACAGTTTTTCTATGGTCACTTATAGGCAGTGCCTGGAGGAGGTGGGTTAAGGAAGATGTAGCACTGCCTCTGAGTGGGTGCCTACTGGAGGGGCAGGGTGCTGAATCACTGAACAGCTCTGGCGTTCTCAACTGAACCAGCACAATCCATGAAACTGGAAGTTTGTGCCCATTCTCTAGCTGCTTGCTTTTGTCATTTATTGTAAATAATTTTGTATCTGCATCAGTGGCTCGAGCTAACAAGACTATTTATGGCTGTGTTCAAACCAGTCCCTGAGAAAGTGCTTTTTTCTTTCTTCTCAAGCATATTTCTGTTAATTATGTCAATTCATTAAAAGCTGGTTGTGTGGGCATGCTTTCTTCTTGCCACAGAGGGATTGCTTAAATGTCTTTATTATTACCTTGGTTAGTAAAATACTGTTCTTTTAGAAATCCTGGGATTCTTCCAAAAGCTTATTGAGGGTGGGGGAAAATATTCTCCCTGAAAAAAGGAAATATATTTGGTTTTTTTAAAAACAAACAAACAAACCAGAAACACTCTCCCCCCCTTGCTGGGCAGAATCACATTGTCAACAAATTCAGGATACAGTTTATCTTTGGACAATGTTACTTCTTGTCTCACACCCCTTAAACTGCCTGTTGCCTTCAGGTACTGTGGAGGAGATTTTTCTCTTGTCAGTCAGCCCTGTTCAAGTAGTTCCAGATGCCATGGCCATCAGTTGACACCTGACATACTTGGTATTTATTTAACATCATCTATCTTAAAGTAACTTTAAGATATAACTGCCGTTTAACTTCCTTCTCATGACAAATGACAATACTGCCAAGTAGGAATCTTCTTTTAATATTTTCTACCTGTATGAGCCAAGAATGCCAATTGGGATGATGATCTTATGGCTGGGAAGGGCCCCAACATCGAACCCTTTACTTCCTCAGTGGCACAAGTAAAGACCAAATGACCATCGTTAGTTGTGGAGAAGGAATTGTTGTTGATGGTGGTGGTGGCAATAGTGGTGTATAGGAAAAAGAAAAGTTCAATTACGAAAACAAATCAGAGGGCACCTTTTGGAAATGCATAAGCCACTTGTCAGTATTTTCTGCCTGGGAAACCTTGAAAAGGGTTATAAGTCAGAATTGACTTGACAGCACACTGTTGTTGGTGGTGGTGGTTGTGGTGGCAAATGCTCTTAAAATGGGGCACTGCCACCCTTACTGATTATGAGCTATCCTAGGAGTTAGCAATGCCATGGGATGAGGTGTCAGACCATTTGACCTTCACTTGTAGGGTTCCCCAGGGGTCACTGATATCCCCAATGCTGTTCAGTATCTACATGAAGTTACTGGGGGAGTTCATCTGGAGATCTGGAGTGAGTTCTTATCAGTATGTTGAGGACACTCTGTTTCTCCTTCACCATCTCTGCAGTGAGCCCATCCAGTTGCTCAAGTGTTGCCTGGCATTGGTTCTGGAATGGACCAGGGTAAATAGACTCAAACTGAACCTCAATATGACAGAGGTTCTAATCCTGGAGGGCTCCATCAAAAGATTTGGGGGGGGGGTCCTTTGACTGAATGGCATCACTTTTCCATTTAGGGATCAAATTTGGAATCTAGGTATTCTTCTGGATCCAGCTCCTTCTTGGTGTTCCCATATCACACCTGTGTCCAGATAGAGTTTTAAACAACTTCAGCTGAACACCCAACATCAATGACATTTTATTTATTTATTTATTTATTTATTTATTTATTTATTTATTTATTTATTTATTTATTTA
>JAHTLZ010000275.1:24366003-24384525 GCA_023846285.1 Phrynocephalus versicolor
TAATAATAATAATAATAATAATAATAATAATAATAATAATAATAATACATTAACATCTTATTTTCATCCCAGTGATCTCCCTTCCTACCTTAAATTTGACATTGCCCATCCATAAGCCATTTGAAAGAACAGCATCCTAGGGAAAGATTGTTGATGACAATATGGAACTCACTTGATTTAATATGGATGCAGATGTCAGAAGAAAGAAAAATGGAGGTTGCTATGCTGCCTCACCAGTACTTAGTGCTTATATGCATCTATAATGCCAACATCCAAATATTACCCCTCCTTTTCATATTTCTTTGGATGGCTTTCATACGCCAGCAAAGGCTCCAAAAACAATACTAAAAGGGAGAAGAAATGAAAATTTGTTTTCATTTGTACTGGTTAATGCTACAGCCTCTTTGAGCAATTTCAAGTACAAGGTCACGGTGATGGCAGATGAAAGACATGGCTATCGACACTGAATTTCAATTTCAGCACACAAGTGGGTTTTCGGTGGATTATTATTTCCCCCCCCCCTCACACCAAATGATATTTCTACTGGTCCTAGTTGACCTCAATTCCATACTAATTACTTCCCAGGCAGGGGTCACTCCACATTCGCACAGCTAACCTGGCTAATGAAGATAACATAGAGAAGCTATTTCTGAAGACCAGATTGAAATATTTGTTACCTGCTTTATCGTTAAAATATTCATTGTATATCTGACCTAAACGGTTTAATCCTGGCCAGTGAGATGCACCTATCTGCCTTAGGGAAAATGTGTTTTGCTCTTCCAGTTCCCATACTTAAGTGAGAGAGTTCCACTGATGAAAACTCCAATTCTAGCAGATCCCAACTGTGTGTCATTTTATCCCATGTTCTTGAGACTTGGGAAGTACATAGTTGTCAGTGTACACAGAGACATGGCACATATGCAAGACTGAGTATTGTTTGAAGTGGAACATCAGCCCCTCCTGCAACTTCTTGCCTCCTGTCAAGACAGGGCACCTCCACCCTCAGGAAAGTTCTTGTCTCCTGGGTTTTTTTTTTTTAATAGAATGCCTGCTAATTCATGGAAGAAGGCAACAATGACTGTAGGTGAAAAAGGCTCTAAAAGGATGTGGTTTTGGATGCAGGGAACTGAATCAGATAAATGACAAAGGAAGCTGCAGAGGGGCAAACAGTGCAGCAAGAATGGTGTAAAAGGGGAGGAGGGGGGGATATGATTGAGACATACAAAATAATGCAGGGCATGAGTAAATTGGATAGAGGGATGCTCTTCTCCCTCTCACAAAATACCAGAGCTAGGGGACATTCACTCAAACTGAGGATTGGGAGAGTGAGAACAGACAAAAGAAAATATTTTTTTTACCCAGTGTGTTGTTAGTCTGTGGAACTCCCTGACACAGGATGTGGTGACGGCATCTACCCTGGATGCCTTCAAAAAGGGGACTGGACAGATTCCTGGAGGAAAAGTCCATCACAGGTTACAAATCCATGATGGAGATCTGTAATCTCCAGGCTTAAAACTGGGGTACTTCAAGGGCCAGATGCAGGGGAGTGGTCTGTAGGTGTTTTTGCTGCCTATATTTATAGCTTGATAGACTCTTTATTTCTCTTAACTGCCCCTTAAGCTTCACTGAAGTACACATGGTTGAGCTGAAGCTCATTTATTTGCCCAGGGAGGAGAATTGTGGAAAAAGTTACTTTTGTTGATATTGCTAAAGGAAGGAAATGTTTTTTTGTTTCCAACCAGGTTGCAGCACCAGAGAAAACACAAAGCATCCCCTAACACTAGTCTTGGAAATATGGATATTGAAGGTGCTTGGATGCTAATGCCAAATGTGAAATGAGGCATAGGACAGGAAGCACACTGTCAAAACAAGAAGAAACAAGACTAGTGGATGAGTGGGTGAGTGAATGAGTGAGTGAGAGAGAGAGACAGAGAGACAGAGAGGAGAAGAAGAAAATATAGCTTTAATATAATCCCTTATCTGCAAAGCAATTCATATAGTTTCATCAACATATGAGTGGGTAATAGAGATGGGCACAAAACGAACAATTTTTTGTTTCTGTTTTCGTTTTTTCATTTCGTTATGTAACGAAATGACAAATGAACTTTGTCTCTAAAATGAAACGAAATGAACAGAAACACCGGAATTTTTGTCGTGTGTTTTGTTTTCGTTGCGTCAATACAAGTGATCTGCTTTAAATGCTAAAAAAAAATCACAAAAATTGAAATAAATGATAACGAAATGGTAATAAACTAATGAAAACGAGAATGATTTTTTTGCAAAAATTCACGAAAAATGGAAACGAACTGAAACAGACCCCTAAACGACAAACGGCAAACGAAACACTTTTTTTTTAATTTGTGCCCCTCTCTAGTGGGTAATAAAGAAGCCATTTAAATTTTGCTTTTCAGGAAAGAGGAGTGTTTGTTCTTTTGTCTATACTTGGTTCCCCATCTTCAGCTGAATTAAATGTGTACTGAACTGCCTCTCTGTTCTGTGGCTAAAGAAGCTTTGCACTCTGTTATGTGGGGAGAGGTAAATCAGATTCAGAGTTAATTGGACATTTGCTTAACTGCAGTGTAAAAGAATGCTGGCCTCTTGAATGGAAAGGAAAGGCTCACCAGTGTGCCTGTTTGCTGACTAAATTGCTAAAATATATACATTTAATGGAACACAGATCTGACCCATTTGCAAAGTCTACCAGGTAAATGCACTGAAGTGTTGACTTGGGAGCTACCACTCTATTAATCTCATTGAGTTTTAGATTAGTTTTAGGGAGGATGTGCCAGGACTGTGTACTAATTGGCAGGCTGATGCATGCAGGCCATTTCCCCCCAATCTGATGTCATCTAATAAATAAGAATTCTTAAGATCAGACATTTAGTATTTCTGAATGCTTTATTTCTATCCTGAGTGTTGCACAATTTAAAATTATATAATATGAACATATATGAAATATAGATAATTGTTTAAATGTTATAATAAATAGACTATTTTTGATCAGTAGTGGACTACTTCAATAGCTATAATAAATAGACTATTTTGACCAAAATCTTCTTTTTAAAGGATGGCAGGGCAGAAGTGGCATGCACAACCTGCTGGAGATGGCAGTGGCAGCAGAGGACAAGGCAGAAATGACAGAGGTGGCAGTAGGGCAATGTAGGGAGGCAATGGGGGACAGTGGGAAGCGGGCAGGGGAGCAGCAGAGGGGGCAGAGGCAGTGGGTTCTCCTCCCCCAGGCATGAACCAGGAAAACAAACACAAAATCATTTCATTTTTCCAGGGGTTCGTGGTGGTTCATGGTTCGTTGTTAGCCATAAACCACGAACCAGCCTGGTTCATTATTTTTCCAGTTCTTAATCATTGTGACATATTTAAAGAAGATATATAAACTCAACCCAGCAAAAAGAGTGTATCTCATGGTTAGATGATGGTTGGAAGAATTGGGTACCAATTGGGAGTTGCCAGAGAGAGAATATACTGGATAAGGCAGAGTTTAAAAATTGAATGACTGTTAGGTGAGAGATAAATGGAATTAGACCTATATATGAGAAAGACAAAGAAAGAGTTAAAGAACTGTTAGACTTTGGATTCTATGCCAAATGAAACAGTAATGAACCAATTCATTATAAAATGGGTCCTCTGGGTCCTAGAGGCACACTCTATGATCCAGGGGAGCCGTTTTGCAGCTAAACGAAACAGTTCATTAAAAAAAAAAAAAAACCACTGGCATTTCATTTCATTTCATTACTAACAAAACACTGCTACTCCATTTTGTTTTGTTTCATTCTGTTAGCTAACGAAATTATTTAACAGTGTTTCATTTTTTTTGTTTGGTACCCATTCCTAAACCTGAGAAATTAAGAACATCCGATTTGACTTATAAAGCTTTTGTACAGACTATTTGAAAGTACACACTCATTAAAGGTTAAATAACCACACACAAATCATAACTGACTCCCACAAACCTAAGTGCGTGAAAGAACCATGGCTGAAAATTAATAGTAAGTCACAAATAGAGTAAGCCCATTGAATTAATGGAACCTACGGAAGACTTGACTCACTGGATCTCAAATGATCCAATGCGCCTATTGAGGCAGTGACTTACTACTGGAACCCAGTGCAAGTGAGGCCTCCATCTTCTCATAAGAGGAATAAAAGTATCCCAATTAATTTTGGGCAAAGATAACAGGAAAAGCAGAACAGCAGCAATGACATGACTGGATTGCTGAAAATAGTCTGGAAACAGAACAAACAAATATTTTAGGCACTTTCCACTTTCTACAGAGGGGCTTGGAAGTGATCTCCCACAGACAATGGTGTCCTACTCTATAAGTAAACTGTCACAAAAGGTGGGAAATCAAAATCCTATTTGGGCATTACTTTGCCCAACAACTCAGGAGTCAGCATGCTAAACTTTCTCCTTCCATCATCACTATGCTCACATGAAGAGTGACAAGCTGAAAGAATATTATTTTACATGGACGATTTCCATCTCTGTGGGGGGAGGGGACACGGAAGCCCAGGACTCTTGCATTCATGGAAACTCTCCCTCCCTCCCTCCCTCCATACATACATATATGGACCTCTCAGCCTTGGACTTGGTGCTTTGCTCATGAGGAAATCAAAAGTCAACAGCATGAGGCTTAGTATGCCTCCTCATCAGGTGTTGGCGAATGAGCCTTGTGGCACAGAGGTTAATACTGAAATACTTCAGCCCAGACTCTGCTCATGATTCAAGTTACATCCTGAGAGGCTCAGGTAGCTGGTTCAAGGTGGACTCAGCCTTCTATCCTTTTGAGATCTGTAAACTGAGTACCTAGATCACTGGGGAGGTGGCAGTGATGTGTAGTCTGCATAATTAAAATGCAGGCCACCAAAAGAGAGCTTTAGAGTAAAGTGTGCTGGTTTTATAAGCACTATGGAGTGGCACATAGGCTGCAGCATTTTTTTTGCTTTACTTTTAAATAAAGGCAGTGGATAATACCTGAATTTGTATTTCTGTGAAGAAATACAAGTTCAGAACCAAGAGTCCTGAAGCATCTGTTTCTGTTAAAATGTACCTATCCTTAGAACTGATGGGCAGCTCACTGGATTAGGTCTCTGAGACAGACGTTGGGAGTTCAATTCCCTAGTGTCCCTCCATGATAGGGCACAGACTAGATGGTAATAGTGTTAGTTGCATCCCTAGGCAAAACAACAACAACAACAACAACAACAACAACAACAACAACAACAACAACAACAACAACAACAACAACAACAACAACAACAACAACAACAACAACAACAACAACAATGGAATCTGTTTTAGGCTGTGTCGTGGTGGTAAATCTAGAAGTGAAAATTTAAGTAGAGGGGCCGTTCATAATATTCTCCTTAGCTGTGTCTGCAAGTAGAGTCTAAACGTGCAAACGGTTGCCTGATGTAGAACAACAGATAAGTTTATTCAGGAGTGGTTCTTTTTACAGAGCCAAAAGCTCTTGAATGTGCATTCAAAGTAAATAACTGCACAACAGTTTATGTTGCAAATAGAAAAGCACACAAAGATATATTGTGCCTTTGGCAATCTAATTTGTCCCTCCTTCTTCTACCCAATGACCTTGAGCACTATAGCTAAGCTCAGAAGCAAATGGAATTCTGTAGCCAGTAGCAGCTACCAGTGCTTTGGGCCTACAAACCCTCCTTATGCCACTGTTCTCAAGCAAACCAAATTGGCAGCTGCTTCTGCTGACTTGAGTAGGTGGAGGCAAAGGGATGGAGGTATCAGATGGGTTCAACACATTATTTTTCACGCAAGCTAGGATGTGTCAGCCACAGCTATTTAGGGACCAGGTCAAGAGAAGAGGATCATCCCACTCTGCTCAGCTAGGAAGTGGGTTAATTAAGCAATTAAGCACTAAGGAATTACAAATATTTCACACTTGGGTCTGACACAAGCAGAGGGTGTTTTTGTTTCAGGCAGTCAAAAGTGAAGTGGTGTTACTTAGCTTACAGGATAATGAGGTGGGATTTGGAAGGTGTTAGCTAATAGATGACGAACCTTGACTGACAAAGGGAATAATGCACATATGCACCCAACATGTTCAATCTGACAAGAGGCTGAAAATGGCATTCTCCATGTTTTTGAAATATGTAGTTGGTTAGGTTAGGTGTCCTCTTTAAAATGGCATAAATGGGAGGTATATGGATCATCTGGAAGGGGGAAAACTTGTTTATCTGCATTGGCCTTTACAGCCAACAGGTTAAATAAATCTACAGTGAGGATAACAGTGCTTCCAGAGCAGACAGAACGCTGACATTTGACAGTAATACATGTAGGAATTGACTGTTAGTGCTGCAAAAAGAAACCAGATCCCAGCATTTCTTGTTCCAATTATTCTTTGCATTTCTTCTCTACATATATTGTTTCAATTTATTTATGGACGAACAAATACCCTTCTTTCTGATGCATCTACAGTACATGTTCCAGGGCGGCTAACAATTCAAACAGAGGCAAGATATTGAAATTACCAAAGAAATCAAATTACAAGTATTCTACATTTCTGACTGAACAGAACAGATTATAATGGGTAAAAGGCCAGTAACTAGTTTGGGGAAGCAAGAGAAAGCCCTCTGTTTGAATTGTGGTGCCAGAGACAACTACTATACATACCATGGAAAGCAAGGATAACCAACAAGGAAGACCTAAACAGACTCAAACCAAGCATGCAGTATCTCTAGAAGCCAATATAACCAAACAATAAACATAATACTTTGATCATGTTATGTGAATAATACTGGGATTGGTCAGTGGCAAAAGAAGAAAGGGTCACCCAAAGATTCACTAGTTCAACAACATCAGAAGGAAAACTGAAATGATTTTGATGGAAATAAAAGAAGCTGTAAGAGAGAAAAAGGTATGAGCATTGATTCACAAAACGTTTGAGAGTTGAACACAACTAGATAGATGAGATGAGATGAGAGAAGTCCATGTATTTGTTGTATGTTACTTATTTTGTTCCTGTATTTTGAAGTATTTGCAAGAACTTAATTTTTAACACCACTCTATTCTGCTCTGGTCAGACCCCACCTGGAGTACTGTGTCCAGTTCTGCACATCTTGATTTTAAAAGGATGTTGACAACCATGAATGGGTGCAGAGGAGGATGACCAGGATGGTTAAAGGTCTAGAAAAAATGTCTTATGAGGAGTGGCTTAGGGGGCTGGGAATATTTAGCTTTGCAAAAACAAGGTTGAGAGGGGATATGATAGCTATGTTTAAATATTTAAAAGGATGTCATATTGAAGAGGGGACTGGCTTGTTTTCCATGGCTTTAGCGACTAGGACTCAGGGCAATGTTTTCAAACTATAGGAAAAGAAATTCAATGTAAACATTAGGAGGAATTTCATGACAGAACTGTTGGACAGTGGAATATGCTGCCACAGAGGGTGGTGGAGTCTCCTTCTTTGGAGGTTTTTTTTTAGCAGAGGCTGGATCGGCATGTCAGGAGTACCATGATGGAGGTTCCTGCTTGGCAGGGGGTTTGACTTTCATAAGTTGCAGAGAAGGATTTTAAGGATATGTGGCTACACTTTCTTAATAACTGTAAGACTTTTGGATGTTGCAACAGTTCTGAAAAAAGGTTGTACATATGTGTTTGGCCTGCACCTGAATATAAGGAAGATGGAATATCTGACAACCAACCCAAATGAATGTGGTACAATCCAAAATGGTGGAACTGACCTAATGAGAACTGGGGAGTTCAAATACCAGGGTTCCATGATCACAGCCAATGGGAAACTGAATCATGAAGTCACATCAAGGATCAACAATGCCTGCTAAAATGGTGTATGAAAGCAAGCGTCATGTGCAACAAAAAGATCAATGACCATCTAAAGTTAAATATCTATTGCACCATTGTATGACCTGGTATGTTCTACGGCACATAATGCTGGCAGGCGACCAAAGAAGTTGAGCATTGCCTTGGTGTCATGGAGACAAAAATGCTGCAATGGACCTCCAGCCTCACACAAAAGGGTCATGTGTGCTATGATGACATCCTGTCTAAATATGGCATCACACCAATCACTGACAAGATGCATGAAACCTAACTGCATTGGTATGGGCAAATCTTGCGTGCAACTGAGGAAACTCTGGCCAAAAATGGTCTCATCTTAGAGGTCAGTGAACACCAACCAAGGGGATGGCCAAAACAGTGCTGGTTGAACACACTTGACAATGACATGAAGTTGTCATTGGGTTCACCCAGACCTAGCCTGTGACTGTGTGAAGTGGAAGGCAAAAACCAGAATAGCAGACCCCATCACCAAATGGGGCAGACGGTGAGAATTTTTTTTTTTTGTGTGCATATGGAAGCAATGTAGATAAGCAAAGCTTGTAGAAATATACAAGCTAGACTTCCCTGAAATTATTGGAACAGTGAAAAGATTTATAATTTGATGCTCAGAAGTATACCATATCCATTTTGGGAATAACACTTTACTGGAATAAATGCCAATTGTGATGAACATAGACTGCTGATGCTTCCTCCCTGGAGGTCTATGACATTTTTCTATAACTCTGAGATAGCGGTAGTGGTGGGACGTTCAAGCACATAAAAGTGAGTTCTGATAGTTGAGCTAAAGTTTTCATGTGATCGAGGGTGATGCAAATCCTAACCAGGGATGAAACTACTATCCTTCTTTACTAGATTTGTGTCCCCCTCCCCTTAAAAAAACAAACAAACAAACATGCCAAGGCCAGATTACGAACATAGCTTTTCTTGACAGCTTCAGACACATACTGGTAGCAAGGTACTCTTAGCAGGTCATCACCTTTCTGAGTTCAGCTGGCTACTGTGGGTTCTCTTGCTATTCCTTGTTCAACTGCATGTCTCCCTGGGCTCACTCAGTACCACCTTCTAAGGTAAATGTGCTTACACTATCTAGAGGGTACTGCTCTTTTATGCCCACTGAATGTACCTGTTCTTGTCTGATTTGGGAAGCTAAATAGGTTTAGGGCTAGTTATTGTTTGAATGGGAGACCTGGATGGAAATCACTGTAGAGATACCAGGGATCTTCAGCGTGAGCTAGGAAAGATTTTTGCCTTAAATGCTAGGAGCCACTGTCAGTCAGAGTTGACAATATGGAGCTAGAAAGACCAATATTCAGATTTAGACAACTCTTGTGCCCTGCTTATTGTATGCACTCCCTTCTTCTCAGATGAATAAGCAGGAGTAATAAGGAGAGGAGCAGCAGGTAGGAGGGGGGTGCTCCAGGGATTGGGAGAGGTTTTTGTAGAATGGCATTACCCTGGTGCCCAGTAAATAAGGCAAATAGGATATTTGATTCCTTGGGAAACTAACCAATTTGTATGCAGTAGGCCCCAAATTCACCCTTTGGCACCTCCACCCAGAACAGACCTTAAGCTGCCAGTCCATGTCCAAAATGCTGGCCAAAATGAACCAGTTGGCTCATTACTTAAGCCACCATCCTATGTCCCTTATTTTATTTTAAATCAAGCATGAAATAAGCCTCTGTTGTGAGGCTGTTCTAGTATCTGGAGAACACAAGCAAAACAAAAGCAAAAAGCAAATTGTTCTGCTTATATACTGCCCCATACCACTTGAAGTAGTCTCTGGGCGGTTTACAGTATTTAATTACACTATTCAGGCTATACATTGCCCCCCCCCCAGCAAGCTGGGTAGTCATTTTACTGACTTCAGAAGGATGGAAGGTTGAGTCAACCATGAACCTTCTATCTGGGATTGAACCCCAGGTTGTGAGCCCAGTTTTACCTGCAGTACAGGCATTTAACCACTGCACCATGAGGCTCTTATCAACGCTCCAAAGAGACACTCCTTAGCCCTCAAAACAATGATGACGATACAGTGGCATGATGTTCCTTGTGTGTGGAGAGCTAATATTTTACAGGTGTTTTTTTTTTTAATTGCAGCTATTCAAGAGTGAATGTTCAACATAAATCAGTCAATACAGACAAAATAAAATTACACTGTGGTATTCCATCAGTTGTAATTGTAAATCATGTGTAGATAAACCAAGTATATAAATTATACCAACAAAAACACTGGGGGAGGAAAAGAACATACGTGGGAGGAATATGTAAGAACACTGCTGATGAGAAGCAGTTGTGTTGTTTTAGGCTGAAAACTGAGGGCAGGAACAAGATAATAATTTAGCAACAAACAAGACGTTCTGTTCTGTGTCTGCCACCAAATGATGCAATATATCCATTCACTAGCTTGTAAATGCTTAAGTATAAGTAAATCACCCAATGTGGTTTAATCATTGTACCTCCTGTGTTGTGGGAGGAAAGAGTGAAAGACAGCAGCCACCCCTTCCACTTTGAGTCCAACGGCAGAAAAACACAATACAGATGCAATAAAATAATAAGCAAGTCCCACACTAAAGACTAGAGATGGGCACGACTCAGAAAAAGTTTTCGTTTTCGTTTTCGTTTTCGTCTAGGGGTCCGTTTTGTTTCGTTTCCGTTTTCGTAAGCTAATTTTCAAAAATTTTCATTTTTGTTTTGTTACGTAATGACAACGAATAATGAAAACGAAAATGAAAATTTTTTCGTTTCTTCCCATTTAGCTCCATTAAGTGCTTTTCCAGTAACGAAAAACTAAAAATGGCTCAAAATTAGTTGTTTCGTTTCCGTTTTCGTTCCATTTTTGAACCAGTTTTCGTTTTTCGTTTCGTTACGTAACGAAAACGAAAAACGAAAACGGAAATGAAAATTTCGCTAAGTCGTGCCCAGCTCTACTAAAGACAAATTGGAAGCTACTAGTGTCACATAATGCATCTGTTAAGGGTTATGTCCAGGACAGGGAATGATCATTCCTCATCCTTTCTGTAAACATTTTTTGGCCTCGCTATTAACAGATTCAGTCCTTCTGCTTAACTGCTACAGTTTAAATATTCTCCTTTGGATGTGAGAAGCAGTTATGCAGAGATAGCAGCACCGTTTGCAGCTTCTCATCTGCAGCATGCTTAATCCATGTGCAGAGTCACACTGATGATGCAAATGTGCGCTGTAGATATTAGACAACATGGAAATTCCGCTTGACTGCCACAGTACATAGTTATATTACACGTGTAACTACCAATGGAATTAGCAGCCCAAATATTAGTGGGAAAATGGTAAGACTATGTTCTCAATTCTTATTCTGCAGAGTTGGGTCAATGGAGTCATGGCCAATGGCATCACTGAGAGAAGAACCACAGGGCAGCAGTCCTCCTGAGAAGGCCATTATCAGTGCGGTCATATGGAGCAGATTTCAAACGTAAATTTCATATGAGAATGAAGTGGGTCCAGATTCCAAAAACTTGGTTTCCTGCTAGAATTACCTAGCAGTGCCTAGCAGTGCTTAGCTACCACATTTTTAAGCACCATGAGCAGAAAGGGCATAGTTGCAATAGAGTGCTCCTTGCCACACACTTCTGGCCCACAGAAGTCCTCTTCCAGGAAAAAAAAAACACCACTGCCTTTTTCAAAGCTGTTGACATTACCACAGAGAGGCACTTACCACCCTTTAGGCTCAGTCAGTTGATCCAACATCGTATCAGCCAAGATAAGCAACAACTGAGCTCTCATGTGAGTCGTGATGCTATCATTTTGCTGCCTTGTATGTGATGGTGGTGGTTATGTTGTGACAACAGAGATTCATTGGACCCTGAAAATCCCCAGAACAATCTTGGCTTGCTTTCATAGAGCAATGGCACCATAGTAACGGGAAAACCAGTATAGTATAGTGGTTGGAGTGATGGATCCAGAAAACTGGGTTCAAATCTCTATTCAGCCCACGAAACTCAGTGACAATGGGCAGTCACGCTATCCTAGTTTGATGTATCTGACAGCATTTTTGTGAAGATTTAGAGGGAAAGGAGAAGAACTATATACATAACCTTGAACTCATTGAAGGAAAGGCAGACTATAGATATAGGAAACAATCACACGTAGGAAATTGCCTTATACTGGGTCAGATTATTGGTCCATCTAGCCCAATACTAACTCCCTGTAGCTTTCCAGGTCTTGAGGCATGATCCTTTCCTAGCCCTACCTGGAGGTCCACGTGGTCTCCCATCTAAGCATTCACCAGTAGAGATGGGCATGAATAGAAAAAATGGTATTTCATTTCATTTTGTTTTGTTTTGTTAAGGAGTTCATTTCAGTTCATTTCATTTTTTGTGAATTTTTGTGGAAAAATTCATTTTGTTGTTTTGTTGTTTTGTTATTCATTCTTACCCGCTTTTTTCCCAGTGCCCACTGCACAGCCCCTGGGGTCCGGTCGGAGTGGCATGGGAGGAATAAAGAGGGGTGTCGTTGTCAAAGCCATGCTGCTCTGGCTGCCTAAGCATGGCCTTCTTATCTCCCCTCTCGATCGGCCGTGTGATAACGGGCCACGGGAGGGAGGTGCAAGGGGGCAGCTTTGAAGCTGTGCTGCTCTGGCTGCCTAAGCACAGCCTCCTTATGTCCCCTCCAGATTGGCCCTGTGATAACAGGCGACAGGAGGGAGGCACAAGGGGCGGCAGCTTTGAAACCACGCTGCTCTGGTCGCCTAAATGTGGCCTGCTTCTTATCTCTCCTCCTGGGGCTGGGCTGAGGCTCGAGCCCACCACATTCTTCGATGGCATCGGTGAGGTGTGTGCTCCCTCCGGGCAGCTCGGCGCGAAAGGACCTCCGGAACAGCACCAGGTAGGAGACATCTCTGGCTCCACCCCCCATAATGAAATGAACCTAACCGAACCAATTTTTCTTGGTTTGGTTCGTTTCGTGTTAAATTTGCCCCTAGGGTCGTTATTCATTTCATTACATTACGAACCGAATAACGAATAATGAAATGAAAAAAATTCATTTTGTGCCCATCTCCATTCACCAGCCCTGGCCCTCTTATCTCCCAAAAGCAGATGAAACTGGAAAGCTTTATGGTGCTATGTTAACTGAAAATCCTAGAGGTAAGGGCTGTGGAGAATTCCTTCCTAGTGGTACAGAAACATGTGAGGGCAGGTTCCTTCTAAGGTGAATTTCTCTTACCTGAAATTGCAAAGGGGAACTGTTGCATCCTAAGGTTTCTGGTACACCTTCAGAGATACCTCAGATTGATAAGCATTATGGCATAATAGGCTACAATGTACTCAACTGTTAAACTGAAATAAAGAAGAACTATCGAATAAGAGGGACTTTAAAAAGCAATGCTTATATAAGCCCCATCAATTCAATGGGTTGATTCCAGTTGGATTTTGCTCAAACTGTTTATGGTTTTTATTTGCATCCTCCTAAAATATTTCCCCATCCTAGACTTGGAAAGAACGGATCGGCAATCAGCAAACAATCCCCTTTATATATTTCATCACGTTTTCAGTTGTTTGATAAATGAGCTGGCAAGGAGTAATGTTAGATAAATGTGAAGCATCTAGAGAAATTTCCAGTAGCAGCAGGACGGGCACCTGTGGACTCAATGAGCTGCACAGAATGACAGGGTAAGAATCTCATTTAATTTGACAGAGCTATGAATATTTAAAGTTTTATAAAGAAAATACAGGGAGGCAATCAGCCGCCTTCAGTCCCATGCTCTAGGGAGCCGAGAGATCCTCCTCTCTGCTGTCAGCACTTGTGCGAGAGATTAAGGGTGGAAGTGGGGAGAATGTGTCAGCAGAACCTTCAACCCTCTTCTCAATAAGCTTACCCAAAGAGGACAAGGGAACAGAAAGGAAGCAGATAATTAAAAGAATATGCTGACACCTAAAACAGTTTAGTATTTTTTTTTTCCAAATTGAATTTTGAAGGCCTTTGCATAGGAATTTTACCATATTGAGATATTAAAACCAGACCCATTTATTCAGGAACAGCGCTGGCTATGTGATAAGGGCACTTGCTATTAAAACAGGAAAGGATAAAAGGTTTTCTTCTCTCTCTCTCGCTCTCGCTCTCGACTTGCATCTAGGCTTAAGTGGTGCTGCACTGAACAGCTGCTCCACAATTTGGAAGAACCACTGCACAGGCCAGCTAGAAACAACAGGGAGCTATACAGAAGACTAAAGCCAATGCCAGCCCAAAATGTCAAGACTCTCTTTAAAGGATTGGATGTAGACATTTACCTTTGGACTCTAAGCATCAAGTGGGCACATACTGTACAGTACATAAAACACTTGACTGAAGCCTCTCTTGTTGAACTTTCAATGGAAAATGAGGAGGATTTCTCCTGATGATGTGGCTTATTGGATTGCTTGTGGACCCGGTGACTGTCAGCACCACAATGGGCCATTTGACAAGTCTTGCCAGCATTTCAATAGTGACAAACCAGTAAGGTATTGTTCGCAGAAACTTTTTGTTGGTACAAAAGCCAATGAATGGCAAGAAATACAAAAAGAAAGTGGTTATTGTATTCACCATCAACAGGATCAGCTTATTGTTTTGTTTGAAAACTGTTTCCTCCTAAAAATTTCTCAAATTTTCTTATAAGAGATTATTTCAGTGACTGGTTAAATGTTATTATAATTGATAATCAAGAAATAAAAGCACTACTCACCGAAACTCTATGTTAACGTACTTAACTCACAGAAAAGATGCTGGGTTGGGGCAAACGTTGGAGAAACAAATTCAGGAATTGTGTGAATGTATTGACATGTGTCATAGCTGTTATTCATATGTTAGTTGAATGTGGCTTCACTTTTCAAGGAACAGAAGAAAGGTTTGGATCATAGCAAAATGGGGATTTTAGAGCTGCTTGAACACATAAGCCAGTTTGATCCATGTTTAACAGGCCACATTTTCAAATAAGGTATTTCTGGCAAAGGAAATCCTTCTTACCTATCCAAAACCACCTGTGGGGTACTCATTCAACTAATGGTACAAAAGGTCCATGTGCTCATTGTTGACAAAGTAAAATATTGTTGTTATTTTAGCTTGTCAGTTGATTCAACACCAGATCTATCACATATTGATCAGTTTAGTGTTGTACTTAGTTAAGAGGTGGACAGCCTATTGAACACTTTTTAACTTTTCTTGAAATGAAAGGCCATACTGGTATGGAAGTGGCAAACCAGGTGTTGCAGTACTTACGTGAAGTTTGCAGGCTAAACTTTTCAAAATGTAGGGTTCAGTCTTAAGACAATGCTGCCAACATGCCTGGTCATTAGAGATGGGCATGAATTAAAAAATGGTGTTTTGTTTGTTGTTTGTCGTTGAGAGGTCCATTTCGGTTCGTTTCCGTTTTTCGTGAATTTTTTGGAAAAAATTCATTTTTGTTATTTTGTTTTTTCATTTGTCATTTCTACCCGCTTTTTGTGCGATATTTAAAAGCATTTCTGTGCATGGGCGCCCCCCAACGCCCCAGACCAGAGGGAAAACAGTAAAAACACTAAAAAAATTGATGCTGGCAGAGACACAGTATAGACTAGGTTCTCAGGGAGGCTGCAAAGATAGCAGCGGACATTGCCCAGGGTGCAGGGCAGCAACAGAGTGACTGCACTGCAGGGCAGGGGAGGGTACTCACTGAGAGGTACGCACACATGCACACAGGGAAGCTGCAGGACTGAAGCTAGAGTCGCAGAGACAGCAATCCCACCCTAACTCCCACCAGAGACTGCAAGGAGGTTGGGGGCTGCCAGAGCTTTTTATGCCTTCTGTGGCTGCCAGGCCTGCCCAGTCTGCAACCTAGGCATGCTATTGGTTGAAGTTGTCCAAGAATTTACATGATCCCATCACATGGCTTGCCTCCATGTTGTGGCTGGAGTGGTGACATCCATTTTGTCATCCTTAAAGGGAAAAGAAAAATACATCGCGATGGGAGAAGACAAAAACAAACGTTTTAAGGACCCTAACACCCTGGTAGGTAATAATTTCAAATAATTATCGCATTATTGCTGCATTTTTATGGATGTTCAGGGCGTTTTAATACCCAAGAAATCAATATTAAGCATCTGGGAGCCATTTTGGGTTGATGTCCCCTAACTCCCCTTAAAGGAAAAAAAATACAGCGATCTGAGAAAAGATATAAATGCACGTTTTAGGGACCCCAACCCCCCGGTAGGTATTATCAGACAGTATAAATAATTATCACTGCATTTTTATGGATGCCCAGGGCATTTTTTAACATTTGAAACAGCTCATTTCATTGTGTGTCACCATTAATGGAAATGAAACGTAACAAACACATTTTTTCTGTAATGAAATGCTGCTTCATTTTGTTTCATTTTGTTATGTAACAAAATGACAAAACAACATTTTGTTTTTCATTTGGTGCCCATCCTTAGGATGCAGCAATTTTACATGAAGTTTAAGGCGTCTATACCCCAGCTATGTGACCAGCCCAAGCCCCTGCCACTCTAGATAAGGCTTCCCAGGAATTCACCAGCTTATCTGATCCCTGGCATGTAGGGCTGTCTCCACTCCTTGTGATGCTTGGTTACTGTAACTAATAAAAAGCCTTGAGCCCGGCTAGCTCAATCAGGAGAGAACAGTACAGGGCTCGGCATGCTTGAACCCACCAATGTGTCCATGTGTAGGTAATCCTACAATCAGCAGTAACATATTTACTGTGATGGGCCACTGTGTTACCACCAGACTGGCACCATGTGATGTTACAAATACAAGGCAAGCAAGGGTTGAGAGGGTACCCAGAAATCCTTTGGGATCAGCTGACCGGAAATGTGCATGAAATAAATGGACAAAGAATCCAGGTGGCATCCAGATAACCAGGTAAGTTGACAACTCAGAGATGGGAAACATAACACTTTTCAGCAGATGAGCAAGTATCAGTTGCCACCAGTCCTAAGGGGCTTACACACACAGCAAGTTCTACACTCCAACTTAGACTTAAAGAAAGCTTATCACTAGCTTACAAATTTTTCCCTTCCCCTTGCAGGTCATCTACCATTGCTGCCAGCACATGTGTAAACAAGTATCTCAAATGTAGCAGGACTGGTACTCCACTCCCTGCCTGACTCCAAATAGTGCAATAGGTGCAAGTGTTTGAATTCACTGCTTGCTTTACTTGATTCTGTTCTGAACACCTGAGTTCTTGTGTGCCAGTATTCTGCACAAGTAACATGGCTGAAAACATTTTCACACTGAGCAGTGAGCTCCAATGATGGCTGGGAATGGGCGGGCAGGGGTGCCCAGGCTTTGTAGCTACCCCACACATGCAATCAAACTTATTCGTTCCCCAGCACAATTCACTCTGATATTTTTCTCCTCCTTTGGAGACCCAGCAACAGATAGCAGCTCCAGACAATTTATTTATTTATTTATTTATTTATTTATTTATTTATTTATTTATGCATTTATGCATTTATGCATTTTCTGGGCAACAAATGAAATAATTAATAAGCATAATTGGTAACCAGGACTGTGGTACCAGCCCTTTGGAATGGGTGGATCTGCATCAGACTACCTACATCTCAACCTTTAAGAGGGAACTTTAAATGATTCTTTAAAAACAGACCTTTAATGGGTGAATTTGCAAAATGTGTGCTGCTTCATGGATAACGTCTTAGTATTCTTGGTGTGTTTCTTATGGAATCCTAGAATCATGAATTTGGAAGGAGTCTATAAGGCCATCATGTTAAACCCCCTGCTCAATACAGGAATACAAGGATGTATGCCAGGGAGCTTGCAAGATTACAATCTGCCCCATTCAACCTGTGATTAGAATAAACAAACAAACTTTTAGCTCTCTGGCTGTAACTCCATTTTGATGGCTGTATCAGCAGGGCAGATTACCCGGTTTCTTTTAAAATATCACAACTTAGTCAATAAAAATAACTTCTCTGTAGGCACAAGTAAATATAAAGGAGATTTATTTCTAATCAAAAATACAAAATAATACTAAGAAAGATTCAAGATGTAGCAAAAACAGCAGATATAAAAAGTAAGTAAGATGTAAGCAAATGTAAGATTATTTTCCCACAGATTTCCCCTGTTTACAGAGACCCATGGCCTGACTAAAAGTCTAACCCTAACTAATCATGCATTGCATAACTCAAGCCGGTGAAGAATGAATAATGGTGATTCTCCTAGAATATTATGTTTTGACTACCTTCTGCATTCCTTAGATGACTTTTGTACTGTAGAGTGAAAAGTGCTTTTAATATCAAGTCTAAGAAAATGACACAATGTCCCATCATCCATAATTTCCTTACAGCACGCATGTCCAAACTTCGGCCCTCCTGATGTTTTGGACCACAACTCCCAGAGTTCCAAACCTGTATTTCAAATTAGACATGGGCACGACTTAGCAGAATTCCCGTTTCCGTTTCCGTTCCTCGTTTCCGTTACGGAACAGAAACGGTAACAGGAATTACTCCGACAGAACTCGAACTCGAACCGACTAAAGAATAATTGGGTCTGATTTGATGTTGTCTTTCCTGGCATCGCGGCGATTCCGTGATGCCAAGCAAGCGGCACAGAAAAAAAGTGGTTGTTTTTTTTTTTAAAAAAAACCCCTGATTCCCGGCCAAAAAGCAGGCGAAAATATGCCTGCCTGAGAGTGCACCTACCAGAGGGGTGGTTTCTG
>JAHTLZ010000275.1:24389799-24401990 GCA_023846285.1 Phrynocephalus versicolor
TGTTTGTTTGTTTGTTTGTTTGTTTGTTTGTTTGTTTGTTTGTTTGTTTGTTTGTTTGTTTGTTTGTTTGTTTGTTTGTTTGTTTGTTTGTTTACAAGATTTTGTAGCCACTCCACTACCAAGAAGTCTCTGGGCATGTATGTCCAAGGCAAAATGTTAAGTAGCCCCTGTATATAATAATATAAATAGCTCAATCCCTGGCTTCCTTTAAAAACTTGGCTGTTCAAGGAAGCCTTTGGCAATGGCTAAGGGTGTTTGGTTCTCCCCGTGTTTGTTGTTTGTTTTGTTTGAATTGTTTTGTGCCTCATGCCAAGTATATGTTTGTTGTCTTTGTCTTGTACTATTATTATTATTATTTTCTTGGATTTTTTCCAATGTTGCCTGATGTAAACTGCCCAGAGGTCCCATTCGGGATAACTGGTGTGGTAAATAAATAAATAAATAAATAAATAAATAAATAAATAAATAAAACCATTCTGAATTGCAATGAACTCTGCCAAGAGTTTAAACGGTCCAAGATGGGATAATTGGACAGTCAAAAAGAGTACATTTATAGGGTACATAAGGAAAAGCATATGAGACTCAGCAGAAATGGTAGAAAGACTCAGTCACCTGCCCTGCAGATATAAGCATACACAAACAGTGAAGTGCAACATGGAGTCAAGCCACATTCAGTTCATTAGATACAACAATGATGGTGGCAAGGCTAGCTCACAGAATGGGAGATGTGTGAATGCTGGCACATTCTTCACGGCATCCTGAGTTAACAATAAGGACTAGAGATGGGCATGAAATGAATTTTTTTTTCATTTCATTAGTCGTTATTCACTTCGTTATGTAATAAAATGAATAATGACCCTAGGGCCAAATTTAACACGAAATGAACAGAACTGAGAAAAATTGGTTCAGTTAGGTTCATTTCGTTAATGGGGGGCGGAGATGTCTCCTACCTGGTGCTGGTCTGGAGGTCCTTGAGAGACGGCGACTGGGGGGGGGGACCAACAACGGGTAGTGTGGCCTGGTCGGCAGTAAAAATAAAACAATAAAAAATTAAAATTAAAATAAAAAATAAAAAATAAAGGGAGCGCCAACAAGGCCCCAGGGGTGGTCTGGTCGGCACCCTAAAATCTTTAAAAATATAAAAAAAAACAAAAAAAAACAGCGCTGATGGGGCCCAGGGACTGCGCAATCGGTGCTGAAAGAAAATAAAAAATAAAAAAAGTCCCATGCCACAGCTGGGGCCAGGAAACCCGGAAGTAAAAGAAGTGCCCACCTGGCCCCAGGGGCCGTGCAGTGTGTGCTTGAAAAAATAAAAATAATTTAAAAAGGAGCACCGATGGGGTGCCAGGGGTGACCTGGTCGGCACCATAAAATCATTTAAAAAAAAAACCCAAGCTCCGACGGGGGCCCAAGGGCTGAGCAGTCGGCACTTAAAAAAAAAAAAATAGTACTACAGCTGTAGCGCTGGCCAGGAACCCGGAAGTAAACGAATCGTCAGGAGGGGGGAAGATAAGTTACAGAGCCCCCTCTTTCCGCCCATCCCATGGGGAGGGGGCAAGAGGGGGCTCTTTAAGCTAATCTATCCCCCTCCCGATGTGAAACCTATTTTCCCCACCCCACCTCTCAGCTGCTCCTTGCTGGCTTCCCTGCACCTTGTTTTCTGGGGAAACGGGGAGCAGGGGAGCCAGTACGGAGCATCTGAGAGGTGCTGGCTTGGAGCCAGCGCAGAGCAGCTGAGAGGCGCTTGCTGGGGGAGCTTTTTCCCCCACCCCACAGTGGCTGGAGGGAAGATTAAGCCCACTCTTTACCCCAGCCACAGTTGCACAAGCACCACACACACACACACACACACACACACACACACACCAAAACGAAAAACGAATAAATGGACCAACAAAACAAAACGAACCGGTCCCCTCAACAAAACGAAATGAGACTAAATGTCATCTTTCGTTTTGTGCCCATCTCTAATAAGGACATAACAAATATGCTCAATTGTTCTTTCTGTCACTGATCTATCATCGATCTGTCATTTCTCTGAACAAAAAGATATCTTCTCTCACTGAACAATCTGGAATTAAAAGAAATGTTCACCTATGGTGAGATGTTGGCCCAGCATGAGTGTTCAAAGACCAATAATTTTGTTTTAGTCAAGCAACAGCACTAGCCTCCACCCCAAAAGCCACTGTTTCTATGTATGTGCATAACCTTGCATTTTACCCTTCATTTAAAATTGTCACAAAACACAAGTTTCGTATACATACAATACACATATTTCTGTGACCCCCTCAAAGGAACATATTAAAAATGCATGTAATCTCGCTCATTCTCTCTCAAAAAAGCACCAACCCTTGAGGACAGAAATTCTACACATTTTTTTTTTGTTTTGTTTTATCTGTGGACATGAATGTCCTCAATCAGTTAGAGTCTGGAATCAGTTACTTTATTTATTTATTTATTTATTTTTGCATTTATATCCCGCTTATCTTCAAACGAACTCTACCTGTCAAGTTGTAAAGAAGGGAGTTCCTAGTCAAATTTCTAGGCTCCATTAGGCTCAAGACATGAAGTAGAATGCCTTTGGGGCAAGCTGACCTGTGAAACTCAGAGCTACTGGATTGCAAAGAAGACTTGGGAACTCTTCCCTCAATACAGCTATGGCAGTGCAACTGGAAGCCAGGAGAAGCTGAATCACATAGCCAGCCAGGTTACAGGCTAGGCTAATGCAGGATTTTTGCTGCCTGTGGCAAAGAACAATGGGCAACATTCTCTATCATGTTCTATCTGAAGACTGCAAACTACTTACTTTATTTCATGGCAGGGCTAGCTCTGATTTGAAAAGGTGATATACAGTATAGAGAGAGGCTTGGTTTCTTTTTCTCCATTTATTTTTTAATATGCTTTATCCAGAAAAAGAATGATGGCTTCCACTTTAAAAGGCACTTTAGATATGAGGATACAACAGTGTGTGTGTGGTGGTGGGGAACCCATGTGCATAAATGGGCCTTTTCTCACAACCCCTAAGATCCGTTGGCCCCTTAAATTCAGACCAGAGATCTTGGGGGTTCGTTGCTCTTCCTTCCTCCCCACCACTCCTCACTTCCTTGCTTCTGTCTGCGTGAGGGGAGGGAGGAAAAAAAGCCTTAAAAGGGGACAAAAGAATAAAGCCTTACCTGCCGGTGGAAGTTGCTCCGAGCCCCGGTCACTTCCTGGTTCCTCTTAAAGGGGTGGGAGGCAAAAAAAACAACAACAAAAAGAAGCAAGGAGAGCCTGGCACTCTCCGCATCAAAATTTTTCACTCTCCCAGAGCAGGTACTTAAAGGTGCGCTGGGTCGCGGTTAGGTGGGTGGGGTCGCACTTAATTTTCTGTTAGCTCTGGAGCTGGTGGGGAAACATTTTTAAGCTCCGGAGCTGGGAGCCATTTGCAGCAGAGCTTAGGGGTCGTGTATAAATGCCCAATGCCAATAAGCAAGAACCAAGTGCCAAGGTAGTGATAAAAAGTTGAGATGTGTATCTTGTGCATTCAAAACGTTGAAAGAGTTGTAAGGTCACAAATCTATCAAATAACAGGAGGTGGGCATTTATCTGTCCATTGTTATTGCAGAAGGCTTTTCAGTCATCAAATGGATAGGCCAAATCTGCACTGGAAACTTGGAAATAAGCTTGCTCCAGATGTCCCGATGTAAATTGTTAGATAAAGTCGTAGCTTTGTTTCAGCATAGATATGTTTTCTCTCTCCTCCGGTTTTAATCAGGATGCCAAATTTTTAGTGTATATTAGTCAGAAGACAAATGGCTATTAAAATAGAAGATTTTGAAGCCCATAGATTCTACAGTAATCAATGAAAACAGTTGTCCTATAATATACAATATTTGGATGGGAGTAACAATCTCTGTGGCGAAACTCTCACACCAAGAGCTCCCATATGCCAATTATATTTCACTGGTTCTAAAAAAAAATAGCACTCTTCAAAAGCAATTCTACAACCAACAATGAGCTGATGCTATTAAAAGTACAGTGATTTCCATCAATTCAAGGAGCAGATTCACAGTATATGTGCTTGTGTGACCAATGAGTGTCTTAAAATACCTCACCAATCTATGTTTGGTTGTTTGCTCTCTTTGTAAGCCTCTGGTGAACCAGAGTTCTCTGGCTAGTATGAAGTCTATTAAAATATAAAATGCAATAATGTAATAAAAGTGATGGCTAAAGACAACAGAGTGTAAAAACAAAGATAAAGTCAACAGAAAAGCTAAATTAAAAGCATCAGCAGAATATGAATGGCAGCACAAACACAGTTCTTAAGATGCCTAGGAGAAGGACTGGAGTGTGAAACACAATCCTTGGCTTCAGATGCAGCTTTACCACAACAGCCAACAGCCCTGCTGCTTCCTGCCTCGTCTCAGACAGATGTGCCTGGTGAAAATCACCTCGCCAAGAACTTTACATCTAAATATAATCTCCTGGCAAACCACATCTTTTGCCATGTTTAGACGTTTATCCACAAAAGACTAATTATTTTTTTAATTAGTGGTGTATAAAGGTATCACCTATAGCCATGTTGGTGACCCTATGGCAGTGATGGCGAACCTTTTAGAGACCGAGTGCCCAGGCTGCAATTCAAAACCCACTCTTTACCTGAATACAGGTGACTGTGAAGGGGCAATGTCGTGTGCCCACAGAAAGGGCTCCGAGTGCCGCCTTTGGCACCTGTGCCATAGGTTTTCCAACACTGACCTATGGCATAGGTGCCAAAGGTGGCACACAGAGCCCTTTCTGTGGGCACCCGACATTGCCCTCTCACAGCCATGACTCTTCCCTTTCCTCTCGGAGCACGCCACTGTGCTCCATACAGAGAGCCGGGCGAAAGGGAGGCAGCGGCTTATGGGCTTATTCGTAGCCCCAGTTGACTCTCCAGCCATGCCACTCTGGGCATCCCAAAATCGGCATGGCAGGAGAGTAAATGGGGGCTATGAAATAGCCCACAAACTGCTGCATCCTTTTGCCTGGCTCTCTGCACAGAGCCATTTTGAGCGAGGGCACTGTGGCCTGCTCTTTGGTCCTTGCTTTCCCAAAGGGTAGCACCCAAAGCATTTGCAACCCAGGGTACCACTTTATTCAGGTTAAATTGCTGTATAGGCACTTTGTGAAAAATAAGTGGATTTTGAAACGCAGTTTGGGCACTCGGTCTCTAAAAGGTTCACCACCGTTGACCTATAGCCTGTTCTTGAATTTGTATTTTGTAATGGCCGTGCAGCTCCCCACTCTTGATTCCAATAGAAGAAGAAGTTCTTCAAACAATAAGCAAGTGTCATCAAGTTAATTCTGAGTTCTGGTGATACTTTCTGGGGTTTTCCAGGTAAAGAGTATGCAGAGGTTGTTTACCTCCTTATTATTAACAAGAACATCCCACTGTTTTGATGAGCAGAGAAATGTTTCAATCTCTCAAGAAAAAGAAGTCCAGTTGCCATGACTCAACTTCCAGACAGTGTGACAAGGTTAGTTCTCCACTCTGTGCCTTGCTTCTAAAAGCACTGACGGATCATTGTCTCTCTCTTCTGTCCTCTTGAAAATGCCTTTTTGGTGTGTCGGCATTGGGCAAAACAACACATGTACAAACAACTTCACAGCGAGGCTGCAGGGACCATTTTGGGTATAAGTAGTGATAGATGCTCAGACTTGAAAGTCTGGTAAGAAAAAAAATGAAACTTTCTCCTTCTTCAATCCTGTTCAGCCTGATAATGTGTTCCCTATCTGAACACCTGGAAGAGCTGAGCAATTGATATTTCAGTTGGTGCCATGAGACATAGAAATCCAATTGCAGATTAGTGGGTGGTCATGAGAATTTAAATGTGCTGTTCTTGCTAAAGGTATACATGGTTCCCAAGTTGGATTCAGCTGCTTAGGGGGAAAAACACCCAAGGGGGAATATGAAATATTCTCTGAAAATATCAAAATGACATGCCGTAGCAGTGTCAAATGTAAATTTAATAATAGATTTCTTTAGATAAGCGAGAAAAGATAAAGGGTCATATATAAATCAAGGAAATGCAGAAATGGATAACTGAATTTATTATATCTACACTACATTTCTATTTGCATGCTCAACCACTCTGAACAGCATGGCATGAACTAAAAAGAAGCCATGCAGCAATCCAAAACTGGTTTAATGGCCACTCTGTATGTGCAGGATGGCAAAAGAAGGAAGAGGCAGATGGATGGGATTGCCCTCAGCTTGGTGGATCATGGGTTCTCTAGTCTGCTTACGTTCTGGATGTTTTGCTTTGCAGTAGATGGTTGTTGCTGAGAAAGAGAGAGAAAAGAACTATTATAAGTTGATCACAAGAGGGTTCTCCTTGCTCGAGAAGAAAGTCTTCAATGATTAGATTGGCGGCCACACCTGGGAACCTTTCCTTTAAACAAGTAAGTTCTCCATATCCATCTAAGAGCAAGTAGAGAGAAATTACATACTTTTAATTAAAGCAGAAAAACATAAAGCCTCTTGACAAAATTGGCAGGCAGTGTGCTTAAAGCAAAGCAAAGGAAGCACTCCTCATAATTTAAGTATCCATCACTGTCACTGATTGCTCCAAAATACGGTGTGGGAAAGCACTAGTGATGGGGAAAATGTTTGTTAGTAGGTGCTTCCCGACATTTGCAAATTTCCTCATAAACATGTTGGAAATAATTCGACAATGGAAAACCGACTTTGGACAGGGCCACTCTGAACGGCAATGTTGCTTTGCATCCAGGCCAGCTTCCCAAGCTTTTGAGACAATATTCTACTTCTCTCTCTTCTGCCTTTCCTTTCCCATTTATCACAGCTTGAAAGATTTTTGCAGCCGGTCAGATCCACTGAAGATTCTTTCTTCAAATGTTGCAAGGCCAATGATGCCAAATACTAAGAGGTGAGAATAAATATCAACACCACACCCTTGAGAAACTCTCTATAGTTCTGAGTAAGCATGATAAGAAAACCTAATGCTAAGCAGGAATTATTAGTGTCACTTTATCAATTTCTTCTTAAAATTAGTTGTTAGTTAAGTAGATAAGCAAAAACTGTTTTTGCTATCACACAACACTAGAACTAGGGGTCACTCCATGAAACTTTTGGGTGCTAGATCTCAAACAAATAAGAGACACTACTTTTTCACCCAGAGGATCACTGGTATGTGGAACTCCGTGCCAGAAGTGGTGACAGATGTCAGCCTTGACAGCTTTAGGAAAGGATTGGATAAGTTCACGGAGAACAAGGGAATCAATGGCTATCATGATGGATGCCTAAGGACAACCTCTGGGTTGGAGAGATAGGCAGGATATCTCTCAATGCCATTTGCAGGGAATCATAAGCAGGTGAAGACATCTGCTTGGGAATATCCTGAAGCAAATGTTGAGTCACTGTGTGAGACAAGATGCTGGACTGGATTGGCTGTGGCCTGTTCCAGCAAAGCTGTTCTTATGTTCTTATCCTGCATTGTATATTTGGCAGATCTTGGAACTGATTGCAAATAAGATAGTTATTTGCTGAGCAACAGGTAAAGGTAAAGGTTCCCCCTGCACATGCGTGCTAGTCATGTCCGACTCTAGGGGCGGTGCTCATCTCCGTATTCAAGCTGGAAGAGCCAGTGTTGTGCAAATCCATGGTCATGTGGCTGGCATGGCTGCAAGGAAGCACTGGTTTTATCTTCACGTCTTTTACGGCGGTACCTATTTATCTACTTGCATTTTACATGCTTTCGAACTGCTAGGTTGGCAGGATCTGGGGTGAACAGCGGGAGCTCGCTCCACTGCGTGGCACCAGGGATTCGAACTGCCGAGCTGCTGACTTTGAAGTCAACAGTTTTCGGAGCCTTAGCTATTCGGAATACAAAGAAAAGTAGTGTCTCTAATTTCAGAGAGGAATTAGATACTAGTTTTCTTTATAAGCAGAGGTTTGAGTTAGGTGACCCTTGGGGTTCCTTTCAGCTCTACAATGGCTGCTCCGCCCGGCCTCGTGCCGCGCAGGGGCGTCTTTGCCGGCTGGTTGAAGGAGGCGGCTATTGGTTACGCCATTGGCGTAGCCTACGTCCAGGGAGCGCGCCCTTTATAAGTTCTCGGCGCGCTCCCCACAGCCTGCCTCCGCAATCGCCGGTTTCCCCGCCCTCCCGCCACGGTTTATCATGTGCTGGTGATGCTTTGCTGGTCGCTTCGGGGCCGGATGGGAATTTTTGACCATTTCTCTGATTGGCCTTGAGCGGTGGTGTTTTTTCACCCATCCCACCATTCACATATTGGCGGTGGGTGTTGTAGGTAATAACCCTGGTCACAACTGGCGGGTAGCGCATAAAAAGTTAGCCCAGCACAAGTGCATACCACAAAGAAAGAAGAGCTCACTTAAGTCCAAGAGGACACCGGCATGGTTAACAAGTGGAGTTAGAGAGGCTCTAAAGCACAAGGAGAGGTCCTTCAGTAAATGGAAATCCTCCCCAAATGAGGAAAATAAAAAGGAACACAAACTCTGGCAAAAGAAATGTAAGATGATAAGGGAGGCAAAGAAAGACTTTGAGGAACGAATGGCTAGCAATATAAAGGGTAATAATAAAAGCTTCTTTAAATATGTTAGAAGTAGAAAACCTGCCAGAGAACCAGTTGGCCCTCTGGATGGTGAGGGAGGAAAAGGGGAGGTTAAGGAAGACTTGGACATTGCAGAGAAATTGAATGAGTTCTTTGCGTCTGTCTTCACGACAGAGGACCTTGAGCGGATTCCGCTGCCTCAGCCGCCACTCTTGACTAAAGAATTAAATCAAATACAGGTTAAAAGAGAGGAGGTTTTAGGACTAATTGATAAATTGAGGATTGACAAGTCACCGGGCCCAGATGGCATCCACCCAAGGGTTATTAGGGAACTGAGAAATGAAATTGCAGATCTCTTAACGATTATATGCAACTTGTCTCTTAAAACGGCCACAGTGCCGGAGGACTGGAGGATAGCAGATGTCACACCAATTTTTAAAAAAGGAAGGAGGGGGGACCCGGGAAACTACAGGCCGGTTAGCCTTACATCTGTCCCAGGGAAGATGGTGGAAAGCCTCATCCAAGAGAAAATCTTAAAACACATAAAAGAACAAACCTTGCTGAGAGAAAATCAGCATGGCTTCTGTAAGGGTAAATCTTGTCTGACAAACCTCTTAGAATTTTTTGAAAAGGTCAACAGGCACGTGGATTTGGGTGAACCGGTTGATATAGTCTATCTGGATTTTCAAAAGGCTTTTGACACAGTCCCTCACCAAAGGCTGCTGAGAAAATTGCACAGTCAGGGGATAAGAGGGCAGGTCCTCTTATGGATTGAGAACTGGTTGAGATCCCGGAAACAAAGAGTAGGTGTCAATGGGAAATTTTCACAATGGAGAGAAGTGAAAAGCGGTGTGCCCCAGGGCTCGGTCCTGGGACCGGTGCTTTTCAATCTGTTCATAAATGACTTGGAGACAGGGATAAACAGTGAGGTGGCCAAGTTTGCAGATGACACAAAACTTTTCCGTGTGGTAAAAACCAGAGAAGATTGTGAAGAGCTCCAGAAGGATCTCTCTAAACTGGGGGAGTGGGCTGAGAAATGGCAAATGCGTTTTAATGTAACCAAATGTAAAGTAATGCATATTGGGGCAAAAAATCCAAACTTCATCTATCAACTCATGGGCTCTGAGTTATCCGTGACGGATCAGGAAAGAGATCTTGGTGTGTTGGTGGACAGCTCCATGAAGGTGTCTCCCCAATGTGCGGCAGCGGTGAAGAAGGCCAATTCCATGCTAGGGATTATCAAAAAGGGGATTGAAAATAAAACAGCCAACATTATAATGCCATTATACAAAACAATAGTAAGGCCCCACCTGGAGTATTGTGTACAATTCTGGTCACCGCATCTCAAGAAAGACATAGTGGAACTGGAAAAGGTGCAGAAGAGGGCGACTAAAATGATTAGTGGGCTGGGGCACCTCCTTTATGAAGAAAGGCTAAAACATTTGGGCCTCTTTAGTCTGGAAAAAAGGCGCCTGAGGGGGGATATGATTGAGACATACAAAATAATGCAGGGTATGAGTAAAGTGGATAGAGGGAAGCTCTTCTCCCTCTCCCAAAATACCAGAACTAGGGGACATACACTCAAATTGAGGGCTGGGAGAGTAAAAACTGACAAAAGAAAATATTTTTTCACCCAGCGCGTTGTAAGTCTATGGAATTCCCTGCCACACAATGTGGTGATGGCATCTGACCTGGATGCCTTCAAAAGGGGACTGGACAGATTCCTGGAGGAGAAGTCCATCACAGGTTACAGACCATGATGGAGATGTGTAATCTCTAGGCTTTAAACCAGGATACTTCAAGGGCCAGATGCAGGGGAGTGGTATCAGGAGACAGATATCTAGTCTCATGAGCTCCCAGATGCATCTGGTGGGGCCGCTGTGAGATACAGGAAGCTGGACTAGATGGGCCTTTGGCCTGATCCAGCATGGCTCTTCTTATGTTCATTTAGGTCCCGAATCTAATTACATCTTCACGTCTTCGGCAGCCTTCCATTAATAACCCAATAGGATTTAGTTAGGGAGCAAATAATAATAATAACCCAAAACCCTAGGAGGGCTGCCAACCTTTAATCAAGCGTTGATGGCAAAAGATCTCGTTGGCATCCTCACTGCGGCAGTTCAACGGGCCGCAGGAAATTGGTGGAGTAACGGGACCTAATCAATTTGTTGTTACCATTTTGATGATGCGCTACGGCTCAGGCCCTCCTAAAGTTATTGTTCATTGATAAGTAATTTAAATTCGTTACTGTAGTTAATAAAGTTGTGGCCCTTATTTAACCCAAGTGGAACGTGTGTCGCCTCTTTCTTTCAACCTGGCCCGGCAATTGCAAATTTATGTGACTTTTCTACTCTCATATTTTCATGGCACAATATCAGAATTTCCCACTAGAGGGAAATGGGGAGCATATGGGTAATGGCAACAAGATGGATTATCAACAGAATATGCATGAGATGGCCATCACAATTATCTGGGTGACCCCAATTAATGAGTAACACATGAAAGACCTTATTTTGGTTCCTCGTCCCTGCATTTCCGGGGGTTGAAATCTGTTTCCCTCTGCTTGCTTCATCAGTTCTCCAAAGACTTTCATCTTCTTTTGCATTTTTTTTCCAGATAGATATGAAGTATACTTCACACATACCCTACAAAGATATATTTTCATATGAGCAGAGAGAGGTAGGAAAACAATGTGAATAACGTACTTTTTAAAAAATTAAAAGCTGGAAGAAAACACTTTATGAAATTTCTGGAGTATATAAGGTGTCTGTGGGTTTTGCAGTAGCGTGATGAGTTGCTCCCACTGCCATTGATGGGTTTATTTTATTTATTTTATTTTATTCTTGTATTTATATCCCGCTTATCTACTACATGTAGTACTCTAAGCGGCTAACAAAGCAATGTAAACAAACAACAACAATAAAATACATCAGTAGACAAAATCAGCAAAAATAATAAGACAGCATAACATGTAAGATCCTCCAACATCCCAGCATGTGGAGAAACGAATCCTAACAGGTTAAAAAATTGGACATACCAAGCAGACTGAATATAAACAATGGCGATGGCGGGCGAAGGGGAAAAAAAAAAAAAACCTAATTGAGGTCGCCAAAGGGTTGTTTTAAGCAGGGCTTCAGTAAATGAAATTGATTGCCAGCCATTGATTAGGCATCGCCTTCAAGCCCATGCAGATCAGATTGGCTGTGTCGTTTCGGCATGTGGGGAAAGAAGAAATTGTGAGGCAGAATCACAAAGTCTCCAAATGTCAGTGGGAAATTGCTTTGTCAACACATGGTGCAAGGGCAAGGGCTTCAGCACATGCTATCTACACATTTGTCAAGGTGAGTGACATTTGCAGCAAATTAAATTGTCCAAACAGCTGTTGAAGCTTCTCCATTTCTTTCACTGTACTAAGATCTCCTTGTTCAGTCTGTCCGTGAGCAGTGATAGCAATGATTGCCACTGTCTTCTGGACAAGAAAGATGGCTCTGGCTTGGGGTATATTTCCTGTCCAAAAAAATATGTATGTTCAAAATCTATAAGTTTAACAGCAGAGTTATCTAGCTAGAGCCCAACAAAGCCAAGGAACTAGATGATGATGATGATGATGATGATGATGATGATGATGATGATGATGA
>JAHTLZ010000275.1:24405057-24424289 GCA_023846285.1 Phrynocephalus versicolor
AAGAAAGAAAGAAAGAAAGAAAGAAAGAAAGAAAGAAAGAAAGAAAGGGCAAATTTGCATCATAATTTTCTTACCAATTTCTGCTATGTTGTCACAAAGTGAAGCTAATTCTACCTGCTTAATGGTTAGTTGGTTTTCAGTTAAGGCACAGATAAATGAAGCCAGTAAACCGATTTTAGGAGAATAACTAGATAGCAGAAATGTAGAGCTTTTCAAGCTTATTTCACACATCACAGAATGCAAAAACCAAACAAAAAAACCCCAAAAATATCACTGTATATCAACAGCAATCTTTCCTGCCTCGGACCAGTGTGTGTGTATGGTTCATTAGTTCTCATTCTATTCTCTGTGCACTTTTCAATTCATACTTTGAATAAAACTTGAAAAGTGAAGAAGCCTTATAAGCCAAGTATGAAGAAACAATGGCCTCCCAGATATTTATAAAAGACACATCCATCAATACTAGCTATTCTGGCTGGAGTGGGTGAAAGTTGGAGCCCTGCAACACCTGGTCAGACACAAGTTCTCTTAGCTGGAAACATGGAATGTTTACAATTGTTGAGCATATGGATCAGTTCCACGTGGGTGGAAATTCAGATGTTACAAATACACCTGCATCACATGGATTCTCTGTGTGCGCTTTCCCACTTGACTCACACACAGGGATGCCTGCCAAATCTGTTGCAGTGACAGCTGCTGCTGAGGGGCTCTGTACAGAAAGTAACTTTCCCCTCAGTCAGTGTGAGAAAAATGTTCATCGGTGTAAAAATATGTGCATCTCAACTTTAGGATGTTGTATTGCCCCTCTAAGCCAGTGGTTCCCAACCTGGGGGCTGGGACCCCTTAGGGGGTCGAACAACTATTTCACAGGGGTCACCATGGGTCAGTAAAGAAAAAGGCACACACAGCTTGGGTCTGGAGGAGGGGGGGAGGAAGAGTGAGTTACAGCTTGATAGGTTGGAGGGGTTGTCAGTCAATGGCACCAGAGGCTGCAATTGGCTGAGGGTTTTCTATGGCACCTGTGGCAGTGGCCTGCCAAAGGAGGCTTGTGGCCTCTTATAAGCAGAGCAAGGGGTCACCACAACATGAGGAACTGTATTAAAGGGTTCTGGTATTAGGAAGGTTGTGGACCACTGTTCTAAGCCAAAGAAAAATTTAGTTCTCCAACCTCACCTCTCCGCCCCCCCCCCTACCATTCCATTGGGTATTGTGAGGGTTCTCCTTTTCCCCAGGCATCCCGTCCTTCAGGTTTCAATAAGGACATATTCTTAAAAGAATAAGCAGGACTTTTATTTTGTTCTTCCACTGCTAGGGAAGTTCTCTTCTTAATTACAGTTCCAACATCTCCAACTTCAGTAACACACGGTTTGTTTTTGGATTCAAACAATGGAGTAAATATAGACAACTCTAACTCCCCCCCTCTCCTTGGGGAGATTTGGCTCCACCATTTTTCTTCTCCTCCCTCTCGAAGAAGCTCGGCTCCCCCACTTGCACCCCAATATCTGAAGTAAGTTTGGCCCAGGACGTCTCTGGCGGTGGGATCTGAAGGGATAATCTTCTCTCAGGGTTAACCCCCTCCCGGTACAAGGTTTCCGGATTATTTCCTCCTCCTCCTTCAGTTTGGCTATCCACTTCTCCAAAGCCAACTCCTTCCGAATCTCCTTCCTCTTGCGGTTATACTCACGGGCTAGCATGACACACATAAATATTTGAAAATGCATCTGACTTATCTAAAATAGCAATGTCTAAATAAAAAAGGTAAATGTCAACCCCCCCATAGGTGTGCTAGTATGTTCAAGGCAAAGAGCCAGTGTTGTGCAAGTCTGCGGCCATGTGGCCAGCATGGGTACAAGGAAACACTGTTTTAATGTGTATTCAATGTATTAACCTAGGCAGCATCTTAAAGAGCAGAGACATGACTTTGCCAACAAAGGTCAGGATAGTCAAAGCTACAGGTATGTTTTTTCCAGTAGTGATGTATGGAAGTGAGAGCTGGATGAAGAAGGCTGATTGCCGCAGATTCTACACTTTTGAGCTGTGGTGCTGGAGGAGAGTCTTGAGAGTCTCCTGGATTGCAAGGAGATAAAACCTATCAATCCTGAAATAAATCAACCCCAAATGTTAACTGGAAGGACAGATTTTGAAGCTGAGACTCCAGTACTTTGGCCACCTCATGAGGAGAGAGGATGCCTGAGGGGGGCACGTGAGGGGGGGATATGATTGAGATGTACAAAATAATGCAGGGCATGAGTAAAGTGGATAGAGAGTCGCTCTTCTCCCTCTCACAAAATACCAGAACTAGGGGACATACACTCAAACTGAGGATTGGGAGAATGAGAACAGACAAAAGAAAATATTTTTTTTTTACCCAGCGTGTTGTTAGTCTATGGAACTCCCTGCCACAGGATGTGGTGATGGCATCTGGCATGGATGCCTTCAAAAGGGGATTGGACAGATTCCTGGAGGAAAAGACCATCACAGGTTACAAACCATGATAGAGATGTGTAATCTCCAGGCTTTAAAACCGGGGGTACTTCAAGATGCACGGGAGTGGTATCATGAAACAGATATCTAGTCTTGTGCACTCCTGGACATATTTGGTGGGGCCACTGTGAGATGCAGGAAGCCGGACTAGATGGTCCTTTGGCCTGAACCAGCATGGCTCTTCTTATGTTCTTATGACTCCTTGGAAAAGTCCCTGATGTTGGGAAAGATTGAAGGCAAAAGGAAAAGAGGACAGCAGAGAATGAGCTGGTTGGACAGTGTCATTGATGCAACCAATATGGATTTGACCAATCTCAGGGAGGCAGTGGAAGACAGGAGGGCCTGGCATGCTCTGGTCCATGGGATCACAAAGAGTCGGACATGACTTAACGACTGAACAACAACAACAGCGGCAACAACAACAACAACAAGTGTATTAATAGGAAAGAGATATTTAAAATATTTAAAGCAGTAGAGTTGATGAAAACCGAGGAAGTTTCCCCATAATCCCTTTTAGTGCCCCAACCCAGCAAAAGTGTCACAGGGTCATTGTCAAATAACATTGCCCGTGATTCTATTATGGTGCAGACTAACCATCCATGGGCTACAGAACAGGATAGCTTCTCTGAATCAAAGAAAAACAAATGGAAAACCCTGCAGGCCTACCTCCTTGCCAAAAAGGAGTGGGAGAGCTCTAAAAAGGAGTGGGATGGAGTTCTCTTAGGGCTTTGTCAGATTGGCTGTTTGGGGTGTGGGGTGGATAGGGCTACAAAGGGTCTTTTGAGGTCAGGTTGTGGAGCAATGCCTATTTGGCAAGCTCTTCCCATATGAACTGCAAACAATGCCTTGTAGACTAATCGGCTGTCAATTAAGCACTTGATATAGGAGGGCCAGGGGAAGTGAAATTGTTTTTAAAATGTCACTCGTCTCTCTCTTCCTCCCTGCTGTCAGTCTCCTCCCTTCCCTTCTCCCTGCTTCCTTTCCCATGTTCTTCCCACACCTTCTCTCCCCTCCCATGATGGCAGAGGCTGCTGAAGGATACTATCTCCAGCCTAAACTATGAGCCTGCCAAAAAGAATGCATGCCCTACTGCTGGGCAGAATGGTGTGCAGCAACTCTTAAAGGGGAAGAATGGACTGCTCTAAGTTGAAACATAAGCAGACACATACTTTTTTCCCCTGAGCCAAACCATGATGCCAGCAACCCATAAACCTAAATCAAAACATGTGTGACCACCGTAAACAGCACTACAAGTAATCTAAATAATAAGCTATTCTTACTCAGTCCTTTTAGGGTTTCCCTGTGCTCAGAGGGACAATTCACTCCTCCCCCCGCCCCCGCCGCCGCATTTCTGCCAGGTTATTATTGCTCTCCCGTAAAGGAGTCATCTGCATCTCCCAAGACCCATATGCAAAAACTGCACCAGATGAGGAGAGAAGAAAGAGAATTCTTGATGAGCAATAGAGCATTAACACTCAGCAAATGTCCTTTCCCTGCTCAGCTGCTTGGTTTTTGGCTTATTTAATCCAGGCTTCCCTAAAAGACCTACTCCCCAAAATAACACAAAAATGAATCAAGTACAATGAAAAACATCTGGCACAAAGTTTTATGTATGTATGTATGTGTTTTTTTATTTTGCATCTATATGGATAGATAGTCTATAGTATGTGTACAGCATGTATGTTATAGTTTTTATTTGTTAGTTTCATGATTTATGTATTCTTAACATTAAAGAATACATAAAACATGAAACTAACAAATAATATATATATAATAATATAATATTATATTTATATAATAAATGTATATAAATATGTATATAATACATATATTTATTTGTATATAGATGTATATAAACACACCTGTCATATCGCCACTGTAAATATGTACCTTTCCTCCTTCCCTAATAAAAAGGGGGAAGGGAAAAAAAAAGAACAGAGAGGACGGAAAAGATAGGAGACGGTGGAAGGAAATAAAATCTCATCTTTGCCACCGAAGTTACCGAACGTGCCGAGATCACAAGCCCAGCGGCTTGTCCAGTATTGAGCTGAGGAAAGAGAAAGGAGGCTGTTTTTAAATTTATTAATAGATTCTCTCCTCTCCCAATCGTCGCCCTCCCCCTCCCCCCGTTGATTTTTTTCCCATCCGAGATGTTGGCACAGTTGCTGCTGCTTTCGTAAGCCTTCGCGGTGGAGGCAGCGGGGGGGGGGGGAATCCTGTGCTTTTTTATTTATTTATTTAATGGGAGAAGGGAAATAGAGTAAAGGATGGTGGGGGGGAGAGAAAGAGAACCCGATTCCCGCCAGGTGCCCAGAACTGACACGCTTTCTGTTGACAAAGTGTTCCCAGAGAGTAACGAGGATTTAAGCACGGGTGGGGGTGGGGGTAACGTCCCTGCAGTTTGGCGGAGATGGGGGAATGAGGTCTCGTCTTCTTACACCAGAGCATCCCCCCTCCCGACACGTTCGGGAGTTTGGGGCTTTTGGGGGGGGGTTAGACACAAGCATCTCCCCCAAACCCTCCCAAAACTGATTACCCCGTCCCCTATTCCCCACCTCTCTCCTTCTCTCTCTCTCTCTCTCTCTCTCTCTCTGGCCGCGTCCTCCACCTCTCCCCGCACTCGGGTTGGTTTTTAATCCGCTTTCGGCGGGCGGTGTGGGGGGTGGGGTGCTCTTGCCTTCCCAGCGCCGTTTCCTTTTGGAAAGTCTTGCGCGCCCGCGGTGGTCGAGGCTGGGGTGAAAAACAAAAAACGGCAACAATAACAACAAGAACCTGATCGGGGCGGATCGATGGATCCTTGAGCTGCCGCATAGCCCCTTTGCTCGGTGCGGAAGCGGCAGATATCGGAAGAAGTAGAAAGAATTTCGAATAAGGGTGAATTCTCTCTCTCTCTCTCTCTCTCCGTCTCTCTCTCTCTCTCTCTCTCTCTCTGGTGCCTCTCCCCTCATCTGCTTCCCTCTTCCCTGTCTTGCAAACTGTGCAGGCTCTGCCATCTAGAGCACTTTATGAGATCACTCCAATCTGCTGGGTTTCCCCCTTTCTCATTCTCCCCTTTTTTCTATCCATCCGTCCGTCTGTCTGTTCATCTCTCTCAGTGCGTATGTGCATGGTACTGTATTCCCTTTACTGCCCCATCTCTCTCTCTCTTCTCTCTCTCTCTCTTTCTCTCTCGCACACACACACAAACACACACACAAACACATATACAAGCACGCACGCACGCACGCACGGGGTGGGCGAACTTGGGGACTTGCGGTAGTCACATCCATGTGGTACTCCGGGATGCCTTAGAAAACAGACCTCTGCTTAGCCTTTGGACAAGCGAGTCTCTTGGGAAGAGGGAGAAAAATAAGATTATCCCTTTTCTGTATTATATTATATATTTATTTATCTGTACACACATACCCTGGTCTTCTATCTTCTAGTCCACTGATCCCCCCCCCTTTTCCTCTCCCTTCTGTGGATATTACTGAGTAAGGAGTCTCAAGGATTCAGTCATTTGGACTTCGCTGAATCAGGCTCCATCTGCCAAGCTTTCTTCATTTTTGCATAGCTGGATCGACCGAGGATTCTAAAATTATTATTGCTGTATCTTCTTCTGAAGAAAAGGAGAAAGAAGAAGAAGAAAAACAGGAAAGGATGAACGGCATAGCAAGAAAGATTCAACCCCTCCCGGAGACGGTATTCCCAAACCAAGGATAAATGTGACTCCACAGAAGGTAAGTGCTGGGTATTTCCTGCAAACCTCTCCATGTGTGTAAGATCCAGATCATCCTAGAATATCAGGAAAAGACGGAGCGAAGGCTTTGAAGGGCATTAAGGGGGGTGGGGAGGTATAACTTTATCTCTATGCCCAAGGAGATGCTGGATTAAACAGAGATCCTGCAGATTACAACTCCCGCTCCCATTTTTTTTAAAAATGTTCGCTTTGCTCTTCAGTGTGAAAAAGGAGTTAGGATTTGTTGGTGGGTTGCTGTTTGTTTGTAGGTTGCTGATCGTGGGTTGCTTCGTGTTCTGTCTCGCCAAAACTGGCTCCTGCTAGAAATTGGAGATCATTCATGCTGGAGTACATCAGAGATCAATACGGATCTGGAATGGAGGAAGCAAGATTGGGTTACAGTGTTCAGTCCCAGAGTCAGAATTGTGAGGAATGGAAAGATGGTGAAATGTGGTGAAGCCTCCTAGGGATTACAGGGAAGAAGAACTTTGCGATGCGGATCTAACTCAGCAGCACACGGACAGCATACAGTTCAAGGACAGAGGGTCTTTTCAGATGCTGTAGGGGGAGGGAGGGGGGCATGGAAGGGAAGAGAGCCCGACTGAAGCCATTGAGAGGTAATAGAATGAAAATGGAAGGTCAAGGGAAATATTGTGTTGTCCATAGGTGGAAAAATTCCTTACTGGGGTGCAATGAAATGATTCCAGTGGGATTGGGCAGTCAAAAACTGTCAAAGGTGGTTAGACAGCAAATGGGCACCCCCCCCCCCCCAGAAGGAGGGTGCCATGATCATGTCATCAAATGTTTACAATTCTCTGAAAGAACTGGGTAGCTGCTTTGGAGATTTGGGTGTAGCATATCAGAACAAACTAGGTATGAGTTCTCTCTAGTTCTCTTTCTCGGACCTTTGCACTCCAACTCGAATGTACTGGAGATGGAATGTAACTAAACTGGAGAAGCAAAAACAAAACAACAACAAAAAGATGAAGAGAAAACAGCAGTGATGATGGGGGGTGTCGTTCAGCAAAAAGACTTCCGTTGGGGCATACTGTGGCGGATACACACTGATGACTTCTCCCAACCTCATGACCATAGAGAAGTGGACAGCCGTTGCACAGCATATGCACTTGAGCCTAGACTAAAACAGAAGGAGAATGTTTATATGGCTATATTGAGCACAGGGCATGGCTTCGTGATAATTTCCACTTGCTGGAGGTGTTAAAAGAAATGACAAAGAGATGAGGAGTTTTTATGCTTGAGAATAAGAGCAACTTTGTACTCTACTGAGAAGCAGCAGGGACGCTAGCAGACGGGCATTTTAACAAGGCCAACTTTTACATTGTTTTAATAGACTTCTAAACAAATGCATTGATTGGGTAAGCGGACAAATGATAAACTGGTTGACCAGGTCAACACTCATGTAGCATCTCTATATCAAGCACTGGGAAGTCAAACAAGTGTTTGCAAAAAATACCACTTATACCCATTTCAGGGAGAAACTAAGATATTCAAGATGTCACTAGGTGATGGAGGTGGTTGTGTGTGCAGGAGTCACTGCTATCTAAAACTAGGATGGCTGAATACTGCTTTTATTCCCATATATCGTGCTCCTCCCCTTCGATATATGTCTTAACATTAGCTTGCAATTAGCTGTATGTTGACACATGCCCAGTCTAGATTGTTTTCACATTCTTGTCAAAACTGAGCAAAAGCAAAGACGGCTGCATACCTCCTTAGAATTAATGATCTGCTGAAGGAGAGGTATTGCAGTGAGGAGGGGGAAATAATTTGAACAAAACCCCCTCTGATACCTGCTGTCATGGCTTTTGGAATCTGTGTCTTTTACATAAGGACTGCAAGATGATCGTCTCTGCAATATGACTATGATGAAATAAAAGAATATGAGGATCCAGCTTTCATTTCAGGGTGACTAATGTTCTAAGGCACATGGAAATCCTTCTAGCCAGTCTGTTTCCTAGTGCTACAGGCAGCAAAAGGGATGAGGGGATTTAGCTCTTTTCTGGTGCTGCCTGTGTTGTTCCCATTTGATAATACTTATTTCGCTTCACATGTGGAAGAGTTTGACCTCCCACTCGTGTGAAAACAGGAGCAGTTCACTTAGCATTGCTATGGCAGCTGCTCTGTCCCTTTCCTGCATCATGGGGTGATTGCTGACAGCTCCCAGACAGTTCCTTACAAGTCATCTCACTCTGTCTTTTTAGTGTGAGTCGTCTATCCATCCACTGTGACATTTGAAATGTGGCAGTCATGTTTGTTTGGGGAAGGAGTATATAGAATTGCTTCTTCTCCTTCTCCTTCTTTTTGGAGTGGGATGCTCCTCGATGCTGGCTCTATAGCGCATGGAAGTCTGCTGTGAAGCTGAAGGTTAAAACAGTTGTGTGTCTGTCATGAGTGGACAGGTGTACATCATTCGCCCTGTCAGCTTCTGCCCCCTTCACTGGAATGAAAAGAGTTCCATGGATGGCTCTGAGCACTGTTTTGTCCACGGAATATAGTGGAGAGAGTATGACGCTGGGCCAAAATCTACTCTTGTTCCTGCTTCCCGCCTCAACTTGCAACATCTTAAGTCATAAAGAAGAGGCTTCTGGGTTAAGATTTTCCGCCCAACTGTGTTTTTATAGCCCTTGTGTTTTGAATCACTCAGGACCTGTTAGGAGCAGCTCTGAGCTGAAATGTTGCCATTACAGGTTTGATTATAGTTAGGAAATTTTGATACCTGTAGCCGATTAAAATTGAATTACCAGGCATGAGGAGAGATTCTCACTGCTGCCGCCCCCACCAGACCAAGAACAATGCAACTGCACTTGGACCCTTCCTGGTTTTTAAAACAACATGGGCTAGACTGTTTCAAGACAGTGAACTCTGATCAGCTGATGCTTGTAACCATGTGAACATTCACTACTGGCTTTGGATAAATCTACTGGTTCAAGATGTGTCTCTGTCTATATCCAAGCAGCCACACATTCATAGCAGAAGGCATTTTGTAATTGTTGGTGACTAAACATCTCCCGTATGACTACCCTTTTACTGTAAACCCTGCAATGTTCCTATTTCCACAATGAATGAATGGCTGTACATCTGTAATACCACACAAACTATGGTGTAGTAATGTATGCTACCAAATTCAGCAATTCTAACATCTAAGGTAGCACACACTCTGGGATGAACAGATTGCTCTGCAATCAGTGAATTTTCTGTGGAAATTGTTTTTCATTGGCATTATAAATTGGGTTAAATGGAAGAAGCAGAACCCTCTCATTGTTCAATCTTGGGCTACTCAAAGGCCTGGAAAAAAATCTGAATTTTCTACATGTACAATCCAGGATTTCATATTATTTGAAGATTTTATTAAACTAAGTAGTACCCAGCTATAATAACTAAATAACTAGCTCATTAAATAAATCATTTATAATAGCATAGCCATTGCTGCAGAAGATGAAGAAAACAGTTTTAAAGGGAAGAATCTGCTTTTCAGGGTTTGGTACATCTTTTGAGCGTATGTGTGTATAATTGTGACCTTGTGCATAATTTCTGATCTGCTTTATTGATATGATCGTTATCAATGTACATATAATAGGCGAGGATTCAAATGCACTCTCCATCTTCTCTCACAGAGGTGTAAACTCATCTCTTTGGCAGCACTAACTCTGTTCCTAAACAGCTACATTGTCATCATTTCTCGGAGAAGTCAGAAAAGAGCAGTTTGGCACCAGTGGTGTCAGTGTGATCATTAGTATCTGGGACGTCACCTTATTAGTTGCCAAGTTGTGGATCCATGTAGCTGAGTAGTGCTTGTTGTGACAGTTGATAGCTCTTTAGCATCTCAGGGATCAAATCCAGGCATAATCTTTCTGGCCTTTGCATCTGGATTCTTTTAACTAGATCTACTGAGGATCCCAACACAGGGCCTTTATCTCTCAGCTCCAGCCTGGGTCCTTTAAAATGGCCTGGATTACCACACCCATCATCCCTGACTCGTGTTGCATGAGGCTGGCATGTGTTGCAGTCTAAAACAAGCCATAGGCAATGCACCTGCTTAGCCCTCATAGCTCTATGGGATGGCATTCTGGCTGACCTACTTCTGGTATATTATCATGGCACCTTCTGAAAGAGACTGGGTTAATAGAGAATAAACTATATACATAAATAATGGGCAGAGGCCAACTCTTTTCTGAAACTTACAAATGAGATCCATTTTTTTCCAGCGCCTAAGAGACTATTGGGAACTCATATTATGAAAGCCTGTTTATATCATCAAACTCTAAGGGCTTATTAAAAAGTATGTGAATTTGTTAAAAGTCTCCTGATGATAATAACAGAACATGCCAAACATTAACAAGGAGAATTGTGATGGGAGAGTCCAACCATGTAAAGATGCATTTAAGGAAAGTATTACTCTTTCCCTCTGTTGCCAGATTAACAGAAAACTATATATTGCTCTTTTAGATTTTATTACTTGTAGTCAAACATGAGGAGAAGTTGTGGGCCTGTTGATAAGCAGGCTCAGTCTCCCCCTTGACAATAAATTCACTGCAAAACACTGCAGAAAAAAACAAGCAGAACACTGTACCCAACAACTAAAAGTACAAAAGCCACAACATTATTGATTACAGTTGCAGTTCCCCTGGCCAAGAACTGGGGTTGGATTTGGTCTCCATCAGGAGACCCACATGCCACCCAATGCAGCCAACCAAGTCCCAGATTCTTTGGGGCAGTAATCTGGCATGGCAGATCCTTGGAGACCATATAGGTGCATGTCACTCTGTATGCTCCTTGCAAACCAAGGGGCAAGACTAGGGCCCTGACACTTCAGCTGAGGTAGTCTCTGGCTCTTGCTGCTGCCCTCCCTGTAAAGGTTTATGAATAACTAGCTTTCAGCTGTTTGATAGTGAGCTCCAGAGTTTGCACTCAATGTTAGTACTGATTAAATTCACTTATTGCCTGTACTACAACACACTATGGATTCTGGGCTCATAGGGAGGAAGTTTCTAGAGTGTGTGATGTCAATGGCCGTGGTGCTCTGCACCCAAGGATCGTAGGTTGTTCTTGAATGAGCTGCTCAGGGGAGCTAAAGGAGGGCACAGGGCCTAGGCAGGATGAAGACAATGAATAGAGCTCCAGGACAGAAGGGCTGGAAAGGATCTATAGCTGTACGAGGAATAGAGGGTTCACAGTGAGAAACAAGAAGGAACACGGCTACACCAAATAGCTATAAGAGAGAATTATGGTGCCCACACATGGTTAGTGCTGTAATATTAGAAACATGTCTTGGAATAGTTGGAAAAATTGGTTTTTGGACTACAAATCCCACAACCTTCTGTCTTAGTTGGCTAGGGAAGCTGCCACTGGCAAATAACAGTACAAAATGAACTTGTAAAAGCTCTAATATGGAAAAATCATATTCAATCACTAGGCTCCCCAGTGTTAAATCATTAGTTGCCAAGCTCCTAGTGATAAGGTGAGTGACCATTCATAAAATAAAATATCCCTGCAGTCCTGGACTCCCTTAATACTATGTTGTAATGGGAGATATAATGCAAATTATGACGTAAATTGTATATGCTCTTTATAATCTGTATCCACATTATTTAGTGCAGTAGACTTAAGCCACGGGGAAGCAGCATTTTAATTGTGCAGTAGGATTGGAAAATAAACCTGAATAGACAAATCCCATTTGCCATAATACCAGAGCACTCTTGCATGCACTATTCCCAGATGTCATTTCTGATCCCACCCTATCTCCGGATTGGAATGGGAGGACTGTCATTGGTTTTTTTTCCCTGATTGTAATAACCTGAAATACCTCCCACTTGAAAGGCTGCCAGTGGCCTGCATGGCACAGGCAGATGTAAACATGTTGCTAAACAGCCCGAAGGATGTTGTATGGGAAATGGAAAATGTGCCACTTAGGGATGATGATGCTAAATTGGCCAGGTATGATTGGTTTTCTTCCTCCTGTCCCACTCCTTTTATTGCTCTTTCTTATTACAAAAGAAGATTTTGAACAATTCAACGTCTTGTTTGTCAACCTATTTATTGATTTATTTTTTTAAGAGTATTTTTACCCTGCCTTTCTCCTTGGAAAAGGACCCAAGGCAGCTTACAGTAGTGAGGGACAATATACAGTTGAGTACAATTAAGACATGTTCAAGTATTGAGAACAGGGAATTGAGGGACATCTTACAGCATTAAAAGACAACATTACATTAAAGTTAAAAGAGAATGCAAGCAGTTAAAGAGAGGGTAAAAATTCCATGTAAAAGTTATGAGTGAGGAAACTAACACTGAGAACATAGTGTTGAAAGTTTCTGTCTGTCTCTGTCTCTGTCTGTCTGTCTGTCTGTCTGTCTGTCTCTGTCTCTCTCTCTATAGATAGATAGATAGATAGATAGATAGATAGATAGATAGATAGATAGATAGATAGATAGATAGATAGATAGATAGATAGATAGATAGAATATATATATATAAAATATATATCAGGGCTGTCCAACTTTGAACGGGCCGAGGTCTACTTTTTCTGGACGAAAATGTCTGAGGGCTACTACACTAAAAATCTACTTATGAATTTATACATGCTCATAAGCAAAAACGTTTGTAAATAGAGCAGCAGTTTCCCATAGGAATGCATTGAAATCCAATTAATCTCTTCTGGAGGGAACAGATTTCAATGTGCTATGGCCCTTGAATTGCCCCGCTCGGCTGAGACAAGTGGGCTGGCAGACCCAGAACTTTGCTGGGACAGTGGTAGTCCTTGGGATGGGGGAGGGAGGGGTGGAAAACTTATCCCCTCACCTTTTTAATTGATGGCTGGCGGGCTACATTTGAACCCTTCATGGGCTACCAGTAGCCCGTGGTCTACCTGTTGGGCAGGCCTGATATATATAGATATATATGGTACATTCATATAAAAGTCATGAAATAGGTAGTCCATAATTCAGGGAAAGCTTGTCTGAAGAGAAAGGTCTTTGTCTGTTTCTGGCAACCTAGTTGACAGTTGAGCCTCGAGTTGGTAGCTTTCTTCAGAACTCGAGGTATTGGTGATATATATTGTGTGGGGACAGTTTTATATCATTCAGTCTCTGAGACTCTATCATAGAGAGACTTGAGAAACCCATCAAAGCCAGTTAAAGTTGCACAATGATCTGTGAGTGTAGGATAGTATGGGAAGGGGAAACAAGGTAACAATGAATTTAGGCTGTAATCCAGAAACTGTGCACCGGTCAGCAGTTGAGTTGCCCGATTTTTCAGCAGATACAGTGTTTGGATACTCTTCAAGGATAGTTCTAGGTAGAGTTGCTTGCTGTAATCTATTTGTGGTGTCATCGAAGCATGATAACTGCAGATAAATGAGACCAACTCAACATGGTACATATGTAAGCCACAATCCATGCCACCATTGTTTTGAAATCCAGAGAAAATCAAAGAGTGCTCTGAAGCAATGGACCCGTTCTTTCAAGAGCAATGCAGCACAAGAAGATGCTGAATGCTAGTCTCTGAGCCTGACCTTTTCTGCATCTTCCTTTTGTCTGGGGCTAAGAGTACAACCAGACAGGGTAACTTGAAGCAACCCAGTTAAATTTAAAAGGTTCTTATCATTGGCACTCTCTGTTTTATCTTGCACTTGAATGATCCTGCCATTCACACATGAGCCATTTCTTCTCCCTTGAGAAAGAGTCAGGCAGCTCTTTGAATCATTCAGATTTCTCCCCCTTTTGATTACTGATGTCCCTACCCCACATTTTTTTCATGGCTGCCATTCTGTGGGCTGTGGAGACTCCCCCCCCCCCTTTATTGTTTAATAAAGCAAGTAGTGACATAGTGCTACAGCAATGCATCAGCCTGGCACAGTGTACATAGGATACCAACAGATAAAGCACAGGGGTTCTGTGTCCTCCTTTTTGATGTTACAATACAAACCATTGAATATGTCACAGGGTTGTGATATGCCTGCAGATCTATTTAGGTGTGAATTAACCATATTCAGGGGCTAAAGAACACATGTGATTCCCCAGAAAGGGAAATCAAACCAAACATTGAGCTGTGTGCCCACCTAAATATCCTCTGAGTTATCCAAACCATGTCTCTTCCATCAGGAGCCCCAAGTCAGCATTTCCCCCCTGTTGTCCACATACATGTCCCAGCACTGTGACCTGGTTTTCAGATGCATTATCCCTGAAATGTATTGTTGGCAGTCTACCTATTCATCCAGGATACAATTCTGACTTTCAGGGGTTCCTAGCATGTTATTTGGGGATTGATGTAATCACAAGGCAGTGTTCTTTAGGTGCAGAACTCAACTTCTGTGTCCACTGTATTACAGCAAAATATTGAGTCTTGCAGGGAACAGGCATTTATGTTGGAATGGCATCTCTAAATATTTATGTAAAGAAACATCAATATATTTAATTGTCTGCCTGCAGAATGCTTACTGTGGCATTTATTTTCAGTGTAAGAACAGGCTTGCTGAATCAGGACAAACCATGATACAGTATTCTGAAACTGGCCAAGTTGTTGGAAGTTTTTAGGGATGGGCACGAAACGCCAAAATGGCGTTTCATTTCATTCTTTGTTTCTCCCCCTCCCATTTTATTTTGTTTATTACCAAATGAATTTAAAAAAAAGAATTGTTTTTCATTTTATTTGTTTCTTTTGGCTTCCCCCTCTCTCACTGACCACCTGGACCACAGTCTGGGTCGGTGTTTTTTTTAAATATTTTAATTTTTTAAAATTTCTTCTCGTGCTGACCAGCTGGCCCACAAGCCGGGTTAGGATGTTATTTATTTTTTTCAACTGTTAAATGTCTTCTTCTGCTGACCAGCTGGCCCGTGAGCTGGATCGGTGCAGTTTTTTATTTTTTTATTTCGTTTCCTTTCGTTTCATTTTGTTATGTAACGAAATGATGAAACAGCATTTCGTTTTTTGTTTTGTGCCCATCCCTAGTAGTTTTCAAGCAAATACTGCCAGCCGCCTCTATCATAAGGCAGAATGAGGCAGCTGCTCCAGGGGGCAGATTGTGGGAGATGGCTGCTAGGTGCTGAAGGAGGAAATTGTGTTAATCAGGGCCACGTGAAGTGTTGTGTGGTCAAGTCTTTCAAGTGGATGCAAGGATTGCCCCAAATAACATGCCACACCTCAAACTGACCCTGTTTCACATGAGAGCTAAACTGATTCAGGCTGGGCTAATTGGGACATCTAGTTACACACTGAATGACTTATGACCACTACATTACACCCACATCACCGAACCTGGAAATAATATATATTTTTCCTGGGGACATAAGGGCAACTGTGATTCCTAAATAGAGGGATAGCAGAGATTGTGTGATCTAGAAGAAGACAAAGGTGTTAAAGGGGCCATTTGGGTGGTGAGGATTTTAGAGAGAGTTGACCTCTAATCCTCCCAGCAGGTGTTGTGATGTGTTAAACTGGGTTGTGTTAAGACTGGGTAAGATAAGGAGACACGTCCATCCGGGAATAGCCTACAAATCCCAGGGCTTAGATTCTGGTTGGCTGTGAGATAAGAGGCTGGGCTGGTGCATCCCAGTCCATGAGAGCATCTACAGCTAACAAGACAAGAAAGGTGGATTAAAGAGGAGGTCACCTGAGAGTAAATATGTAGTAAGGCACACCTACCCCTACCCCCCAGTGGCTCAACATTTATCCAAAAGAGACAAGAAATGGTACATAGACAAAATGGATAATGTTTTTCTTCTTGTCTTGGTATTTACATTATCGTGGAAAAAGACATTTCTATTAGGATAAGACATGACATCTCTAAACAGCAAGGAAAGGCTGCAGGGCTTAGTGGTACTGCTGCCATAGCTGCTGTGGATTTTCCTGGCATTGTTTTAGCACAATTACGTGGCCTATGCCAGAGACTTCAGAGATCAGCACAAAAGGTTATCACAGCCATTAAACCACATTAGAGCCATCAGGAAGGTGAGAGAAAATAAGACTAGTAATTTCCTAAGTTTTCTCTGGGAGACACCACCCCTTCTGCCAATAATCTGCATGGAAATAAGAGTTCAACATTCCAAATGAATAGTTCCAGTTTGGAGTTGAAAGTACAGTGGAACCTTGACTTACGTCATTAATCCGTTCCGGAGGTCTAGACATAAGTCAAACATGACTTAAGTCAAACAAACTTTTCCCATAGAAAGTAATGGGAAAGTGGATTAATCTGTTCCAGACGATGAAAAAAAGCCCTGAAAACAGCAATTTAACACAAATTTGACTGGGACAGGAGATTCCTTCCGGGGATGTAAATGAAATGTCTCTTCAAAGAGAGGAGGAGGCAGTGGAATTATAGTCCACAAGTTATACGCCTCCACTTTTTAATGGTCATGGCAACAATGTCTAACATTTACATTTTACTGATTTAAACCTGACGCTCCAAGTTCTGAACAACTCTATGCTTACCATTAGAGTCCCACAACTGTACAGCTCCCCAACTAAAATGCTTCCATTGTGGACCAGACTTCTGCAGCCAGATTTTTTACAAGACTGAGCCGACTGTCTAACCAGTGAGGCCAGCCCCGAGCTCCTGGTCCTTCTTCTCCTCCGGCAGCAGCGGTGGCTTCGGTGAGGCCGAGGACCAGCTCCAGGTGCTCAGAGTGGGCCTCGCCGAAGCCACCACTGCCGGAAGAAGGCAGGAGCAGTTTGGAGGCGGCAGCCACGATGCTGGGTCGTGACTGCCGCCTGATTCTGGGGCCTTGCGCCGGGGCTCTGCGCTGTAAGTCAAAGCCTGTGACTCAAGTCAAACAGGCCACCTTCTTGCTGCAAGTCAAATATGCTGTAAGTCAAGCAGCATGTAAGTCAAGGTTCCACTGTATTTTATTTATTTATTTTTAAATTTTTTAAGTTTAAAATATTTTTACCCCTGCCTTGTTTTTCCAAGTTGGTTCACACCATTAAAGAATAATATTTAAAAGCAAAAAAAGGAGTATACAAATATTTTAAAATATTTTTTAAAAAATGTTATATTGAAAACAATTAATAAAAATCAATATTAAAAAACCTCATTTTAAAGCAACAAGACAGGGCACCAGTCCATCTAAAAACCCCACTCAGAAAGCCAGTCACTTTAAAAGCTATTCTGAAGAGAAAAGTCTTGTGGAAAGACAGCAGAGATGCCAGTCTGGCCTCCTGAGAGAGGCACTTCCAGAGTCTGGGAGCAAAGAGAAAAAGAGCCAGTGCCCTATTACAAGCAAACACTCCTGTGGGGTGGGGCCGAGAAATGTGAGTTCAGATGTAATTCTTGCCAATTAGGTATTTATTTATTTATTTATTTATTTATTTAGAATCTTGTATAGAAAGCAGTACTCCAGTTTGTGCACGTCACCTCAGAGGTAAGATATAGTGCAAGCTAACAGAGCACTCTACAGAGTGGCCATGGGCTAGATGGGCAGTACAGTAGGACCCCCATATCCTTGGGGGATCGGTTCCGGGACTCCCTGCAGATACTGAAATCCGTGGATAAGAGTGTTATCCGTGTGGCAGTGATGCACAACTGCCACAATGAGGTGAAGTGGAAGGAGGTGGCAGTGGTTGGCTAGGGAAGGGGTAAAAGAGGAGCCTTCCCCCTCCCAGCCTGCAACCCCCATCCAAATAAAACTTACTTTTAACCTCCTCTTCGCTGCCACCGCGGGCCAGCCAGACACCCTCCGGAGGGGTGGAGGACATCGGGGGTGGTGGCAGAAGAAGCACCACGATGTGCCGCTCTCCCAGAACATTGGGAGTGGCAGAGGAAGAAGGGCCCATGCCACACTGCTCACCTGGAACATCGGGGGTGACAGCAGAAGAGACGCCCACGTGGACCTGCTGATGGCTTGGAGAAGCAGCTTGCCCCTTTTGAATTGCACGGTGACTGGAAGGCAATTCAAATCCCAACACCTCCCCACACACCCGCTGCTCGCAAGACAGGGAATCCCAATCTTGCTCGTAAGCAGCCAGTGTGTGTGTGTGGGGGGGGGGGGGGAGAACACTGAAGAACACTCGTAAGCCAGGATTTTTGTGTATCAGGTGCCTCATAAGCCGAGGTACTACTGTATAATATAATAAGCCATATGTCATGATGCAAAGCACCGTTCATTTCCTGGCAATGGTTTTCCCAGGCAGAAACCACTAATGTGAGCTGAATTCCAAAAAGCAGCTTCCTGGTTTGCAGATTGATGCTCAGCTGGGCTGCAAACCCAAATTTGGACCCTCTTGAGCTGTGAAGCATAGCTCGGTTCTGTGTAACAGCTGGCCACAAATGAATCCCTGCCCCTTTCATCTCTAGAAGACTTTTCAATTAAACTTTCTAGTGAGGTTGGCTGGAGTTATCTGTGCAGGTACGTGGTAGAAGTCAAAAGCTCCTAAAGCTGGGGCAGACTTCGTAAATTTAGTTAAAAAGTAGTCCAAGGGATTTTGATCAATTTCCTCTCTATTTTAATTATTTTATGAAAGCAGTTCGAAGTCCTTCGGAGCATGGCCTTTTGAAGACTGTGAATAATACTGCAGAACAATATAGAAACCATTTCCAGGGGAATTATTAGAGATGGGCACGACTTAGCGGTATTCCCGTTTCCGTTTCCGTTAGTCGGTTCCGTTACTCTACGGAAACGGTAACGGGAATTACTGCCCCAGACTTCGAGCTCGAACCGACGAACGAACAATTTTGGTCTGATTTGTCGTGCTCGTTACTTGCGTGACGTCACGCGATCGCGCAATGCCAAGCGGCACAGAAAAAAAGTTTTTAAAAGTAAAAAAAACCCGATTCCCGGCCCTAAAAGCAGGCGAAAACTGTCTGAGGGCACCTACCAGGCCAGAAGGATGTTTTATTTGGGGGGTGGGGGTTTCCTCGCCCCCCTCTCCTTGGCTACTGCTACTGCTGCGCTGCTGGTACCAGGGGGGGGATCGTCTCATCTGCCTTTGCCATGCGGTGTGCGGGCGGGGGGATCCAAAATGCCGACCACAATTTTTTTTTAAATCGTGGTCCAAAACCCCACCAAAGCACCACAGAAAC
>JAHTLZ010000275.1:24436406-24468293 GCA_023846285.1 Phrynocephalus versicolor
ACACACACACACACACACACACACACACACACACACACACACACACAAAATATAGCTTTTCTGTGAATGTGTTGTGAACCACACAGAATAAGCTTGTTGTGAGATGGGTAGTATATAAATAAATAAATAAATAAATAAATAAATAAATAAATAAATAAATAAATAAATAAATAAATAAATGTTCTTGTTAACCGAAAAAGTGTCCTACTTTTTGCCTTCAGGTAGGAGTTAAAATTGTCTTGTAGAAGTTGTCCTTTTGTAAAGCTTGGTGTATCAGTAGTACAGAAACATCTTGAGACATAAGAGAAGTGGACTTGTCCACAGGAGCTCACATTAATAAAACATAGAAGTCAGTCTTTACGGTGCCACACCGTTTTTGTTTTCCTTACTTTTATTTTGTTTTTGGCCTGATGCTAGCACAGTCTACCACAACTACCTCTTCAAAATTATTTTTGGTATGTTCCATGATATGCAAACACATTCATCACTTTGATTCCTATTTCCTGGATCCTTTCTCTTTTATTTACCCCATACTTCAGTTTAGATGACACAAATTCTCCCCCTGAGAATTAAATACTGTTGATCAACCAAATATTGCTTCCTATGGTTTAAATATGATAATCTCTGAAATCCAATTAAAATGACATTTATTGCTTTTCAATACCTGTTTTCATATTTCATATTCACCTGTGATTTGCTGCAACACATGTCACCAGAATTGATAAAAACTTCACACTCACAGAAATATTGTTTAATAATAAATTCAGTTTTTACATGTGCCATTTTTACATGTGCTGTTTCTGTTTGTTGAAATTTAAGTCTCCAACTTAAGCAGGTTTCAAATGCCCCCTTTTCCAATTTCAGCCCCCTCCAGATGAGTGTGGATGACATTTCTGTGCATCATTGACCATTACTGGTTGTGTGATTAATACAGGGGAATGAACCCATGATGGTATGAGCTGTTCCTCATACATTCCATTTTTTTTTTTAGTATTGCTTACGTTAGTGACCAAATTGGGAGGAAAAACAAAACAACGGTGAAGCGGTCTTTATGTGTTTATTGAATAGCACTACGTATAAGTCTTTTCCATTTGGTGTCGGTTTGTTTTACAAGTACCGTGTTTCCCCAAAAATAAGACACTGTCTTATATTTATTTTTTCTCAAGAAGACACACTAGGCCCTATTTTCAGGGGATGTCTTACTTTTATTAAGTATAATATGCTTGAATGTCAGCCCTGCACACAACCATAGCCACGCCCATCACTAGGTCTTATTATCAGGGTAGGGCTTATATTTAACAAATGCATAGAAATCCTGCTAGGGCTTATTTTTTGGGGAGGTCTTATTTTCAGGGAAACAGGGTACATTTCCTGTTAGGTGGTTCCAAAAATGAAGGCAAAGATGTAAATGTACTTTCTATGGATGTGGGAGAAAATAAAATATGCTGGAAAGACTAGGGAGGGAACTCCAAAAATCTGAAGCCTGGTTGTAATAAAGACCTGGTTTGTGCATGATGATGGCTTAAAAAGCTTATTTTTCACCTTCTGCACTGTGACTCAGATATGAAAATGTTGCATTCTCCAGTGGCGATAGCCAAGCTTCTTCCTTTTCTTTGACTCCCCTTGGTTCCTTTTGGAACCAAGTGTAAAACACAAACTTTTGGGTAAACTGTGTGAGTTTACACTAGCCGGAACATGGAAACTGTAAGAGGTCTTTAATTTTGGTCAGGCCAACCTTTTTGTTGTGGGAGGGGGTGCCCTTCTGAAACATGACTCCCCCCCCCATCCCATAATTTTTGTATGTGACCCATAGACTGACATGGCTTGATATTATTTATTTATGAGCTAGCATTTATTTACTGAATGTGTGGTAAGGCAGATATATGAGAGATCAGATCAAATATATAATCATGTTAGGATGTGAGAGTAGAGGTAGTTGTTTATTAAAGTAACTAAGTTTATCAAGTTTAAGAATGATATACAAACAAGACTAAGTCCAGTACACAATTTTATATAACAACTACCAAAACGTCTAAGCCAGGCATGTCCAAACTTTGGCCCTCCAGATGTTTTGGAACACAACTCCCACGGCCCTTTGCTATTGGAAATATAGGTTTGGAATCCTGGGAGTTGTGATCCAAAATATCTGGAGGGCTGAAGTTTGGACATGCCTGGCCTAAGCATTGTGCATTTATTTTATTATACCTGTTTTTCAAAGAGTAAAAATTATTTAATGTTTTTAACCATGACCAAGTGGTCTTTTTATTTATTTTCAGATGCTGGTGCATGCCCCCCCCCACAAGGGATAATAATAATTTTCACTCTATGTGTTGTTGCTGTTCTAAATCATAACAAGTGGAACTGCCGTGCACAAACTCAGTCAGCTACAATTTATATATTATTTTTATAGCCCAGATAAACAGTTCTGGTGTCTCAGTTCTCAGATCATGTACATTCCTTTTAACCTTTTTGTTATCCCTGTTTGCTGACCAATACCTGCCCATTCCTTAGCCTCATGCCTTCTCTTCCATCCTCACTGAAGTCACAATTTATTTATTTATTTATTTATTTATTTGTTGCATTTATACCCCGCTTATCTACATTGTGTACTCTAAGCGGCTTACAAAACTACAATAGCCATACAAATTACAATAGAGGCACAGACAAGACAAATGATAATAACAAAAAACAAAAAATTAAAACCTAATGGCACCTCAATCACTAAACAGTGATAGATAAAAACAGGTTGCGATGGCGGTAGAGGAAAAAGAGAAAAGAAAAAAAAGCTCAGTTAAGAATCGCCGAAGGCCTCCCGGAAAAGATAGGTCTTTAACGCCTTCCGGAAGGCCAGCAGGGACTCTGCAGAGCGCACTTCACTGGGGATGGAATTCCAGAGGCTAGGGGCCGCCGCTGAGAACGCCCAGGTCCGAGTACTCGTCCTCCGGGCTTCACGAGGAGTGGCGACCCGAAGCAAGTGCGCTCGCGCCTGCCGAATGGGACAGGCCGAGGTTGATCGCTGAGCGATATGCTCTGCCAGGTAGTCCGGTCCCAAGCCATGGAGGGTTTTATAAACTAAAACTAAGACCTTGAATCTAATCCGGGCTGCAACGGGCAACCAGTGCAGGCAGGCCAGGACTGGGGTGATGTGGTCATAACGATGCACACCAGCCACCAGCCTGGCCGCTGCATTCTGTACCCGCTGCAGACGCTGGAGAAGAGTCAAGGGCAACCCCATGTAGAGGGCGTTACAGTAGTCCAGCCTCGAGATCACCAGAGCTTGGACCACTGTTCTCAGTGAGTTCGCGTTGAGGTACGGGAGGATCTGGGCGATCCGACAGAGATGGTAATAGGCGGACCTGGTCACCGACGCCACCTGGGACTCCATGGCAAGCGCCGGGTCCAGGAGCACACCCAGATTCCGCGCCCTCTCCGCGAGCTGCAGGGAAACTCCCCCCAGACAGGGGAGAGGGCCACCGTATCCCAATGGCAAGCTCCCGAAGAACATAACCTCCGTCTTCTCGGGGTTGAGCTTAAGCCTGTTCGCCCCGGTCCAAGCCAGTACGGCCTCCAGGCACCCGTCGAGGATCCTCACAGCTTCCACAGCAGAGGTGGTAAAGGAGAGATAGAGCTGCGTGTCATCAGCATACTGATGACAGCAGACTCCAAAACTCCTGATGACCCCCACCAACGGCCTTACGTAGATGTTAAACAGCATGGGGGACAGAGACGACCCCTGTGGAACCCCACAAGGGAGAATCCAAGGAGCCGACAACTCCCCCCCCCATGCTGCACGTACTGTGGACGGCCCTCCAGGAAGGAACGGAGCCAACTGCGAGCAGTGCCTCCGATTCCGACCTCAGAGAGCCGGTCCAACAGGATACCGTGGTCGACGGTATCAAAGGCCGCTGACAGATCCAGGAGGACCAACAGGGTAGAGCAACCCCTGTCGGCTGCCCGGAGAAGGTCATCTTGTAGGGCGACCAAAGCTGTTTCGGTACCCCGGCGAGGCCTGAACCCGGACTGGCATGGATCGAGGCACTGCCGATCCTCCAGGTATGACTGCAGCCGGACCGCCGCCACCCTCTCGATCACCTTGCCCATAAACGGGACATTGGCGATTGGGCGATAGTTTGTTAAATCGTCCACTGCCAGGCCAGGTTTTTTCAGGATGGGCTTTACCACCGTCTCTTTCAGACGAGAGGGAAAAAAACCCTCTCTGAAGGAGGCGGTGGCGATGGCAGAAGCCCATTCGGCCATAGTCCCTCTGGCAGCTCTAATTAGCCAGGCAGGGCAAGGGTCGAAAGGGGTGGAGGCAGGCCGGCAATGCGCCATAGCTCTGGAGACCTCGACAGCAGAAACAGGCCCAAGCGCATCCAACCGAGGCGACGAAGGCGGACCAGCAACTGGAGATGGCGGGGCAGGACCACTGCAACCGGAGTCAAAGCCGGCACGGATGGCCTCTATTTTAGTTCGAAAAAAGGCTGCAAATTGCTCGCTACTGAACTCAGTAGGAGGAGGTCTGGCCAGACTAGGATTGCTGAGGTCCCGCACCACCCGGAAAAACTCTGCCTGGTGGTTCGAGGCCTCAGCAATTCTCAGGGAGGTAAAAGATGTTCTGGCCTCCCTGATCGCGTTGGTGTAGCGACTAGACTGGGCATCAACGGCAGCCTTACTCAACGCCGTCCGGGTTTTCCTCCAGCTGCACTCTAACCTCCTCCTCTCCTGCTTCATTGCCCTAAGCTCCCCCGTAAACCATGGGGAGGGCCGGGCTCGGCAACGGAGGAGGCGCTTGGGGGCGATCTGGTCTATGGTGTGGACAGCTGTTTCATGCCAAAGGTTAGCCACATCCTCGGCCGGATTGCCAGTCATACCCCCAGGTAGTCCCCCGAAGAGCTCACCGAACCGCTGAGGGTCCATGAGCCTCCAGGTAGTCCCCCGAAGAGCTCACCAAACCGCTGAGGGTCCAGAACCTTCTATGAGTCAATCTAACCCAGTGAATCTGTAAACAGCAAATGAAAGACACTGTCTAAGACAGTGCTGGCAAACCTTTGGCACTCCAGATGTTTTGGACCGCAACTCCCACAGTCCTTTGTGATCTAGACTTGGAATTCTGGGAGTTGCAGTTCAAAACATCTGGAGTGCCGAAGACCACCACTGGTCTAGGCCAATCAATCAGTATATTTAGGCAGAGGAAAATTGTCCTCAGCCTCAACAGAAGGTATAGCTTTTTACAGCACAGGAGAGGCTACTGTAGAATAAATGGAAACCTCCACAGCAATAGGCCTCTCCACGATACTATCTAAAATAAAGAAGAATTTCAAGTTTGCATGCATGTTTGTTTTACGAGCATGCTCCTGTTTTTATCTACAAAAGTTTTTGTAATTTTGTTTAAGTCCCAAGGGGGGTGGGTTGCACAGGGTTTATGTCTGTTATATTTGTTATATTTTTGTTACATTGATCTGTTATTTTCTCTTCTTTATGATATTTTGTTTTATCTGTTTTTATGTAAAATTAAATAAAAAAAGTTTTTGAGATGAGGGGATGATTTTAGCTAAATGCTAGTTGCTATTTAAGAATTACACACGTGTGTGTGTGTGTGTGTGTGTGTGTGTGTGTGTGTGTGTGTGTGTGTGCGTGCGTGCGTGCGCGCCCACCCACCCACCAATCAACTCCTGGGGCAGGAAATAGCAAATTTATGATGAAAGGAAGAATGCAATAATTGTATATCGCGATCGATCTGATTCCAATTCACAGAACCCTCCTAGGGATTTCAGGTATCAAGTACTCAGATGTGGTGTGCTGGACCCTTTTTGGGGTAGCACTCTTGGATTATGGAACATGCCCAAGGAAATAATGACATGATAATTAAAGATACCAGAAGTGACCAAAAACTATGTCAGTATCTGTTTCTTTTCACTAAAAATTTTATCGTTTGATGTTAATGAGATTGGAAATAAGTGGTTCAGACAGAGAAAGCATCTGTTTGCATTAAGGAGATGTGGTGTAAGTCAAATACATTGTAATCAGCTTGTTAGCCTGTCAGAGATCATGTGTTCATCTTGAGCTTTTAAATTCTACTCCCTTTGGCATTTTCACTTCAGCTGTTCTTGGCTGCCTGGAAACAGGATTGTTTCCTGAAAGTGACATTGGACATTATGTTTTCCAGTAGCACTTGTTAGGGATCAAAGAGTGCCTATAGCTGCTAGTGAAGGCATGAGTTGAAACACATGGGTTCACACAGGGCACCTTGGTTTAACTGAAGTAGAAATGGCAGTGGTAGTAAATTAAGGATGTGAAAACTTTTGAGGGTGGAGAGCAATCCTCATTCAGAGCTTACGTGGTGGTTTAAACACAAACATTTGAAAGTTAAGAACTCAAAACCCTGAGCTTCAGAAGGCCAATCTATCAGTTTGGGTTAGTCCCCATTCAGTCTGTTTTACTCTCAAGTTCTTAACGTATTGAATATGAATAAGCTTGCAGATTCTGAGAAAGTGTTGCTTTAAATTGCCCGGGAGAAATATCTCTCTCATCCCCTGTTCCTTACTCTCAGCCAGTCAAGTGAGGCAATAGTTTGGCTTTTGTGCAGCATGTGTGTTCAGGGACAGTTGCAGCTCCATGACAACTGATAGTTCCAGGGCACCGTGACCACACAGTTCCTAGACACACGATGTATCTGTTTTTTTTCCCCTCAAGGGGAAGCAGCCCTTTAGTAGTTATTATCTAGTTATTCAATGTATGGCTCTCTGTTCCTCCAGTAAGCTTAGAGCAATGTACGTGGGGCTTCCTTCTCAAAGTCCATGGCTTCGAGTGCTTAACTCAGAACAATCTGTTTTTAAATCCCTGCACATTTCACCATTGACTCTGAAGTCTGAATTACAATTGCCACAATTGCGCTTTGAGGCTGCATTTCTTTTATGCACAGTATATCTGGTTTCTCCAAAGATACAGTCAGGGTGGTAATGTCCAACTTAGTGGGCCAGATTTCACTTGATATCAAACATTGCTGCTCTATATCTGCAGAACTTGTTTCGCAAGTTATGTTTTGCATCTTAAACAGTCATGATCCACCACGGTGACCCTGTTGCAATGAGTGAAACAGGGCATCCCTTTGGACAGAGTGAACATTTATATTATAATTTCTGAGCTTCCAACCTTAAATGGACCCTAAGGAGAACTTAGGTCTGATTATACCTGTTTTCCCAAAGGCAGGGAGAACATGTCTTTCCTGGTACTGTATCTGTAACTTTTTCTTGGCTGACAATGTTCTTTCAAATAAATGAGGCCACATGGGAATGCTGCTTTCTCTAGACATGGGTACTTCAATATTGACCTCTGCCCATTTTGCTGGCCCTGGTTTTACTTGTCTGCATCCACCATGTTGGGCCTGATGCTGTAGCCCTGTTCAGAGTCTTGTTTATACTCTCATGATCCCAAACTTGTCATCTCCTCTCCTCTTTTCTCCTCTCTTCTCCATTTCACGCATCCCGGCCCCCACAGCCCTGAGGAACACACTCTGCCACTTCTCATTCTAATAGGTCTATTTAAAGAAGTGCTGATGCCTTCTAGAAAATGTAGAAACACATTGTGAAGGGAGACAATTCTGCTGAGGTTTGAGATGTGTATTTCTCTGTTATTTTCATCCCTTGGTTTTTTTCCCCAAGTAAACAGATGCTTGAGGCAGAATGTCAAGGGGAAAAAAATTCCTGACAATGAGATTTATGATGCTGTGAAGGAAGGTTAGGAGACTCCATTAGTGGAGATTTTAAAGATTATCTTGGAATGGGTGGGGGAACAGGTACTAGGTGACCTGATAGGTTCTTTGTAATTCAATTGCTTTAATTCTGTTTGTAAAAAATGAAGATGGGTTTTTAAGTTCTATCTAATGATTCTTATATCTTACATAGTGGGTGTTTTTTTTTTTTTTAACATTTATTGAAAGCATTTAGGCCTCACTCTTCAGAGTGGCTTACAAATCAATAGAGCCAGGATGAGCCTTCCCATCACTTTTACACAGTTAAATGGTGAAAAATACACATAAAAGGTGGAGGGAGGGGGGGTCTGTGCAAAGGAAGGGAAAATACGAAAACAATATTTGTTTGCTGAAAACTTTGTGGCATTCCCAAATGTTTTGATAAATACTTTGAAAAGAACTCAAGATTAAGAAAATGAAAGTATAATTTTACCTTATTGTGGCAGGTGCTTTAAAGTGAATTGCTCTTAAATGTCTCACCTTGAAGCCATGCCAGTTTTGTCATGTTTGCAGTGCTCCGTTAAGGATGCCATTGTTGTTGCTTTTTCCTGACACAATATTTATCTGTGAGCAGAATATTCATCACAGTTGTATGTAGAGAACTGAAATGTATGATTTTGGATTATACCTCCCAGAATCCGACAGCAAGCATACCCATTGTTCAGAACAGCTGTGGGATCCTGAGAATTGTATCGGAAGAAAATACAACATAGTCTTCTGTACAAAGGCAGTAACTGTATCCAGAGTCAATAATTTTGTTCCATTATTTGTAGGACCTTGACAGATTTTGACAGATTTTAGCCCCTAGCAGATATTTAATTAAAAAAAAAACTACTTGTGAGGAAGTGAACCTGATAAATTCATGAAAGTCATAAATTAGTAGCACATCCTTTGACATTTGTCCTATTTTAGCTGGGGTCTTCTACCATTCTGTCAATAACTTCAGCTTGACTCAGAAAATACGAAGAAAAATAATAATTCAGTTTGACTCCCAACTGAATTTTAGTTTCACAACTCAGAACTTCAGATGTAATGTTGAATTACGTTGCTTAGAATTGTCTTAGTGTTGTTCACTGCCCTGAATTCCCTTGGGAAGATCGGATGGTATACAAAAATAAAAATAAATAAATAAATAAATAAATAAATAAATGATGAGAGTTGAGAGTGATTAAATATATACATATAGCTGGAAGTCTATATTTTCAAGACTTCAAAAATAGCTTCTGATAATGATGGATGCACAAAAATAGATTGAACATAAGTCCAGATTTCTTGAGTCATTTTCAAATGCAATACTCCTATATTGCCACTATTTTTTCATGGAAGTTTATCTCCCACCACAAGGATCTAGGGTAAAAACTGTCTATACTCCCTGTCACCTCTACAATCAAAACTTTCCCATTCTCTCACTTCCTAATGACCCCCATCTCACCTTCCCACACTCTTTTCCACCCCCCTCACCCAGATCTGGTGCCTGTTTTAGGTCTCTTTAGGAATTTTTACAACAGAGCTTGCCTGCAAATGTACTGCAGAAGCAGAACACTTTTTACCTACATACGACAGTGGAATATGGTATGAAACATATATTCCATTACATCTTATATTGTACATTTTTGCCTGGAATTCTGATAATGAGGTGGCTATATTTCCTTAGTTACATATTCTGTGCCAGAAGGAAATACCTTAATTTTGAAATTAATGCATTAGTTTTCAAAGGTGTTTCCCTCCCTTTCTGTTTCAACCTAGTCATGACACCTGTTTGCTGAGCTTAGGCTGTCCGTCTAGATGAACTTTTCCACACAGATGATGGCCTGTGAAAATCCACATGGGGATATCGTGTCTTGCCTGCACACAACCCTGAGAACGTGGGGCCTTTGTGACAGGCTTAAAGATTGTGCACTACACATTCTTTAACAAGAAAGTTTCTTCTTCCTTTTTCATAAGAGCTATTTTTGTGCCTATAGTACAATTCTTTTTTTTTCCTGGATATCCTTTCAGTTTTCTGTTGAAAGTTTAAAGTGATTCCATTTGTCTGTTAACAATTTATTGTAAGTGAGCAAGGATATGCAAAGAATGTGTGAATAATATATGGAATAGGGACAGAAAAATAAAAAATGCAGTACAAGGCTTTGGTACGTAAGTAAAACTAAAGCACTTTGATTTGAAACTTGTATAAATTCTTTGGACAACCACCCCTTCAGATATATTTTGATTTGTATTCCTGCATGGAACTGGGGTTTGGACTTGTTGGCCTTGCAGAGCCCTTCCGACTTTTCTATTCTATATTTCTATGATGTTAAAATAGACGTTTGAAAGACATGAAAGAAAATTAAAACACAACTGAGCATAACACAAAATGATAAATGTGAATAATAGTGCCTCACCCATTCGCAGCAGCGGACACAGAATTGCACACACAGTTTACCAAAACTGTTACAGTGACTTCCCTTGCTGTAACTCTAACTGGATAACTTTCCCCAAAAAAATCCCCTTAGAGTTACCTTGAAGAAAATCACCCCTCCCACATGGAACACAGTGTGAGGCTAATTGGTTTTGTATAGCATTTGATATATTATTGGTGATAGCATACAAATTTGGTATTATATAATGGTAGTTTTTTTCCCCCTGGCCATGTATATATTGTAACATTTACCTGTAACAAGCCTCTTCATTAGATAGAAATTATTAACAGCACCATGTTGTAATAACAGAACCAATCTAGTTCAGTTCATCTGTTACTGGATGGCTGTTTCTCCCCATTGCTGTCTGTTATAAATGATTACAAGTAGAGATGAGCATCAATCAGAAAAATAATGATTCGTTTTGATTCATGATTTGTCGAGGTCAATGAATCACAAATAATGAATTTATGAATTTTTTCCTCACCATGTATGAATTGATTTGTAAATTTGTATATGATTTTAAAAGCCTATAAAATGGTTTGCAAGGCACCGAGAGAAACCAAATTTGTAGGGAGGCTTCCCATGCCTCTCTTTAGCGTAAACTGGAAGTTTGGACTCTGGATATATGAGTTATGCACCCCCAAATATGGCCACCCAGGATATTGCCCCCCAACACCTATAGACACTGAATTTGCAGGGATGCTTTCCCTGATTCTCCTCTAGAATTTCTCCAACTTTGGTGAAGATTAGGGTTCAGACATATACACCCACAAAGTGGAAGCCCCTAGGAAATTGCCTTTTAGCAACTGTTTTGGGAAAACTGAAGATTCAGTAAACTTGGATGGCCTTTAAAGGAGAATCAAAAAAGGTTCTTGGCACTTTTAGTGTCCCTGGGGGAAACTTTTCTTGGGGCCCTTTTTGAGAGTACATAACTCAAATATCAGAAATCCAATCCTTACCACACCTGGAAGGATTGTAGCGAAGAGTTTTATGAAGCTTCCCTGGTGTTGCTAGTTACCTTGGGGGACATTTTATAGCACAATGAGTCAATGAATCAAAAATCACAAAAAATGTCAATTTATATTGGTCAGGGTTTATCAGTTTATACAAATACGAACTGACAAATTAAGTGGGGGGTTGAGTGCATTTTGCAATTCATTTTTAGTTCATGCTCATCTCTGATTGCAAGTCTTGAAAGCAATTTGCTTCTGTATTAATTCTTTTTCTGGACACCAGCTTGGTCCTGTTAACAAATGAGAGTCAGCTGCCCAGGGTGGGTGGGAGTAGGGGATGCATGGTCTCTGTGATGACACACTGACAAATTGGCACAAAGCACAACAAACTGGTTAAGGCTCATATCTACTCTTTAACTATAATTTATAAGAGATATAGAAAATGGTGTAGGCTATTAATCTTTTTAAATAGAGTTTCTCTGGATTGTACTAAATATTCATTTATATGCCTCGGATTAGATTATTTCAGACCTAGTTTCTAAAGGAGGTAGATCTCTTTACCTTTGAGGAGAGTGAGTGTGAGTGGCATAGAGCCTCTGAAGAGAATTCATTATCGTAACACGTTAATGATTAATGTATCATGTTCCAAGCTTGAGGGACTGCCATGCCTGGAGTTCGTTCCTCTGAAGAGCCTATATACGTGTATGCAGAGCTTGGGGAGAATCATTAAAATCATTCTGTGCTTAGGGTCCCTGCCAGAGTTTGTTGTGGTAAGGGATCTCTCAAGGCTTCCAACTCTGCAGAGGGAGCACTGCTGAACGCTCCATGGCTGACACCGTTTCTTCCCATTCCCTTCCTCCCTTAGATACTCTTTCCCTTTGTAGAAATCCAGTGTGATGGAAGTGGATTAATCAGCCTTTACAGTGAAGCTGTGACTGAAGGACTAGGATTTTTGGTGAGGGTTCAAAACTAGGCCTGTCTGGGGGGCTCCAGAACAAAGCAATGTTGACAGATGAAGACAATTAGTTTCAATAGGCAGGTGGGATTTTTTTAGTGTATTGTTTTGTTCTGAGCTCCCCTGACTTTGATTTCATCTTCCTTTCCTTTCCTGGAATTTCCAGATAGAAGGCTTTGCCTTTCTATCTCTACCATTTGCTGAAGAATCCAGTCACTGTTCTGTTTGAAACTCACGGTATGCATTTGACAGTTCACTCTACAAAACCAAAAGCAGCAAACCAAGACCTAGTTGCATATAATTGTCCGTCTGCATTGTCAAAAACTGCATGCTATTTATGGTGGGATGTGGCAATATGATGGCCTTATAGGTCCTTGTGTTATGACAGATCACTGTAAAAAATGTGCAGGCATTTGAATCAGTATTGGATCTGTTGCTATGCATACTTGCTCTGTTTTTGTTTATCATTCTCAGTTCTTGGTGTAAAAGAGATGCCATGTCATCAATAACTGTCAGAGCAGAAAACAGAACTAAAGTTTAAAGCAGAATTGCCCTTGTGAATTCTCTGAGAGCCAGTTCTGTTGAAGATGTGTGCGAACCAACTGACTTTCTTTCTCTATTAAACAGTTTTGTATCCTGTCACAGCCACCTTAGAAATTCCTCGAACAGTTTAACTTTAGGATTGTAAAGCAATACCTGAGGTAAAATCCCCCGAATTCACACACAAAAATCCTCACGGACTCAGTAAGGGTTCTGTTCTGCATATTAATGAGCCAACGAGTGAAAATTAAATATTGTTAAAATCCTCATCTATAGATTCAGTTCCTTAAAAAGCTTCAGTTTATGAATGGGTAATGTTGTTTGTCCATATTGACAACTGCTGCGCAAAAGCAAGGAAAGGGATCCCAGGCTTTACATAACAAAGGTTGCACCCCTAACACAGCCCTACGCCTGGAGACTGGATTAGTTTCCATTAGAGCACGGGTAAAAGCCCACATGATTAATTACTGGCTCAAACTTATGCTTCTCCCTGTCGGTCTGGCTCCCCTGACCCTCCTAGACACCTTCCAGTCAGATTGGAAATCTTTTGTAGTTAAAGAAATGCAACAGATAGGTCTCTCTATTAACACCCTTATAGCGATGGGCTACATTAATGCCAAAGCGACTGTCAAGCATAGGATATGGGATATAGATTTCCAGGAACACCTGAGCCAAATGGGCACCAATAGCATAGTCATATACAATGCATTCAAGATGTCTTTTTACCTCTCTAGCTCTATGTCTACAAAAATAATCTGGGCCTTCTCCTTAGCCAGACTGAATGTGCTCCCTCTAGCTCTATGTCTACAAAAATAATCTGGGCCTTCTCCTTAGCCAGACTGAATGTGCTTCCAAACTTTTGGATGGGAAATTTCAAAATATCCCTTACCCAGAGAGGCTATATCCTTGCAGTAATAGCCAAATTGAGTCTGTGACCCATGTTCTTTTATGCTGCTCCTTTTATCAAGAACTACGCAAGGAGCTTATACATCCTATTATTTGCAAACATCCTGGGAGACCTACCAACCACTACGCTAAGCTACTCCTCTCAGATAGGTCCCCCCAGATCACAAATTGTGTTGCCAGGTTTTGCTACGCTGCTATGATCAAACGTAGATGTATAACTGATAGAGGTTTGAGCTCTCCTAATTATATATAGTGTTTTACCCATAAATTGACATTTTTACAAGCTCTGTATTTTCCAGTAATATATTTTATACTGTTTTGACATATTTTATACTGTTTTATCATATTATTTTATATTGTTTTATCATGTTATATTTTTATTGTATTACAATTTTTGTATTTGGTTAATAACCGTACATAAACAATCTATCTTTACATAGCAAAGGGCAGCCTGAACATTCACAGGACCAATTACAACAATCATGATAGCTTACAGGATATCCTTTCGTGCTCACTACCATTCACAAAATGTCACCAATCAAGGGGAAATCCCCAAAGCTGACTACTTTTTCCACCAGTTAACAACTTCTCAGACACACATACAAAGCAACTGTCATGGCTGTTCTTTTCACAAATATGAAAGACAGTAGCAAAATATGGTGAAGGGGGTCCACATTTAAAATGTGGTATTGAAGGAGACCTGTACAGATACCAAAGCGAGTCAGAAAGGCATGAAAATGGGTGCTTTGTTCATCCAGGAAGAACTTCAGCCTTTTTTTTAAACTTATAAGGAAAACAAGCATAAAAATTACAGGCTGTACACATGGGGCTAAATCTAGTTGTTGCTTCCAACTAGAGTAAGCTTGTTATGTAAGTAGAAGCTCTGTGAGTGTAGATAGCAGGTGACTCAGTGGATCTGCTTATGTTGAGATTAACAATTGCATTCAGCCAGAGGTATAATATTATTGAACTCCCAGTGTGGTGTAGTACATAGAGTTACATTCTAGTAATCAGAAGTAGACATGGGCACGACCAGAAAAAATGACGTTTCGAGTTTTTGTTTGTTGGAATGGGTCCATTTCGGGTCATTTCCGTTTGTCGCAAATTTTTCCAAAAAGTTGTCGTTTCATTGTTTTGTATGTCGTTTGTCGTTTCCACCGGGATTTAGCAAAATTTGACTTCCCAGAGCATAGGGGTGCCCCGCAATCAGGGCCGGCGCTAGGTGTTTTTGCACCCTAGGTGGTGGGTGGGGTGGGGGGCAGGCGGCGGGGGAGAGGTGCGGGCGGGTGGCGGGGGCGGGGGCCATGGGCGGGCGGTGACAGCAGCAGGGGGGAGGTGCGGGCAGGCGAGCGGGCAGGCGGCAGTGCGGGCTGCAGGCGGGCGAGTAGGCAGTTAGGATATCACTTAGGATAGAGGTTCTGTTCTTGGCTTGCACCCCAAATGTGTGTGTGTGCAAGCAAATTGAAGTTGGGAAAATAGAAAATAAATGGTAGTATATAATATATTTTTAAAATAAATCCACACCTCCCACTCCCAGTTGAACCTCCCCCTTTATCCAATATCAGAAAAAAATCCTCACAAACTGCCAGAGAAGAAATAAAGAATAAACTGCTATTCCCCTCAGCAGACAAAGCTGCAGAGAATCAAATAAATTATTTTCTAAATTCAATTCCCTCCCTGCCTGCCTAACTTAAATCTAAAGCCTCCAGCCTCCCTCCAATCTCGATTCAAATAGCCAGAGCAGCCAGCCACACAGCCTTCTACCCTCCACATCCAAGACCCGATTGCGACTTCTGGAAGGTGCCTCGACTTTTTATGCCCTCTGGCACACCCAGAAGTGTCAGTCAAAACCTGGCCATGCCATTGGTGGAATGGTTCAAAAAAATTGCATGGTCCCATCCCATGCCCAGCCCAAATGGGCAGGTCTAAAAAAAAAAAAAAATCAATATGACGTTTTATTGCTATTAAAAACCCACTGCTGCTTCTATTAAAATTCAGGCATTTAAAATAAATAAATTTCACATATTTCTGTGGTGATTTGGTGTGTTTTTTGACCACGATTTCAAAAGAAAAATTGTGGTCGCCATTTTGGATCCCCCCCCCCACCGCATGGCATGGCGAGACGACAAGGATGACCCCACCTCCCAGCCTGGTGCAAGCAGCCCAGGACAGGAGAAGAGGGGGGGGAAATGCCGGGGACCCCCCAGAAACCACCCCTCTGGTAGGTGGCAAAGCCTCAGGCAGGCATATTTTGCCTGCTTTTTTTGGCCGGGAGTCGGGGTTTTTTTAAAAAAAACTTTTAAAACCTTTTTCTGTGCTTCGCATTGCGCGATCGCCGCGATGCCACAAACGAAAACGAAAATCCCGACTAAATTTTTCTTTTTTCGGTTCGAGTTCGAGTTCTGACGGCTTAATTATTGTTACTGTTTCTGTTACATAACGGAAGCGTAAAATGGAAACGGAAACGAAAATTGCACCGAGTCATGCCCATGTCTAATCAGAAGATTTGGGTTCAAGTCCTCACTTGGCTATGGAAACCCATGGGTAGGTGGAAAGATGCTGGTGCTGACACAGGGAAAACCATTCCCTAAATGTCTTACAAATCTTGTAAGGGTCACCACAAATCAGTTGCACTTTCACAACATGTAATAAGCAATAAATGCTTACAAGGCATGTTAACATTGGGATATAAAAAACCCGAAAAGATATATTTTCTTTTAAGTCTGCTTTCCTGAACAAATAAAATTTAGAGATCAAAATGTGTCAAATAGATTTGTCATAAATTAAGTCCCCCAACAAATACAAATTGATGAATGTTTAGTGAGTTTTGTTTCATTAATTCACTGGACTATAAAATGGCTCCCAGTGCACCTAGAGACGCCAACACTGGAGATACGCATCACCCAAGACTCATCTACAATCCTTCCAAGGTTGGCAGAGATTAGCTTTTTGATTATTGAGTTCTGCAACCCCAAATAGGGCCCCCCAGGAATGTTCTCCCTAGGAACCTAGAGACTCCAGTCTTGTAGAAAAGCTTCCTCTGAATCTCCTGTAGTACAGTTGCTTTGTGTTCAGAGAAGACTGGGTTTCCCAAGCCCAGTTTGTAAATGACACTTTCCCAGGGATTCCTACTTAGTGGGTGTATAATGCAGATGTCTGAAACCCAGTTTTGGTAGTACATAGCTCAGACTTCTGAATCCCAATCATCACCAATATTGCACTGCCTGTCGAAAGCAAATGTGCAGTCTTTAGATGCCGGGGTGGGGGGGGGAGCTTTTGATAGCATTTTAAATGGGGCACAAATCAGCTTGTCAATTCATCCATTTGTCAATAGAAATTCATTGTTTGGTTGATTTGTCCAAAAAGTGGCATGGATTGAAACCAAAGAAATGTGATGCAACCAATGCGAAGCTGTGTGGAATCAAGCTTGACAGATTCATTGTTCTGAGATAAGTTGGAATTGTTCTGAAATAGGTACCACTGTAAAAAGCGGGAAGGTAAAACAGCGTTTCCTTGCAGCCATGCCTGCCACATGGCCATGGACTTGCGCAACAATGGCTCTTCGGCTGGAATATGGAGATGAGCACCACCCCTACAGTCAGACACGACCAGAACACATGTATGGGGGGGGGGGAACCTCACGGCCATTGTGGCAATGGTTTAATGTGACATTGAGGATATTTCTTCTTCCTTGTTTTCGCGAAAGCTGATTGTTCCATAGAATTTAAAACCACAGATACTCGTAGTTCTTATTCTTTTAAGCTCTAGAAATGAGATGTAGTTTTTAGACTGTGATGCAGCTGTTCAGTGCAATGCATTGTTTCCTTGGTAATCTGGGTGAGATACAGTATATACGGAAAGTGATGGGGAATGATAATACAGTATTTTACAAACGGGCTTGTTTCTGATATCTGCTTTTGTAGACTGAATAACAATAAGTGTTATTCAACAGAAATGTACTTCAAAAGCATCTGTGTGCAATGAAAGCAAAACCTTTCAATACAGACATTTTTAAAAGTGGGGTTTTATTAATCAATCTATTCATAAACCACATTACCTTGTCTTCTGTTCACCTGTCACTTTGTTATCTCCTTAATCTGCATTGAAAAACCTGTCTATCTATCTGGCATTTGCATACACATGCTGAGATTAGTGACGAGTCTGAAGAGTCTCGAAGAATGCTGGGAAATCTGGGTTGTTATTCATGTACAGAAGGCCCTCCATATAAACCAAAATTTATTCTCTGATGAGATCAGTTCACATCAGAATCTACAAAGATCCAATTCTGCAAGCCCTCTTGTACTGTTGTTTATGGAGGGATCATTAAAGTTGCAGGGGCTACTTTCAGCTAATTGATGAGGTGCTAGGCAAGTGTCAGTCATTTGGTCTCATTAGTCTCAGGTTGACTGAGCAATTTATGTAATCTCTTCACAAATACTGTACCACTAGGGTTTTGCCTATAATGGAGTTTCCTGTCTCTTGAAACAAGGGATGAATGATGCTGTCAAATTTGATTATACTGTTTCACATTTTTCCAAAATGAACATACTTTTATTCCATTCCCTTACCACCGAAAATCCTTTGGGATTGTCTGCATGAAAATTTGGATGCACATTTCATAATGTTTTCATAATGTTTTGGCTATTTCAAGCAAATTTTCCTCAGTGTTATGCACGTTCCTCTGCATTTTCCCATTATTACATTAACTTTGTGAACATTACTTAAGCTTGTGAACTGCATTGCAAAATATTTATATATGACAGCATCTTGATTCATGTGAGTTGGTAAAGTATGCATGGAAATTTAAACCTTATGGTATTTCTCAACCTTCCCTAACTCAAAACATGCATACAGGTGATTTAATAATAATAATAATAATAATAATAATAATAATAATAATAATAATAATAATAATAATAATAATAATAATAATAATAATAATAATAATAATGAAGAAGAAGAAGAAGAAGAAGAAGAAGAAGAAGAAGAAGAAGAAGTGACTATCAGCATGGAATTGGATTGTGAAGTGAAAGTGTATTGCAAAGTTAGAGTATAGTTATTTTTTATTGATTGATTTTATATACCCTCTATTGGAAGAAAATTATAAGCAGCTAGTTATTTGTAATTAATTCCTTTTCTTAATAATACGGTATGTGTAAGTTACATTATGCACTCGGGGCCTTCTACATGCAGGTGGAGATGCAGTTGACTGGAGTAAATGGAAGAGGTTTGGAGGTCATGATTGGCATAGGGTTGTGTCAACATTCCAGGGTACTCACACATGTCACAGGTCAGACTCTGAACATGATGTTCACATCAGGATAGTGAAAGGATTATCTGAATGTGGTTAATATTAGATCTTACCTTTTGTCATGGGCATTCTTGCTGAGATTTAGACTCCTTATTACTCCACCACTCCACAGGAAGGAGGAACCCTTTACCCTGATCTCCGTGAAGAAGACTGGAAAACAGAGGGAGGAAAGCACCCACAGAGTACAATCTGGTGGCTGTCAGGGAAGTATCTGGAAGATATTATAATAAACTTAAGGCATCTTTAAAAAGTCACAACGCCCAATTTAGTGATATTGCTTCCAAAAGCAGAACTTTTTCATGTAGCTTTCATGTGGCCTGATTTCTTCCGGACAAAAACAGACACTTCAGTTGTGAACAGCCCAAGAGTGTTTGCACGAATGGCATGGTGAAAGTGACAAAAACAAACAAACAAGAAGGCTCTGGAGTTGTAATGGCAGTGCTCAACTCTCTGAAATGCTCCAACTATTTATTTATTTATTTATTTATTACTCTAGTATATGCACACTATTCTGGGTAGCTTACCAATGGCAGCTATTATAATAGACCCAACTGCACGCACCTACTACTCCCTCTTCAACCTTTTTCCAGTCACATCTGGTTTGTGAAATTGGATAAGAATCTTTTTTGCTCATCCACTTAAGCCCTGTTGCCTGGGAAATGGGTAAAGATGTGTAATTAGGGTTACTTCACATAGAAAAACTAGGTTTTTTTCTTCTTTGACAATAGCATACCAGATTTGACTCCATTCCTACAGACTAAGGGAACCACAGCAATTCAGCCTGTATGCCAAGACCTCACAATCCAATGTTTTTCTGCAACTTTTCATTACTTTAGAGTTGCAGGCTGTGACTCCGCTAAATCTTGGGAGACAACATGACCTATGTGGTGGCTTGTGTTTTACCTGCTACTGCCTCATACTTCATTGTGAGCGTTAACTCAGTGATGAAATAAACAAGAGGAAAATATGCTTTGATCCCACAATTAAATGGGATTTTGAGCATCAAAACTGAGTTGCTTTTGAGAAACAGGAGAGTAAAAATTATAACAGTTATGGCAACCAGCTACTTGAGGTGAAGATTTCAAAATGGGATTCAGAAACAGCACATCAATTAATTTTCTTTCACTATCGTGATCACGACAAGCTGCTTGCTATTGATGGGAGCTACTGTATTTCTTTTCATTTGTTACCTTAGTCTCCCAAACACTGCTACTATGTAGCCAAAATGTCAACTTCCATGTGCAGTAGGCTAGTAGTTAATATAGATACTAGGATGAAGGAATCTCTAAATTGGAATAATATCCAGAATAGAATACTGTCCCTGGACTGTTTTGTGGGAAGTCACAATTGTGAAAGGAATTTGAGCTCCAGATGCATTTTAAAAACATATATTTCCTCTGGTTCGTTGGCCCAGTTTCCTAGTTTCACATCCCACTTCTGGGCCTTGTGCCTGAGAGAGAGAAGATACTTGAAAGAACAAATGGTGTCAAGTGTCTAAACACTGTTGGTAGGTAGAAACATGTATGATCTGAAAACGGTTGTAAATAATCTGTAGTGAGGATACTACAAGCAACGCTGATGGTGCCAGGCTTGGCTCTGAACAAAAGTATTCTTAAACAGCTTAAATGCCAACAGAGTCTTGCAGATTTGGATCACGCTGCCGCCGTGTGCAGGTGTATTTTAATGCATGTGGTCCTTCGAATTCTCTCTCTGACAGAGATCCAAAAAAAATAAAAAATAAAAATGGTTTTGTGTCTAATTGATTAACTCGGTGAGTCACCTTGCATTTTATAGTCTATCCATCTGTGCGATGTGATGCCTTCTCTGTGTAATTAAGTTCCCAGTTTCATGTGTTGTGCTCATGTAATGGCTTCCTTTGCTTAATGGCATTTTTGGCCAGCATTTGTTTTCATTAGCCTTTCAAAGAGTAGTCAATAGAAGAGACAAGCATATGAAGTGGTCTTCAACTTAGTTAGGTGGTTGATCTCTCTCTTGTGCTGCATTGTCTACTTTGACTGGTGTGTGTGTGTTGTGTCATTATAGTCGTGACCGACCCTTCGTGACCCCGTGTCCATGGAGTTTTCTTGGCAGGAATACTGGAGTGGCTTGCCAGTTCCTACTCCGGGCGCCTACAGCACCTGGTATTCCCTGGTCGTCTCCCATCCAAGTACTGACCAGGGCCGACCCTGCTTAGCTTCCGAAATCAGGCAAGATCGGATGTGCTTAGGGCATCTAGGCAGCTCTTCCTCTCCAAAGGCTTCCAGTGGAGATCTCTCCATCTTCAAGAGTTCTATTTGCTTGCTTGCTTGCGTGCTTACTTACTTATAACATTTTACCCTGTCTTTCTTCTTTAAAAGGACCTAAGGCAGTTTAGATAATTGAAACCCAATATTTAAAGCTAAAAACAGTAAGCACACAAATACAGTGGACCCTCGTATAACATACGGTTTGTATAACATAAAATCTGCACAACATAAAAAATTCCAGTGAGAGGGGAAATTTGCTTAACAGGGTCACCTATGGGGCAAATCTGTACAACATAAAATGGTTGTGATTGGGGATTGCTCTGTTTTCAATGTATTCCTATGGAAAAATTGTATAAAGGAAAATTTGCTTAACATAATTTCATTTGGAACAAATTAATTCCTTTATACAAGGCACCACTGTACTAGAAACGGTCACAAGGTACCACTGTACTAGAAAGGGTCCTTTATACCACACTACAACAAGATAAACAATCCCCCACACCAAAACCACATTCAAAGCAGTAAACAAAACAATCCATTTAAGAACCCCACACATGCAACCAGTCAGGAAAAACTGAGGAAAAGCTTGCCTGAAGAGAAAAGGTCCTTGCTTGCTAGCAGAAGGAGGGCAAATATGGGACCAGCTTTCCTTCCTATGGGAGGGTTCTCCAAAGTGTGTGAGCAGCAACAGAGAAGGTGCTCTTTAGTGTCCCCATCAAAAGGACCTGCTGCAGTGATAGGGTGCTCACTCATCAAATCGACAGAAGAAATGCATTGCTGAAAATATATCTTGCATACATGCTTTGGTCTTTTGTTTTGTTTATTTCTATTTTGCTTGGTCTACTCTGAACTGCATCTCCGATGACAATTTTCAAAAATAATAGCTATAGAGAACAGCTATCACTAGAGGAATTTCCACATGCTTTCAGTGCTGAAGGGTCCTGCTTCATTCCCCAATATTTCCCAATAGAGCAAAGTGTTCTGCTTATACAGTGACCCCCCCACCCGCAATAATTCAAAATCTGTGATATGCAGATGCAGGTTGGGTTGGGCCTGGGGGGGCAAGCTGGGAGCTCTTGTACTTACACCCAGCCTGGTACTGCCCCGAATGGGCCTGTGAGGGCTCTCCCAGGCCTTCTCCTCCCTGAGAACCGGAAGTGTCTTCTGGGTTGCCAAAAAATCATTTCTGAGGCCTCCAACAGGCCTAGAAAGGCCCTCAGAAGCCTCAGAAATGATTTTAGGTGATTCGGAAGTCACTTCTGGTTCACAGGGAAGCCCTTTTGGGGCCTCCTGAAAGCCCAGGAAGGCCCTTGCAGGCCTGTTCGGGGCAGTGCCTGTCCTGGGGTAACTATGGGAGGCCTGAAACAGGCCTTTGCCCCTTACCCCAGGGGGCCTTTATTTATATGCTGCAGTCCTGCAATGTATCGGGACCGCAGTATATGAACTAGAGATGGGCACGACTCAAAAAAATAATTTTTCGTTTTTCATTTTTCGTTTAGGGGTCCGTTTCGATTCGTTTTTGTTTTTCGGGGTTTATTTATTTATTTATTTATTTATTTATTTATTTATTATATTTGTACCCCGCTTATCTTCCTTGCGGAACTCTAAGCGGCTTACAGTAGGCGACATGTGCCAGATAGACAGAAAATACAATCAAATATAAAAGAACAAAACATAGAGTAACATTTAAAAACCCAGGAGCCCCCAGCAGGCCAAGTTGGCATCATAAAACTTAGAGACCAAGCGAGCATGAATTGCACATTTTTCGTTTTTCGTTTTCGTTGTGTAACGAAAACGAAAAACGAAAACGAAAATTTCGCTGAGTCGTGCCCATCTCTAATATGAACCACGAAAGGGTGGGTGACTACTGTATACCACCCCATAGTGGCTGGTTTACAATTGTATTTATGCAGGCTACACATGTCCCCCTAATATGTGCTGGATACTCATTTTACTGACCTTGGATGTATAGAAGCCTGAATCAAGCATGAGCAGGCTACCTGGGATTGAACCTCAGATCATGAGCACAGTTACAGCTACAGTACAGCCATTAAACCATTGCGCCATGAGCAAGGAAAAAAAAACTCCCCAGAAGTCCTGGAGAGCCACTGGCAGTCAGAACTGACAACACTGGACTAAATTTATCAGTAGTTTGACTAAAGATAAACAGCTTTCTATAACTCCTTTATACTGGAAACTGATGGAGAGAGATACAGGAGTGAAGGGGCAAGGCTGAAAATCTTGATACTATTCAGGTTGCACATAAAAGTTTCTGCCTACAAAGTTGTGTAGGTTTTCTTGTCCCCAGTTCCAAATTCTTCGCTTGTTGATTTTTCTGTTGATTTCATTATTTACTTTTCACAAGTTATGGAGCACATTTTCATTCAGACACTGTATGTCTGAGATGAAAAAGGGCATATCTTAATGTATCAGTGTTTTCTCATAGTTATGATGTAAATGGAATTTTATCTGTGTCTTTGACTAAACTTGGCTATAAAGCTTTCATGCTGCTTGATTATCCACTTTCCCCATCTTTTTAGGTTGTTTTACAAATAAGAGAATGTAGACAGCATAAAAAAATTGACGCATAGCCCCTGGGGCAAATTCTTTATAATGCAACTATTATTATTATTTTTTACTCCAGTAAGTGAAACTTATTTCTTTTCATTCCCTTAAACATCACATACTCTCCTGATTTCCCTGCAATCTAAGATCTGTCAACTACCAAATGAAAAAATAAATAAATACTGTTGTTGTAATTACCTCTTGTGTATTGAAATCATAGCCACACTCTCTTACAGTTTCTCAGTGCCAGCCATTGGGGTAGAATATTATTAGATAGGCAAAATAATATGAGAGGTGACTGGGATGTAATTCAACCAACCAGCCAGAGGGGTTCTAGGATGCAGGTGAACCTGGCCTGAACATCAAATGTTATCTGATGTTAGCAGCAAATCCTTTCAAGGTAGTTTAAGCAGAATTTACAACATAGCAGTAAAGTAAACTAGCAATAAAAATTCTCCGATTATGATGCCAAACAATCTATGAAGCCACTCTGCAAATGTAAATGCTTTCATTTATGAGACTGATTTATCATTTTGCAAAGGATTCATGCACTCTGGAGGGCTTTTATAGGACTTGGTTTGTCATTGAAGTAACAGTGATACACTGCATTTTCCAACCATATTTCTCTATAGTCACTTTCACTGGCATTTCAGCCAAAATTTAGGGTCCCCTTTACTCCTATCTGGTGCCCCTTGCTATAGGAGCAGAGTTTGTTGCAGATTGCTCAACTGTGTCCCTATCTGGACATGGGGGCTCTCACCACACTGGTCCATGCATAGGTAGTCTCAAGACTGGACTATTGCAATGCTCTTTATGTGGGGCTTCCCTTGAGGCTGATGCGGAGACTCCAGCTGACCCAGAACACGGTGGCCAGATTGCTGACTGGGACTAGAAAATACGATTATATATCCCCAGCGCTGGCCGCCCTGCACTGGCTTCCAGTTCGGTTCCGCATCGACTTCAAGGTTTAAACTATGACATACAAAGCCCTAAACGGTTTAGGACTACTTGTCAGAGCATCTTCTGTCATTGAAAACAGCCCATAATATCCGATCCTCCCAGGCTAGGCATTTGAGGCAACTAACACCATGTGAGGCCTGAAAGGGAAAAAAAAAAAAACACAAGAAATAGGACCTTCTCCACTGTTGACCCTCACCTGTGGAATAACCTTCCATCAGACATCTGCCTGGCACCCTCTTTGGCTGCCTTTAAAAAACTATTAAAAACTTGATTATTTAAGCAGGCATAATGCAATTTCAGTGTTCACCCTTTAAATCTTGATTTTAACTGATTAGCCAGCCAATAATAATGCATTATTTTATGTCATTTTGATATTATTTTTATTTTTATTTTTATTTCATTATGTTACTGTTTTATGGTTTTGTTGTGTGAATTGTTTGAATTTGTTAATTGTAAACCACCAAGAGTGACTTCACTGCCAGATGGGTGGTATAAAAATCCAATAAATAAATAAATAAATAAATAAAATTCTTTATGGAAAGGGGCTTTCTGCTTTTCTAGCAGTAGATATCCTGCTTCATTAGAGGCTGGAGTAGCTGACCCTTGCAACTTTAAAATGATATGATTCCAGAGAACAAAAAAAAAGTATTGTGTACATTTTAAAACTTGTGGGTATATTTCATTGTGATATTTAATAAATTACAAGCCCTTTAATTAAAATTATTGTTATTTTTAGGATGGAGAGAATTTTAGATTCCTAACATTCCTGGAGGGAGGAGAAAAAGGGAGGGGTTCATTCAAGCTTTGAATGGGCGAACTTTCTGTATTCAGCCATGTTAGTGATGTAAAAAAGCCAAGACACACTTCCTCAGAAAGAGATGTAAGTCCAATTGCTGGCAGTCGGTGTAACCATTGGAATGGATTAGTGCAAAACACAAAACAAAAAAGGGGGGGCTTATTTTGAAGAATTGATTTTTTTTTTTAAAGTCACAGATTTCTTCATCTTGTAACAGGAAGCACTTCAGGTTTCAAAAAGTCAAGTGTGAGAGAAAGCAAAACTCTTGTTGTCACCCCTACTTTTAATTCAAGAGGATTTATGTTGCATTTCAGAGCCTACCTTACTTTCTCAACCTTTTATTTTTATTTTTGCGAATTTAACATAAAAAGATAAAATTTTATTGAACAAAGCAAAAAAGAGCAAAAGTATTGCTTACCATAATGTTAGTCCATAAACCAGCATTAGACATTTACTATACTGTTTCACTACCAAATTTTGCATTACGCATGTTAAGTCGATTCATCCTTCAAAATATCCCCGCAGATATTCTTATGAAATTGGTGTCCCTGTGATGTTTGTTCAAACAAATCTCTGTTTGGCAGCCATGGTTTCTCCTGACTATGTCTTAATTCAGCGTTATGACTTCAGATGGAGGGTGCGCTGTCTTTGGACCAACATGTAAAAATGAACCAAGGGATTCTGAATTGACTACTTGTCCCCCCCTCCCCCTGACCCCTCAGTACTCCAGAAACTGAATCCCTAGGGAGGACTCTGATTGAAGTCGCCATATGCATTCCTGTGCCAGCTACTCCACCGGTCATGTTGCAAGTGAACAGCAAGACTTGAAACATAGCTTAGGTTACCTTTTTTTGCATTCTGGAATATTCTTGTTTGTTTTTGTTCTCTCTCACACAATTTTCCCAACTTTTACTGAAAAGCCTGTAATATGCTGCTTGGATTTTGTAGTTGTGCAGTTCTGGAAAGTCTGGTACTCTATGGGTTTAAAGGGATAAGTCACACACTAAGTCATCCCTGCCCCTCTCCCACCCGTTTTACAGTTGCTGCTGGTGTTGGTGTTGGTGTTGGTGTTGAGAAGCAGGAACTACATGTCTCCTTTAAATGGTATAGGGACAATTGGTCCTGATTTATAAGCCATACAGGGCAGGCTGGTGTGTCTGTGTGTGCACGTGTTTCAACACACCCTAGTTTGACTACTACATGGTTATGCATTCTGTCATGATAAATGGGAAACTGACCTCCTGTTTAAGTCATTTCTTCAGGTTTAACACTTTCCTGATTAGGTTAGGGGAGTTGGGAAATCCACTCAATAGGCATGTTGGCCATTGTGTGTGTGCACACATTTTGCTGTTTGTATGCCTCAGTGCAATTATCACATCTGCCTATCTGCCTATAGACTAAAGAACAGTTTTTATCACAGAGCGGTATCCAAGTTAAATGCGATAGTTTTAGCACCATCTTAATCAGTTTTAAGTAGTGTTTTAAATTTTGTAAGCAATTTTAAGAGTTTTTAATATTTTGTATGGTGTTTTATGTGTTTTATGTGTTTGGTATGTTTAGAGTGTGTAGTGGAACAGCACTTGTGCATATCTTGTGTATGCATAATGACAATAAAACTCTATTCTCTATTCTATTCTGTTCTATTCTATTCACATACAGGGTCATTTCCTACAAGAAAGAACCTGCCATCGTGGCGCAGTGGTTAAATGCCTGTACTGCAGGTAAAACTGTGCTCACGACCTGGGTTCAATCCCCGGTAGCAGGCTCAAGGTTCACTCAGCCTTCCATCCTTCCGAGGTCGGTAAAATGAGTACCCAGCTTGCTGGGGGGGCAATGTGTAGCCTGCACACTGTAATTAAAATTGTAAACCGCCCAGAGACCACTTGTAGTGGTATGGGGTGGTATATAAGCAGAACACTTTGCTTTTGCCATGTGAGAATTCTGTAACTTTTGAAGTGGTGCTTCACACTAGGAAATTTAGGACATTACAACATAAGAAGAATCTTGTTGAATGATAGAAGGCCTATCTAGTTCAACAATCTGTCCAAATAGTAGCCTAGTTACCCTCTGCTTGATATTCCCTAGTAGTAGGTGTAGAGGCATGTGGTTGTTATGTGATGTCAAGTCACTTCTGATGTGTGGTAGCCCTGATAAGGTTCCCAGGTGTGTAAGGTGTGCAAGGTATTGCCATTGCCACCCACCCCAGCTCTCATGGCTTAACCTTGGGGCTCCTGAGGCATCGTCAACCACTCTCTTCATTAATCCACACTGGCTGTCAGGGTCATATTTTCTGTTACTGAATACAATATATAACTTTCTTGAATAGAGATGGGCACGAAACAAACAATTTTTCATTTCTGTTTTTTTGTTTCATTGCGTAACGAAATGACAAACGAATTTTGTCTCTAAAATGAAACGAAATGAACAGAAACACCGGAAATTTTGTCGTGCGTTTCGTTTCCGTTACTGCAATATGAGTGAATTGCTTAAAATCCTAAAAAAATCACAAAAAATGAAATAAATGGTAATGAAATGGTAATGAAACGAATGAAAACAAAAACGGATTTTTTGCAAAAATTCACGAAAAATGGAAACGAACCGAAATGGACCCGACAAACGACAAACGACAAATGAAATGCCATTTTTTTTATTTGTGCCCATCTCTATTCTTGACTATTAACCACTGGAGGGAGAATTTTGGTAACAAGGATGGTATGTAAAGCATGCACTGCACCAGTAATGGGGTGTGTAATTGGAGGTGGGTCTTGAGGTTGAGCATCCATAGCTTCCTTCTTCCATGTAAGGGAAGCCCAACTATGCAAGTGGCAGGAGAGGCTCCTATCAAGGAATGTTGTTTAAACTAATTGGGTCATAATTGCCCTTCAATGACCATGCAATGTAAACAAACACTCAGGGAAAGGGGGGAAACTAGCTCTGATCCCTCCACAGAATATTATAGGAGACATTTCTCATCCTGGACACTTTCTGTATTGTTGCCATCAGGGAGAAGGTATAGATTTATTAGAACAAGGACAGAATGATTCAGAAACAGTTCTTACCCAATATCAGTAACCATGCTAAATTCTGTTGATGGCAATATCAGTGTTGAATGTGTAACATGTATATTGTATGGGGGATTGTGGTTGTTTTTTAAATTGTAGTTTTTATGTATTGGGTGAGAGAATGTAGGGCTGTGTGTGTATGTTTGGTTTTATGTCAGTTTTAAAATGAGTACAAGTGATGTTCTGTGTATGAATGTAGGAAGAGTATATGTATGGAAGTTTGCTCTTAAATGGTAGATTTTATGTCTTAGATTTTTATACTGGGGTGTGTGAATAAGCTGACTGGATGGCACTTTTAAATCTCGTTGTATTTTATAAAATGACAATAAATTCTATTCTATTCTGTTCACTACCATTTCTGGAACTTTTTGTGCACTCTTTGAGCATGGTAAGTGGACAGGTAGAGTGAATTCTCTGCTGTCTATGGGGTTTTCCAGACAGTTTTGAACCAGTTTTCAAAAATCCTGTATACCCAAGGGAATTAGACACGGTGGTTTCTTTTACAGTCCAAATCTCATGAAGAGCCTGCAATGGTTGTATAGGAGGGGGTGGAATTATTGAGTTCCCACCCCTTCTTCATGTGTTAACTTGTGTCAAAAGCAGTAAAATAAAAAAAATGGGGGGGGGATGACACATAGTGCTCCTCCAGAAGTAGCACAAAATTTTAGTTTGAACCATAATGTGTTTTGCATTTGTGGATGCTTGTAGAGTTCGGAAGTTCAATCTGCACCTCCTGTGAGTAAAGCCAGCTTGTATGGCCTTAGGCAAGCTACGCTCAAGCTACATGCAAGCCACATAAGCCAGAATTCACTTGATGGCATGTGATGATGATTTTATTCAAAGTCAAAGTCACCTTTATTGGCATAAAATAGTCGTTAAAATTGTTACAATAGGCAAACCTCTCAGTGCCTAACTAGCGACCACATTAATCTGGGGTTACCATAAACCAAACTTAAAAGGAAGCAGGGCTACTCTTTTGAGAAACTAGTAATAAATATTTGGCTACTAGCTCTGTCACGCTTTTATCTTTGTCTGCCAAGAGAGTAGCAGTAATAGTCTCAGGGGTTGTTGATAATTTGGAAATAATGGAGCCAATTAATTGTTGTCGATTAATATGATGGCTGGGACATTGAGTCAGAATATGTACAACAGAATCAGGTTCCAACCTACAGAATTTACAGAGTCTGCTCTTGTAAGGCATTTTAGAGTATCTTCCTAGAGTGACAGTGGAAGGAAAGATGTTCAATCTTGCCAACATAAATGCCCGTCTCTCTTGAGGATTCAAGAGATTCTTGAAATAATTTGAACCGAATTCTGGGTTGGGGGTTAGGCCATAATATAGAGGGGAGCAAATTGGATTAACTCTTCCAACAATATTCTGTCTCTCAATGTCCCAAAGTCTTCGGCGAATAAAGTTGTATAAGAATTGTTCATTGCAGTTGGATAAATAATCTAGATCAATTCCAATAGATGCTATCTTTATGCAGATGTTCTGATACCATTTGGATCTATAGGTGTCACTTAGTAGATCATTTAGCAGGGAATTGGGGCACATTTGAAAATGAATACCAATACTTGATAGTGGCTGTCCACGCTAGTGTTGAGGGCAAGTGGAGCCCAAGTTCACAGCATATTGTTGGTAGGTTGATCGAGTTTGGTACACCCAAGATACGACGTAAAAAAATAGATGCAATACAATCTACTTCCTGATTGACAGCCTTAATCCAGATTAGAACTCCATACAGGAGTTGGTTAGTTACTTTGGCCGTGAAGACTTGGAGTGCGGCTGGAACATACTGATTTCCAGAGTGAAAATGGAACCTTGAAATTGCCAGGAGGTGATTTTTTGAGGCAGCTATGGTGGCTTTTCGGTGAGATGACCAGTTAAGTCGATGATGGAACAGGAAACCCAGGTACCTAAATGTTGTAACTTGTTCAAGGGGTTTACCTCCAAGTGCCCACGTCTCCTTTGTCCAACTTTTGGAAAAGATTAATACTTTAGATTTTTCAGTATTGATGGTGAGCTTGTTAAGTGTGCAATATTCCGAAAAGGCCGCCAAGAGGTGTTTAAGTCCTACCCTAGAAATGGACAAGAGTACAGTGTCATCTGCATACAATAACAGTGGGACTGGATGGGAATTCATTCTAGGAGCATGGTTTCCTGCTTTGGCAAGATGTTCTGATACATCTGACATGAATATATTGAAGAGTGATGGTGCAAGGACACATCCCTGCTTAACACCCTTGGTAATTGGGAAGTTCTCAGATAGATGACCATTATGATTTAAACACACTTTGCCAGTGTTCGCTGAATATAATTTGCGTATCAGAAATAGCAGACGTGGGTCCATGCCCAGTTTAGTTAGTTTGGCCCATAGGAGAGATCTATTGATGGAATCAAATGCTCCTCGTAAATCAATAAATGCAGCATACAACTTCCCCTTGAGTTTACAAGAGTATTTCTCGGCTAAAAAATCTAGTACCAGCGCATGGTCAAGGGTAGATGAACCCGGGCAGAAACCAACTTGTTCTTTAGGTGGGAGTTGGTTAACACACATCCAGTCTGAGAGACGGGTCAGAAGGTGTTTGGCATACAATTTCCCTATCACTGGGAGCAAGCTTATTGGCCGATAGTTGGATGGTAATTTAGGATTCCCTTTTTTGAAAATTGGTATTATTATAGAGGTTAACCAGGATTCTGGCAATATCCCAAACTGGTCGATCAGCGTAAATAATTGGGCCAGGGGTTCTGCCCACCAGTGGATATAGTTTTTGATCAAATCAGCTGGGATGCCATCAAGACCGGGTGCTTTCCCAGATTTCAAGGTGAGTGTTAGTTCAATTATTTCTTCCTTGGAGACAGGAGACCACAATGGAATTTCCAGAGGAATTTGGATTTGGATAGGAAGATCAGATGATGTTGGTGTTGAGAATATATTGGAAAAATAAGCAGTCCATTCCTCTGAAGAGATTGGTGCAGTATCTATAGGGCTAATAGGCTCATAGGCTTTTGAGACGATCGTCCAAAATTCTCTAGCATTCTTGGAGTGTAGTGCATGGATGAGCTGAGTCCAATTCTTCATCACATGGGCATGTCTTTTTTCCTTCAAAAGGATGTCAGTTTCTTTCTTTGCAAGTGTGTAAAGTCTAAATGACTCGGGGGAAGGAAGGGCTCGCACCAATTGAAAGGTTTGTCGAAGTTTTATGTTGGAGATCCTACACTCAGAGTCAAACCAACTTGAGCGCCTGATACGGGGGTTTGATGTGCCAGATGGTACTAAAGAATCTAGAAGGGTTTTGGACAATTCTTGGTAGGCTGTTATGATGATTTTATTTTGGTTCACTGTTATGCCAGGCCGTTCCCCAACTCTCCCCCCCTCTCTCTCACCCACCCGTGTGTGTGTGTGTGTGTGTGTGTGTGTGTGTGTGTGTGTGTGTGTG
>JAHTLZ010000275.1:24468303-24479630 GCA_023846285.1 Phrynocephalus versicolor
GTGTGTGTGTGTGTGTGTGTGTGTGTGTGTGTGTGTGTGTGTGTGTGTGTGTGTGTGTGTGTGTGTGTGTGTGTGTTTGCCTAGGGAGAGGCAAAGATTTGACCCCTTGTAAATGGCAGCTATTGAGAGCCAAGATAAAAGAGCTCCAAAGACCTTTGCTGGATAATGTCCAGCTTCAACTGCCTACTTCTGAATCATTTCTGCTGGACTCCCTGCTACTCCAAATCAGCAAAGTCAGCCAGAATAAATGTGTGTACAGCAGGCATGTCCAAACCTCAGCCCTCTAGATGTTTTGCACCACAACCCCCACAGTCCTTTGCTATTGGAAATGCAGGCTTGGAAATCTGGGAGTTGTGGTACAAAGCATAAGGTGGGCCAAAGTGTGGACATGCCTGGTGTAGAGCTTTAGCTCCAGGGCACACTTCCCTTCTCCCCCCAAAAAACTGGCAACAGAAGCAGAGAGAAAAACCGGGTGGGGAGGATTCTTTTTTGACATGGCAAAGAGACACGGCTATGCTTGTGTAGATCTTGATATGCATAAGTTCAGTAAGATGCGCCTGATCTTTTCCGTAACAAGGGTTGCCCAAAAATTATCCTTGGAACCAACAGGCTGCACAGCATTTTTGAATCATTTGAAATGTGTGCCACACTCTTCCTTTTCTTGAGGTTTTTTGATCCTTATCTGCTGCATTGCAGAGAGCATCAAAATGTACTGTAATAAAGTGGTTCAGAGTAAGTTGCTTGGCAAGCTAAATTTATTATCTTTGATGGATATTCCCATCACCCACAATAAATAGGGATGGTGTGAGACCTTTTTCAGAGAACTGAATAACAGTTGGTATCTCTGTAAAGTTCCACATTGTCCCCCACAATCTAGAGGAAATATGACTCACTCCCTTTTAATGCTTCAAGTCACAATCCATGTAATGAACTGGCCTGGAGAGGTGTGTTCCCACAGTTCATTTGGCAGTGATGCAGTGAATGGGTAAAAACAGAGAGCACAGTACCAGTAAATATGGATGTGGCTTGCAGTGTTGCCTCCTACTGCTCTGTCCTAAGAATCTGTAATCGCCATAACAATAAATTGCTTCAAGACACATGCATCTATAGGCATGATGACGTGGATGATGGAAACAGGGGATGGGATTTTTTTTCCCAAGCAGCACCTCCGTCACATGCTTCCCTCTCCTCCTTTCCCCAGGCTAATGATCACCAAGAGGGATAGGAGGGGGGAGCAATCAATGGAGATGCTGCTTTGGGGGGGGGGACCCATTGCCTGCTTCCCTCTCCTCCTTTCCCCTGACTAAGGATGACCAAGCCTTAGTGGGGCAAAATAAGGACTGCTGGCAGGATTCCTTCTCCTGCTCCCCCCTCCAGGTGCCCCCAGATTTCTGTGCACCCCAGGGCAAATGCACTCTTCCACCCCTTCCTAGTTATGCCAGTGGATATATGAAATGGAGGACAGTCAGACCAATGTATTCATCCAACGGGCCTACTATTGCTACCCAATGTTTGCAGGCAGGATTCCTTCCTAGCTCTGCTTGGAGAGGCTGAAGATGTAATATGAACGTTCTGTGTTGAGGCATGTGTTCTGACACTGAACTATGCCTTATCCCACTGAAACCTTATCCATGTAAGATAACAATGCTCTTGAAAAAAACACCATTTCTTGACTTGCTTTTATGTCTGGTTGGACAGGTGGCAGTTTGTACCCAGCAGGGTCTTTGCTTATTCCACCAAACAGCTCCTTTCCCAACGAAGTCATATCTGAGATAAGTGACTCTGGAGTTTGTTATTAACTTACTTGACTTATATTACATGTAGATTGGTCAATTGCACTGAGCTGTTTGTGGTGCTGCCTTTGAAAAGTGTTCAGAAACTACTATTGATCCTGAATGCGCAGTAAAAAATGCTGGTGGGCTCTCGGTTATGCAATGATATTGCACTGTCCTGCAAAGGCTCTAAAAGTTACCAATTCACTTCTGTTGGTAATGACCTTTGAAGCTGTATATAGCATCTAAAGACTGTTTCCTCCCGTGCTACCTGGTCTGGTTCTAAGATCTAACAGACAGGCTCACGTGGTGGTAAGACAAAATATGTCCTCTATGACTGTGCCCAGATTGCAAATTCCATGACCCAGATGGCTCATCCATCCCCTTCTGTTACGGCATTTCATTACATAGCAAAAAATCCGTCTTTGTCCGCAGGTGTAGTAACAAAGTCTTTCCCAACTTTTTTTCCTGCACCTGTTGCTGTTTTTAATTATATTTCTGTGAAGATTCTCAGTCATCCAGGTAAGTTTATCTGGAAGTTGAGTCATGGCAACCGATCAGACTGATGAAGCTGTTTGGATGAGCAGCGAAACGTTTCTATCTCTCAAGAAAAAGAAGTCCAGTTGCCATGATTCCAACTTCCAGATTTTTATTATATCATTGTGGTTCTTCCATTGAGCTCCTTTGTCTTCTTTCAGAACCTTAATAGGCTAGAAGAGTTCATATAAATATAAGCTGATTTGATATCTCAGTGAGACGGACCATCCCAGAACATCCAGGAGTTTGGAGATTGATTCCCCATTGGGCCTTGTAGGAAAAGAGGCAGTTTGTGTGGTCTTGGGCAAGCTACATGGTCCCGGAGCACCCCCTTCCCAAAACAGGGGAATGGTATACCGCTTGTTCTGTACCTAGGAAATCCTTCTCAAGGTGTTCTAGGTAGACAGTCCTCAGGAATGGTTTACCATTCCCTTCCTCTGTGTAGTGCCCTGGGACTGTTCTGCTGGCCTAAGGCTGGCTCTTCTGGGATGCACAGTGGGGAATTGAACTCCCAACCTCTGGCTCCACATATGGATACCCAACTCACTGGCTCAAAATAATGTGAAAAGGGGAGCAGTAAACATTAGCTAAGTGAACTTCAAAAGCCTGGGTACCAAATTAGAAAACAGTAGCAACATAAGACTTCCTAGGCCAGTGATGGCGAACCTTCGGCACTCCAGATGTTTTGGACCACAACTCCCCAGTTCTTTGCCATTATCAATACAGGCTTGGAATTCTGGAAGTTGTGGTCCAAAACATCTGGAGGGCCGAATGTTTGCAATCCCTGTCCTAGGCAGACTGTTTTATGATACAGAACTGATTAGTTAAGGTATTATTATACTCCTTTCATGGAAGCATGCCGACTGAAAAAAAGGCAAATGGAGATCCTTCAGGTTCATTCACAAATGCTGGAAACAGTTTGTTAATTTTTGTGCTATCCTCTTACCTGCCGGTGAATAAGCCTCATTGAAATGAGTTCTATAGCCAGTCCAGGGTGTCCTTAAGACAAGTGACGCAGCACACAGATCGGTCCCTCTATTACTGTTCCCACTGTGGCAACGTTTTCCAGTTTCTAATGATGACAGGTACTTGTGGATTTTGTTCAGTTTCATTCTCTCTCTCACTCTCTCTCTCTCTCTCTCTCTCTCTCTGTGTGTGTGTGTGTGTGTGTGTGTGAGAGAGAGAGAGAGAGAGAGAGTGAGAGAGAGAGAGAGAGAGTGAGAGAGTGAGTGTGAGTGAGTGTGTGAACATACCTCGTTTCCACTTATGCTTTAATGGATTAGAACACAGCTATAGTTTGTCTTTTACTTTGTTTTTAATTGTGGAGTTTGGTTCTTGGCTTTTTAAAAATACACTAACCGGTGTATTTTAAGATAAAAATTGAATAATAGTGTGAGTTGTTCAGTAAAGTTGGTTCCAAATGAGCATTTTATGCAGAAGTTCATATAAATATTCCACAAACGTCCATGCAGGACTTTTAACATTATGTTTTATTTTCATATTCAAATGGAAATTGCTACAGAAAAGTATAGAAGTGATGCATGAATGAACTTGTGCATTATTGATATCTAGTGAAACGGACTGATCTGTCCATCCCTACAAATGATTCATTGATGTTTCAGCTTGATTAGCTTTAAAACAGATTCACTATGTGTTGCAAATGAGCAAGACGAATCAGCTTAGAAGAAATACAAAGACCTTGAATCCCTCTGTAGTATGCCCACATCACTAGTTGTGACTAATCAGTCAATCAATCAGCGTATGAATGCTTCCCTTTTCTTTCATGGAACACAAATATTGGAGCTCATTTTCGGCTAAAGAAAGAAGGGCTTGTATATAATTAGTCTGATGATTAACAACCATTTCCCACTCAATCCTATTAATATCTTACTAGTGCACTGGAATATAGGTACTTAATGGAGAACATTTTGACTCTGTGTGGAATTTGTTAATGGTCGCAAGAGAGCCTAGTAGCCAGTGGCATAATTTCTCCCCCTCTGTCATTAAAAGAGTGGTTGCAAAACAACAAAGGATGACGGAAATAACAAGCGTAACTGGAATATGTCCCTCTGTGCTAAGGCTAACAGGAAATATACGTAGAGCATATTGAAACTGGCTTCTTTTTGTTGGTGCCAAAAAATTATCATATTGTCATTAACCCATTCTTAGAAGATCAGGCAAGTAGATAAATTTGTGTTTCTTCAAGATTTGTGTTAGTATAGTAACCAAATACCTATGAAACAATTTATATGAACCAGAGTGAAGCGTGGAATGAAGAATAACATAGGCCAGGGCTGTTCAACTTTGAACAGGCCAAGGTCTACTTTTTCTGGCCCAAAGTGCCTGAGGGCTACTACATTAAAAACTCTACTTACAAATTTTATCTGTTCTGAGCACATGCTCGTAAGTAAAAACTTTTGTAAGGAGAGCAGCAGTTTCCCAAAGGAATGCATTGAAAACCAATTAATCTGTTTTGGAAGGAACAGATTGCAATGTGCCATGGCCCTTGAACTGCCCTGCTCGGCTGAGACAGTAGGCTGGCAGACCCAGAACTTTGCTGGGGCAGTGGTGGTCCTTGGGATGGGGGAGGGAGGGGTGGAGAACTTATCCCCTCACTTTTTTTTATTGATGGCTGGCGGGCTACTTTTGAACCCTTCAAGGGCTACCAGTAGTCCATGGGCTACCTCTTGGGCATGCCTGACATAGGCATATGGAAGGTGGTTTTGAACCCTTTTCAATCTAACCAACCCATGGGCAGCAACCTTGTCATTTTCACCAAACAGGGCTCCAAGTCTAGAACCTGCCACCAAGCAGCCATTCCTATGCAGGGAACATAATAACCATATATCAAGTAAATAGGGTTATTTGTACGCAGGCATGGGGCTTCTGTATTTCTGGACTACAGCCCCCAGAGCAGTGGTGGCGAACCTTCAGCACTCCAGATGTTTTGGACAACAACTCCCAATATTCCAAGTCTAGGCTGCCAATGACAAAGGACTGTGGGAGTTGTGGTCCAAAACATCTGGAGTGCAAAGGTTCACCACCACTGCCCTAGAGATCTTCAGAGATGATCCCAGCATTATGGGGCCTTTAACCAAAAAGCAGAAATGAGCAGAAATCCCAGAAAGCACTTTGTAGAAAGCACTTTGTGGACATTGTAAACCAGGCATGTCCAAACTTCAGCCCTCCAGATGTTTTGAACCATAACTCCCACAGTCCTTTGCCACTGGCAATCTAAGCTTAGAATTCTGGGAGATGTAGTCCAAGACATCAGAAGGGCCGAAGATTGGACATGCCTGTTGTAAACCATCTCTACTGAAAAGTTCAAGTCCTCTCATGTGTTTCTAATAGCTTGCTGAGGAAGAAAAGCTACATCTTGAACCTCGTGAATCTTTGTAAAAACAGAGATAGATGGGAGGAAGTGGCTGGGAAGGACTAAATTTGACACTTTTTTTGGCTGAATCCCAAAGAATTCAGGCTTGGTGAATTCCTGGATATTTTTAGAAACTGTTGTCCAAAAATTACAGAAGTCCAACCCCTATATGTAGCATTCTCCACCAGTTAGGAAGGAGAGAGATGAGAAGAGGCAGTCTTCTGTATGCAACAGTGTGAGTGGGACAGACAGATGGATAAATCTGTGTGCATATGTGAGCAAAACACAGTCCTGGTCATGACCACTGTTAGCATAGATGCTATGATTGTGACCAAGCAGTGAATGTTCCTTGCGTATATCTGTTGAGGAATTGTCTGTTGATGATTTGCTTGTAAGACATGTTGACTGCATCCACCTCCCAATACACAGAGAAAGATACATGTTTTTACTTCAGTTTGTTCCAGGACTTGCCTAATTTGTGTCGGGACATAATTGGAGCAGTCTGTGGCAATTGTATTAGGATTGTAAGAAAGGCTTGTGGCTGTTAATTCTTTAAAGAATAATTATTTAGCCAAATACTTGATCAAATAGCAATATGCATTCATTATTCCAGGAATTAGATTCAGGATAAGATAGGATAAACCTAGACTTGACTGCAGAATCCTTTAGAGCCAATTTCCATGCATGTGGATGTGGGGATGGCCATCATGGAGTTGGAACCTCATGACTGTCCATCCATTCCACACAAAGGAGACCAATGAATGAACCAAGACCCATTTGAAGAAAGAGTAGCGACCGAAAGCCAACAAATGGGCACTGGAAAAAAGTGAAGGGAGATCCCAATGCCTCATCCCACCTGGAGATGTAAAATATCCAGAAATTTTGGAACTTGGGGAAAAATTGTTTTTTCTTCTCATTTTTTTCAGGGGGAAGCGAAAACTTTCAGAAAAATTGGGGGGGGGAATGCTACATTAGCAACACCCCCCTCCCGTTTTACAGCTTGAAATTCATTCTGTAACTTTAGCAACATAAAATATGACTGTGGACAATCTGACTTCGCATAAAAGTATCACAACTAACATATTAAAATATAGTGTATCCAAACAATTATTAGAAACAGAATTTACTTTTTTAAATAATAGTGATTTGTAATTGTAGTAGCAATTAAATGATTATTTATGCAAAGGTTATAAACTAGTGTCACTAAATGATTTGATTTTCTGGAATCAGATAAATGTAAACACTTTTTAAATTTAGCATTTACTCTATTTAGCGTTTGTATATTGCCAGCTTGTACAAAGACAACTCAAGGCGGTGTACAGAAAACATAAGCAAACATAAAAGTAGCAAAACAACAAAATACAGTTTAACAAAACCCAACATATGCAAAAACAAAAGTGAAACCTTTTTCTTTTTCTTGTGACAATAGCAGCACATCCTAAACTAAGAAATGCATCTTGTTCTTGCATTGGAGAGTTTTGTTTGTAGCCTAGGACTTACCTGTCCTCAGTGCATAGAAATTAGAATAATCTGATACTATGCATTTTTTTTAGAAATGAGTTGGAAAATATTTGAACACCCTGTCTTAAAATATTTTATTCATCATGTTGAAATAAAACATTCCAGAATCATTTTTCTTTTTCTTTTTTCAATTTTTTCAATTTTTCAGAAAAAGACAAAAACAAAATGGCTTCAGGAAACAAAGGGGAAATGGGTTTTTCCTGAATTTTTCCATTTTTCCCCATGCCTTCACATCTCTAATCCCACCTCACTATGTGTTTATCTGTCACTGACACACCCACAGGCCAAATACCGTACATGGTGGCTGCATTTTTCAGAAAGGCAGTGGAGGCTGGATGAAGCCTGAAACAGGACTAAAACAAAGATGCCAATTTATTTTCAGAATGTTAATGGGTGGGGTTACCCCAATGGTAAGGTGGTAGGGACTTCTTAACTCCCTTCCCCCACCAACCTTTAACTTAAAAAAAACCCGAAGGATTGGTCCTTTAAAACGACCAGGCCACAAATGCCAAGCAAAGCAATGGCAAGGCAACAGGACTGGGGGATGGAAGGAGCATCATTCTATTTTCGTTATTCCTTGAAGAAGAAGCAAAGTAAATGTGCAGAGTTTTACTAATTCTTCTTCTTCTTCTTCTTCTTCTTCTTCTTCTTCTTCTTCTTCTTCTTCTTCTTCTTCTTCTTCTTCTTCTTCTCTCCCTCTCCCTCTCTCCCTCTCTCTCTGGGTGCTGACAGATGTTGCACTTACTTTTAATAGGTTTGTTTTGCCATGATTGTCGACAATAGTGTGGCTTCTGGCAGAGCACAGGGAAAAGAAGCAGTTGTGCAGTGTGCATTTAAACATAGTCTCTCTAGGCGTGGGGGCTTTCATGGCTTTATCTGAGAACAAAAAGTATAATGGTGTAACCTGTTGTTGTGTGTGGGTCAAGGTGTTTCTGACTTTAATGTAGGAACATTATGAATTGGTGAGATGCAAAAAGGTCCTGTATTTAGCAGCCTTGTTCAGATTTCTGCAAACTAATGGTCATGGTTCCTTTTTACTGAGTCAGTCTATCTCTTCCTCTTTCCCTGGTGGCCTTCAACTTTCCCCAGAAGTATTTATTTTCCCAGTGGGTTGAGTCTTTAAAATTAAATGATGTGTCCCAATTGCAGTAGCCTGAGTTTAGTTATTTGCACTTCTCCAGAGAGTTCAGTCTGGATTTGATGTAGCTCCCACATCTTTGCCTTTCTGGTGATCAATGGCATCCATAAATATCTCTTCCAAGACTAAATTTTGAATGAATTGATTTCTTTATCTGGCAGTTTGATTTACTGTACATCAAGATCCAATGTAACCTGTACATCATCATCACCCTAGTCCATGCACTGGGATGTAACTGGGATGTAAAATAGTAACCGACTACAGTATATTCCTGTCGCCTTTCCCAAACACCTTCCTATCCCATCTCATCCCAGGCTAAGGAATCAAATGAGGCAACAGAATAAATTGAGGAAGTATTGGTGCAAAAATTTGTCAGAGTTTGATGGAATCACAGCCTCAAAATCTTTTCCCTGTGAATTTAGCCTACAGGGGAAATGATATTTCCTGCACAGATTTGAGGACAACCCATGTGCTTGTGCTAGGATGTGTTTTGTTCTGCATAAAAGCAGCTGAATGCATTTTGGCTACAATATATGAGCTATTGCGGAGCAGAGGCAAGCTGCCTGAACAGTGTTTGTCAGCATAGCTCTTCTAACACCTGTATGACTCATTGTTCAACAGAAAGCTTTCATAGGGGCTGTGTAAAAATCAAGATTCTCAATGCAAAATGTTCCATCTCTTAGAACAAGACTGAAGAATGTGTGAAAACTCCAAGGAATGTTAAACTACAGTTCTTAGCAGCATAATTGGGGGGCAAAGAATCATGGGAGCTGCATCTCAATGACATCTGCAGGACCACATTTCCACATTAGCTCTTGGATTCTGTCCCATTTATACCACTATATAGGCAGTGGTGGCAGATAGCTCCAATGTGGGCTGGAAGACAGCTGTTTATCTACTCTACAAGAGCCTTGTGGCACAGTGGTCAAATGCCTGTACTGCAGCTAAAACTGTGCTCCCAACCTGGGGTTCGATCCCAGGTAGCTGGCTCATGGATGACTCAGCCTTCTATCCTTCCAAGGTTGATAAAATGAGTACCAAGCTTGCTGTGGGGTGGGATGGACAATATGTAGCCTGCATAATTAAATTGCAAACTGCCAAGAGAGGCCTTGAAGCACTATGGGGCAGTGTATAAGCAGAACACTTTGCTTTGCTTTCTGTGAATCCACATTCCAGGGGGTTGGACTTGATTGCCTCATGCAGTGGTGGTGAACCTTTGGCACTCCAGATATTTTGGACCACAATTCCTACAGTCCTTTGTCATTGGCCATCTTGGCTCAGAATTCTGGGAGTTGTGGTCCAAAACATCTGGAGGGCTGAAGATTCACCCGCATTGTCTTACAAGCCCGTTCCAACTTCATGATTCTATAGTGGATGATTTTACGCTGCACTTTATAGGAAGTCTTGAACCTCACCCCTTAGTGGTCAACACCTTGAGTAACAGCCATTTAGTGCAGACTAAAACCCAGAGAGCTGACTGGACAACTCATAGCTCAGTGGTTTAAGTATCTGGCTGTGGAGCCAGATGTTAGGAGTTACATTCCACAGTGTATCTCCTGTAATGTGGAGCTGTTTGGCCTTAGGCAAGCTGCACAGTCCCAGGGTGTCCTTGGAAGAGGAAAATGACAAACTTTTGTGTAGTCTTCCTACACCTGAGGTTGCATCATCTCAACGACCCATCCCTGAAGACATCCATTCTTAGCCAGCAAACATGGGGCAGAGAGATTTTCATGTCTGCTGATGATTTCGCCCGACTGCCCAATTCAGCACATTGAGGGGTTTTCCCGTGAGCATCTCCCAATCTCCAGAAGTGGCCATTGGCGTTTCCTCCCTTATCTCCCCCAACCCAAAATTTATTCTAAAAACAGCAAGTCCATGTAGAATCCTGTGCAGAAAAGAAGAGGAAGAAACCATGAAACCAAAGGAACTTGGGGAACAAAAGTCATATTCTTTGCTCGTCACCTTGACATAGCTAAGGTGGGATTCTTTTTCTTTTCCTCACACAATTCTGCCTTTGCTGCAGCAAGTGAGGAGAAACTATCTCATGCCCTTATTAGGAGAAAGGTCCCTCCATCTTGCAGTACAGACCAAATCATTGATCATCTTTTGCTAGGCAATATGAGACATTCTCTCAGTCCTCCATGATGTTACTGACTGACAGGTGTCAGTCATCTACAAAGAGATTAATTTGAGATCCAAGGAACCGGCAGCAAATGAATAATATGTTGTATATGTATCAGTGTGTGGAAAGCTTTAAGCCTCCTGTATAGAAGACATTTTACATTTATTTTTCTCCAGAGAAGATTAAAATAAAGCACCTGGCAATCTCTTATGATAATAGATCAGATACAGACTATTGCCCCATCTCAAGCTATGGTGGTGAAACTGTAGCTCTTTTATTGTCCTATAAGATCTGAATAATAAGCAGAAATTTCAGCAGAATACAATTTCTACTCATCAGAAATCTGTTCTTTACAGCTAGCTTTATTGGTAATATATTGTGGCCCTAGTAAGAGCCATGCATTTGCTTCTGAAGACTGAAATGTTAGAATAAAATGAAATACATATTCAGGCATCTTCCATTTGCTTCTTTGGTTTTCAGAACTCTAGATGTCACTTGACCTCTCAAAGGAGTTGACAGGGCACTGTAATGGCTTCCTGTGAACTTCAGCCATCTGAATGAAAGTGTCAAATTTTCCCCAAGAACCCCATTACAGTACACATGTGTGAAATGAATTTTGCAAATAATTCCCCATTACTTGTGGGAAAAGGGCTTTTTATTCCTCCTGGGAAATAAATATTGTGTTGAGCTACACCACGGTTAAAATCCATTTGCGTAAAGTTATTCCTGCACAAGCCGCTGTAGTTATGTCCATACAAGCTTCCAAAGGCTTCCTGAAATCAAAAGGAATCCTGTGGGAGGGAGCCTTGGAAACTTCTGTGTGTGTGTGTGTGTGTGTGTGTGTGTGTGTGTGTGTGTGTGTGT
>JAHTLZ010000275.1:24479640-24491847 GCA_023846285.1 Phrynocephalus versicolor
TGTGTGTGTGTGTGTGTGTGTGTGTGTGTGTGTGTGTGTGTGTGTGTGTGTGTGTGATAAAAGGCCCATGTCATCAGCTCATGCCGATGTAATTTCACACAAGAGGATGTTGGTCCCTGTGTGCCCTCATGGGAGATCTCATATGTCTCTGCCTGATGAAATGAAACACACCCTCCTACAGTTGAAGATTGCATGAAGGTTACAGAAATGGGTAAAATTTGATTACATGAAGCAGCATGGAGTCCTGAGATGAAGTAATGGGATGTTAGGTGAACAAATCACATTTATAATCCTCTTCTGCAGTACCATCACTCACCATACTCCCCACCGAGAATGCATCTACACCGCAGAAGGTTGGAGAAGTGAAAGTAACATAGCTGGAAGAAGTGATCTCTGGTGCAACTGTACCAAAGACTGACTTTGATCTGTTACCGTTGGTGTTAAACAAACCTGCTATAGTTAAAGATGAGGTTGTGCCTGATGTTTCCAGAGAGACCTCCTGGGACCCTCCTCTTCATGCCTTGCAAATCTATTGGAAGCTTGGGTTCTGGATGTCTGAGTTATGCACCCTCAAAGAGCCCCCACAATCTTCCCCAAACTTGGAGGGATTGTGAATAAAAGTCAGGAGAAGCAGCCCTGTAAATATGGTGCCTCTAGTGCCTTGGGGGCCATTTAAAAGCCCCCCCCCAAAAAAAAACCAATGGATTAAAAATCACTACAAATTCATCAATTTTGTATATGTTACTTGTGGATATCAATTCGTATGGATACAAAATAACATATTAGCAGTGTTTGAACATATTTTGCAATTTGTTTTTTTTTTTTTAATTCATACCCATCTCTGGTACTGAACAAAGGTTCTACTTGGTTTTTGTCTGTGGAGTGGGAGGCCACAGCATTAGGCAGAAAAAGACTTCTGGTCACTCTGAAACACAGTCCGATAAACCACACTGTCTATTAGTTCATTGTGGAAACAGAAGACTCTTCTTTGTGATGGAAGCTGTCCTGTGTAACTGAATGGAAGGCTAAAGAATCACCATGCAATGCCTTTCAATTGTGCGACCCCTCAGGAGTTTTCTGCCCGTTTCAGCAGTCTGGAAGCTGATTAACACAGCCACATTCCAGACTGTGGCGGCTGCTACATTATACTTCACAGCACATCAAGCATTCAGAGCTTTTTTTTTTTTTTTGGCAAGGTGAAAGGTACAAACTGAATGTGAGCAGTTATTATTTTAGTGATGAAACAAAGGAGAAAAAGAAAACAGAAACCTTCCAGAGCTCAACTGGGCTTGGATTTGCTTTATTTGGGATATTTATGTCTGGGAGGGGGGAAGGTAGAGGCAGGCATTCAGAGAATGAGCTTTCCTGATGGAAATTTTCATATTGAAAAGTCAGCCGGATTAAAGGATCAGGGCACCTCATGCTTTGAGAAAATGACTGAAGTCATGCATAGCAGCAGCAGAGGATTTTCTTTTAGATATTTTAGGAGAGAATTGAATGAAGGGCTCATGTGTGCATACATGGGAGAAGAGTAGTGTTGGAGATATGGGTGGCTAGGATTGGTAGCTGCCCAGAGTGGCCTTGTGGCTAAATGGTTGGTACATTAATAATAATAATAATAATAATAATAATAATAAAATAATAATAATAATAATAATAATAATAATAATAATAATAATAATAATAATAATAATAATAAAGTCCCCAAAACATTGTTTTCATCTGCATCTATGAAATACCACCAAAACTATTACCCTACATTGCTCATCCCTTTGGCGGACTTATGATTGGTTGCAGTGCCCCATCAAGTCAGCTGTGACTTACCAGGGCTTTCAAGGTAAGTGAGGTATTTAAGGATTGGTCTCATCCATTTCAGGGCCAGGTCATTCCGAGTCCTAGTTTGTCACTCTATCCACTACACTGTACTGGTCAGTCATGTGACAGAATTGAAGAAGGTTGGGCTCAGTGGGGTGAGTTGGCATCACTGGCATCCAAAGCCACCAGCCCTGGTAAGTAGCTCAAGCCAATGGAGTAGAGTTAAGAAAAACAAAGAAATGGGGGGAAGATGAAGAAGAGACAAACAATTTCATCTTTCTTACCATCTCAGATATCATTTTAAGGAGCAATTGTTCACTACTTAGTGATAAACTATGCCTACAATTTATCAGAAATGAAGGAAAGAAAATGTATTTACTTGCAAAAGGGACTCTAAGACCTTTGTTAAAATTGGCTTCAATCTTATCTCTGTTAGTGATGAGGGAAATACGGCAATGGAAATAGTTACATATTACTTTTAATGTCAGAGAGACTGAACAGCACTGAATGCAAATTACTGGAGAAATCAAGCATGATCCTGCTATTGTGCCCAGTTTGCTGTTTTTGAACTCCAATTGGTAACTCGTTGATCACTGTGGAGACAGAATGCTTGACTCTATCTTGAACGTAAAGAAATTTGTAAAGCTTTCTGATAAATTCTTATCAAAACCCAACTGAAATGAGCTGCTTCTTCATCCCTAGGTCTTATCCATCTCTTAGGCTAGCTCTTTAAGGAAGACTCAGCAAATCTGAGAAGTAGTTCTTTAGCAGCTGTTTCACAAATTGCCTGTAGATTAAAGATAACAGAGAGAGAACAGCTCAAGCAGAACACTGTTAACTGGAGGAGTGGCTCTGTTGTTTTGTTCTGTCAAGTCACCTCCGACCTGTGAGCGAGTGACTTCCAGAATGTTCTGTCATTAGCAGCTTTGCTCAGGTATGACAAACTCAAGGCCATGGTATCCTTTATGAAGTCAGTCCACCTCATATTGGGTCTTTTTGCTTTCCTCTGGGCCTCAGATTTTCCCAGCATTAATGACTTTCCCAGAGACTCTTGTTTTCTCATTATGTGCCCAAAGTATGACTGCCTCACAGTTTGTTTATTGGTTTGTTTGTTTTTTGCTTTTGCTTATTTATAGAGTTTAGCCTTGATTTGATCTAGAACTAACTTGTTTATCTTTCTGGAACTTCGGATATCCTCAAAGCTCTCTTCTGGCAACTAATTTTGTATAAATCATTTCCCCCCTGTCTACTATCTTCACTGATCCAATTCCAGGGGTGGGGTGGGGGAAGTACCTATAAACATCAGAGCAAAAAGCCTTGCAATAGCCTGGAGACCAACAGCTTCTGTCTGGTACTTTCTCATTTGTTTAGAGCAGGCATGTCCAAACTTTGGCCTTCCAGATGTTTTGGACCGCAACTCCCACAGTCATTTGCCATTGGCAATCTAAGCTTAGAATTCTGGGAGTTGTGGTCCAAAACATCAGGTGGGCTGAAGTTTGGACATGCCTGGTTTAGAACCAGAATGTACTTCATGTAGCCAATGACTAGATGGGTGGTATATACAGTATCTCTAGTAAATAAATTAATAAATCATATTAATTAGCCACTATTGAAATGGGTCACATCCAACAGTAGCAAGGTGGAAAGAAGAAAAATGTTTTCTTTCTAAGAACTGTAGCTGTAATTAGCTACTTTGATAATGGGTGTCTGCCTGTTACTCATTCCTGGTGGTGGTGGGGGTAGCTTGAGCAGAGGAAGTTGGGTCACATGGATGACTATTTTTGCACTCTTATGTTCCAGTATCTTCCTTTGTGGAGGAGGTTTGTAGGGAGATGAGAATGAAGAAGAGAGAATAGCAAGAGCAGTGAGGAAGACAGAATGGACAGGTGCACAAGAGAGAGTGATGGCAGGCAGGCATGTGAGAGAAATGAGAGCAGGCCTGTATGAGGGTGAGAGAACAAGAGTGGGCAGGGAGGTGGGTGATCACTATCAGAGAGCTTGGGCTCACACATGCTTGAGAAGCAGTCAAGAGTGGGTGGGCATGAAAGAGTGAAAAGGGGAGAATCAAGCAGGTTCCCACCTGCATCAGAAACAGCAGCAGAGTGTGCAAAAAAGGCAAGGGCATAGAAGAGGGAGAGCAAAACATACACATGAGAAAGAGGGTGGGCACGTTTGTGAGTGAGAAGGTGGAAGAGTATGTGAAAGCATGTATGCTCATGGATAAGAAAAGATAGGAGATGGGTGTGCAGTGTGCACATAAAAGGCAGGAGTGGAGAGGGAAGAGAGAAAGAGAGAGAACAGATACCAGGAGGAGAGGTATTAAGTTCTGTGGCTTAAGCAGATGCCATCCTGGACTGTCGGGCCATGCACAAATGAAATGATTTGGTTTGAATGAGTGACTGAGTCAGTGCCACATGCTAAGTCCAACATTTGTTCCTCATCTACGTGGTCTCAACAAAACCCATGAAGATATGTCCAGTATCCCTTTCTAGAATCTGTGACTGGCAGCCCATGGGTTAGTTGTACATTAGGAGTGAAGCCCTTCCAGATTCGCTTTTCGAATATTGGGGATTTGGAGATGTTTTTCCTGTGTCCTAAGAAGTTTCACTTAGGGTGACCTCATGTAGATCTTTCAGCCAGCCTGATACCCAACCAAACATGAATGGAATTTTTAATCTTCAGTGGTCCAGCTGTGGATATTCTCAGGAAGGTGCCAAGTAGACCAAATGATGAAACTGACGTGAATGCCTTGTTCCCTGCCGTAAACACGGAGGTATCCTATGGCTGCAATCGCTTTTTTCGATGCGTCTGAGAAGATATGCAGCTCCTTCTTCGGTGCAGCAGTAGGTGAGGTGGGAACCTATGTGCGAGGCAGATGGGCATTTTGAAGGTGATGCAGTGAGGTACACCATGTATCCCAATCTCGCTTCAATTCAGGGGGAGCGCTGTGTCCCAGTCTGTGGCGTCTTGGGAGAGCTGACGGAGGAGAAACTTTCCTTGAACTGTCACGGGTGCAGCAAAGCCTAAGGGGTCACACAGGCTGTTTACAGTGCAAAAATTCTTGTCTGTAGAGGTCTCATCAATCTCTCACTTTCTCAGGGAGCAGAACTATAGACACCACCACCCCACCCCATCTCCAGGTGGATTGTATGTGGGCAAGACATCTGGGAAGGAAGTATCAAGAGGAGCTTACTTTGCAATATAATTTATCACTCTAGTTTCCAACAGGCAATAAACAGAATTAGCTAAATGAAGGAATTGGTATGGAATTTCCAATGTCTGTAGCACTAACATTAAGAGCAATGAACACGTAATGGCAATGTCACAAGATGGGGGTAATGATAGTGATTTGCTGGTGATCAAAGTAATCAAATGAGTTCCTTTCAAATAGTTACATTCTGGGCTTGGGGACAGAGCAAGGATATTATGTAATCCTGATCTGGGAGGAATCTGAATCTCTTTATCGCAATCCTTGGCTGTGCTCTTAAATGCATGTGAAATTGGCTGACCTCATCTTCTGAGTAGCAGCCAGGGTGATGAATTATCACCTGGAGGATGTTAAATGCTTGCAGTGGAACAAAGCAGACTCTCAGGACACAGAGAAGGAAGGGTGGGGGGGAGATGTTCTTGCATACTATTTCAACCCTTTGCTTATTGTGTTGAAGTAAAAAAACACATGGGTAGTACGTAGCCGGCAGTAGAGATGTGATAGTAGTTGCAAACATTTCTTCTGCTCAGCAATTTTCTGAGTCTCACCACACAGAGATTTCCTGCCAAGACATCCCCTGACATCAGAAGATTTCCTGACTTCCAGAGAAAACAAGCCTCTCGCTTTCCCTTTTATTTATTGTCATTTTGAACCCATTGTTCAGTGCATAAAGGTGGCACATTTTAGACAGGTTGAATGCCCTTTGTGCTGAATTCTGCACAGGACTTGTAACCACCCTGCACAGCTTGGTGCCTCTTTTGTCATTGCCGGGCCAATTCTGCACCAGAAGGATGCCATTTCAGTGCAGAATGAGAACGGTCCTGTGCAGTTAGTTGAGTGCGTCTTCTGCCCTTTAAAGACAAATCCCATTTAGAAAGATGCCGTTCTGCACAATTGTGACATTCCTTCACAGCATGCTGCTTCTTCCATAAAAACTGAACACATGGTGGTGTGTGTGTGTGTGTGTCAGGGGGGGGGAGGAATCTTTTGCAGAGAAATCTTGCTGTGGGGGGGGGATGTGTTGTTCTTTTTGTTTCTTTCCAAGAGCTAAAGGCTGCAAGATTCTACTTCCTAGTCTACAGCGCTATTAGCAAAGTGACTTCTTGTTGTTGTTGTTGTTGTTGTTGTTGTTGTTGTTGTTGTTGTTGTTGTTGTTGTTGTTGTTGTTGTTGTTGTGTGCCGCTTCTGCTGCTGATGACTCCATGAATCTCCAAAATGTCCTGTTGTCAGCTGATCTGCCCAGCTCTTGTAACAACCCTGTGCCTTGCACATGGAATGGGAATGTCTGGATTGGGCACAGAGCAGGGTCAGAGAGGTGCATAATCTCCTGTTGGTTGTGCAATTGCCAGGAAAAAGCTAAACCTGGGTGGTTCCACAACCAGTCTACAACACAAGCTATACTGCCATGGGACTGCATCTAGAATTAGATAAGAGAGTTAGGAAGATGTTCAATCAGGCCTTTGTTGTAAATCTTTTCGCTGCTATGTGCAATCGCGCTAGACCCATCACATGACATCCCTCTGTAGCAAAGATTCTGAAGCTTTTAGGCATCATGTTTCCCTGTTTTGGATTTCCGAGAAAACGTCCTCGTTCCCTAGCTTTCCTTGACCATCATTTTTAACTCCTGGAATATTCCATTTGTAATTTGTAAACTCTACTAGTTCAGGAAAGGGTCCATCTTTTCTTAGGATCTATCTTTGCGCATGGTCTGCTCAGGCACTGCAGAACTTTGCAGTGCAGTGTGAATCTCAGAGACCTCTTAGCGATGCAAGCTTGCTTCTTTTGAGGCCATATCTCCCCATATTCATTATTTATCCTATTATTTAGTCTTTCTATTTCCCCATGTAATCATTTTGCTTATTTTAATTTGGGCTGTTCATTGAAATTACACTTCAGAATAGCTTGGTGTGAGTGTGACATCAGTCCAATCTATGTCAAAACATGCTAGTGCCATAGTTCAAAGATCCCTTGCATTTGTGTCTGTGATCATGTGTGAGTTCACACATTTGCAAACTGTAGATGGTGCAGAGAATGCCTAGAGCACTATTCCCTAACAGAATTCTACTGAAGTCATTTTTCTCATCCGTATTTTGAAAATATATATTTTGCCATAAGAAAATGCAGAAGCAAAACATGATTAAAATAAAGAATTGCAAAAAAAAATATCTCACAGTGTCTCTTGCACATCTGTCATTTCCTCACATGCTGCTGGGGTGTGTGTATGTGTGTGTGGGAGTCCTGTATTTTCAAAACCAGTGCTCTAGACTGCTCCATATTTGTGGGGGGGGGGGAGGGCAGGCCTATCTACTTACATGGAGAGATGCAACATGGTTTGAACCAGGGAAGGCAAACTTCAACCTTACTGGTTGAACTTTTTTTCTTTTTCTATGCCAACAGAACTTGATGGAGACATTATACACTAAAGCCCTGCATGGCTGTACCATGGAAACTCACTGGGAGTGTGGAACTAATAAAACCACTCATTATTATTATTCATTTATCATTTACATTTATAGACTGCCTAACTTTCTCAAGGCTGGTACAAGTAAGTTCTCCATATATTCTCCATATATTGCTCCATATATTGCAATCACATATGCCAGAAACAAAAAAGTGGTTCAAACAGAATTGCCCATCCCCAAATCGAGACTAAACTAAGACAACCAACTTGCCCCTGCTAGCTAAACAAACAAACAATGGATGCTCACCAAAAAAAAGCATACTTGTGATTAGCTATATTTCAAGAGCAAATATACTGATTTTGACATTAACACTTGCCAGAGACTGCAGGGTAAAGATTAGTGCAGCTGCACCCTTACCTTTTTTAAAAACAAAAGTTTGGAATCCAGATCAGATGATGGTCCAAACAGACATGGGATGCAACCTATAAAACCCAGGATAGAGTGGATGATAATGACAACCCTAACCACATTGCAGCTGAGTTCACAATCCTTCCATGTAAGGATCCACTCCAGGTTACTTCCCTATCCCACCTTTCTTCATTTCAGTGATATAACTGAAGATTTGGAGTTCTCTTCTTTGTGCCATGGTTTTTTCCATCTGCAAACTGATTAGCACATCCACAACCCTAATCCAGATGTACCTCATTCGTGAATTCTATACCAGATTGTGCAATGTACTTTGGAGTTGGGGAAGATTATTCTGGACTCCATAAAAGCTATCTGAAATACTACCCAGTGACAGCTTCCTTCACTTCTACCATTTCAGTGCATTCCTATGATTTTGGCTCCCACGGAGTTCACTCTGGTTGGGCAACAAGATGCTGGCCATTGCAAACCTGAGGCTGAACTGAGGGTAACACAAATTACAGACATCTCAGAGTAGGTGGGACACTACATTTTCTCCTGGGTTATTTCCTGCATGACTCATTGTCTGAGACAATCCAGCTGATGTCCCAGAAGACACCCTAGGTCCAACAGGCAACAGATATCCCTTCCCTTCTTACATGTTTATATGAAGAGCACCACCAAGATTGCCTTGTGTTTCTTACTGCTACGTGGATTATCATGTTCTGTGATGCCCCAGGAAAGCTTTAACTTAACCATTGGCCAAAGTCCTGTATTTTAGGATAAAGGCCTCCTGTGCTCAGTGTACATGCTTCCCATAAAGCTTCTATAAAACTCAATGAGCCGGGGAGTTTTTATTGCAGCTTTTTAGAGGCAAAAGGAATGATCCTCTCTCCAAGCAGCTAGTGCTTTTCCTCAAGGAGTGCTCATCAGACGCTTGCAGGAAAATTCTTCTCTCACCCATGGGCCTTTATTTCTCACTTTTAAAACCCTGTAGTGATTCGAGGTAACTTTCCCCTTTCAAAGCAATGGAATTTGTGCTTTGGTACATGGAGGTATGAATTTCTGACAAGAGAAAGATCTCCCCTGATTGTGTGCAGGAGCTCTCTAGCACATCAGCAAAATGTGTTTAGGGCTAGTTGGAAGATAGCATTGGTATGGGGGAAGATGTTTAGGAAATTTAGGAAATCAAATCCTCATAAAACTCACAAACTGACTTTGGTCCATTCATTCCATCCATACACTCAGCCTGACCTACCTCACAGCACTGTAATAAGTACAAATGGGAGAAGAATAGCCCCATAGAAACTGCCTGGACTGAAATGTTGTTGGTAATCCCAACAGGATTAATTGAACCAGTGGAATTCATGTGAATGTTAACCTAACATTCAACAATTGATTTAATGCATTTATTCATCTTGAATCTACCAACAGGATTCTCACAGCCTTTTTGGAGTAAGTGTGGCATAAAAACTTTGTATAAACACATACATTCATGTCCCTAATGCCATGCTTGGTATATGTGTCTTATTGCTGCTAGAAGAGGAATATTGAAAATATACTTATGATTTTTAATTCCCAAATTCCAGGCCTTGCCCATTTGCAATTGCATCTACATGTCCCAATAAAGCAACCCTCTTTCAGAAAAGTGTTGTGGGAACAAACAACTAAACTACCAAATCCCCTTGTGATTTCTTTAAAAATATTTAGCGAGGAACGGCAAAAGCAGGTAAAAATGTCTTTTGGTAGACCTGTTTGAAATGCGAGTGTCAAGGTATGAGGGGACATGAGGAAAGCTGCTCTGTCCTCCACATCCTCCAAACTCTTGGAGCCCTTTCTGCATAGTCAGCACAAACAATGGCACAGGCATTGTTAAGTGCAGGGGGTTGAACACGTTTACAGCACTGCTGTGATTGCAAACCTTTCCCAGGATTGCTGCTCATAGAAACCCAATGTCTTCTATGAAACATGTTTACATGTTTATACTCTCTGTCTGCTTAGCACATGGCACATGAAGATCTGAAGAACTTCATGGTGAAGCGAGGAAAAGTAGAGTACAGTTTTCCTGTATAGGAACATAAGACCATAAGAACAGCCATGCTGAATCAGACTAAGGGCCCATCTAGTCCAGTTTCCTGTATCTCACAGTGGCCCTGCCAAATGCCTCTGGGAGTGCACAATACTAGATATCTGTCTCCTGATATCACTCCCCTGGATCTGGCCTTTCAAGTATCCTGTTTTTTTTTTTAAAGCCTAGAGAATACACATCCCCATCATGGCCTGTAACTTGCAATGGACTATTCCTCCAGCAATCTGTCCAATCCCGTTTTGCAGGCTTCCAGGCCAGATGCCATCACCCGATCCTGTAGCAGGGAGTTCCACAGACTAAAAACACACTGGATAAAGAAGTGTTTTCTTTTGTCTGTTCTGACTCTCCCAACCCTCACTTTGAGTGGATGTCCCCCAGTTCTGGTATTTTGTGAAAGGGAGAAGAGTGTCCCTCTACCCATTTCACTCATGCCTTGCATAATTCTTTTTTTGAATGAGTGCCCTTTGTTCTTCAAGTGGAGGTCTACTGCTGATTCTGCTCCTGAGCTGTTGCCCCTTCTATGTTGGGCCATCCTCCTGTTTAATGGCTGTTTAGTTTCTTAATTATAGAGGTCTGCACACTCCTTACTATATTGGAGCACATATATCATATTGCTCTTCTTGTGTTTTGGTGTCGGGTCCTTTGGCTGGATGAGTTGGTGTTTTTGTGGGTTTGAAGTAAACAGGGATGTAGTGTTTGCCAAAAACCCCTTTAAGCTTTTCAGACACTCCAGCCGTATAAAGAATGACCAGGTTCTTTTTTTAGTCTCAATGTGTTGGTCTCAGGCTGATCTATTGTTCTTCTGGGTCGGGCTGGGTTGGGACACTGCTTTGTTGAAGGGTCACTTTGGATATCCACAGGCCTTAAGCACTGTTTTCAGGTGACTGTCTTCCTTCTTCTTGGCTTCTGTGGAGGTGGGGATTCTCTCTGCTCTGTAGTTTAGAGTCCTAATTTTGTTGTAATGGATGGTGGGAATCAAACAGTAAGTACTTATCTGTGTCGGTGGATTTTCTGTAAAGTTCTACTCCCAGGCCACAGTTCCAATGATGACTGCACAATCTAGGAAAGCCAGCTTGTTGTCTTGGGTGTCTTCCCTAGTGAACTTAATATTTGGGTCCACTGCATTGATGTGGTCTGTAAAGGTCTGTACCTCCTGAGTCTTGATTTTCATCTAGGTGTCATCTACATACCTGAACCAGTTCAGAGTTGGCATAAATTTGTTGCTTGGCGGCAGAAGAGAAAACACAGTTTCTAAACTATCTACTGAAGGTGCATCACAGTCAGAGCTGTATGTGAAGTAGAACATTGCACAAACAACTCTCTGTCTGTGTAAAAATACAATCACTTCATGGAACCCTGCCTCAGTCTGCCTACTCTTGGCTGGGTGTGGTATAAGTTGTGCGGGATTTGGAGCAGGAAAACTGGACGTAGTAGAGACAAAAATAATGATGAACTACTTTAAGAGAGTCAGCTCCTTAGTATCCTTTTGGGAACAGCCTGAGAACCTGCAGAATGCTGCTCAAGGCTTGAAGTGAACCAACGTACAGCTGAGGTGTCAAGTAACCTGTCATCTCAGCACAAGAAGACAGGGAAGCATTCCTTTGTTGCTTAGGCAACAGGGCAACTTCTCAGGCTTCTGGCCCAAGCAGATAGGGAAATATCTCTGTGTTACCTTAGCAACTACATATTTTTCCCTTGTGTTCAAGCCTTGTGCTCACCTGTACAGTCCTTGGGAAAAAAATAGCAGTGGCCAGTATGGCTGTGAGAACTGCCACAGTGCAAATGGATGTAAAATGACAATGCCACTCCACTTGGAGTTCTCATGAAATTCCATAGCTGATTTATTTTTAAATGATGAAGAGTGACAAATTGAGACCGGGCCATATCTGCAAGAATCTTCACCATGATTTTGACAAGCAAGTGCCATGTCAAGGATATGTATAATGGTAAACATTGTCAAAAGTCAAGGTTTTCATCATTTGAAGTGAGCTCTCATGGCTCTAGGAGACTAAATTTGAGGTCATTTACACCGGTGAAATATTCATGTCATCTGTTCTCCTCTTAACAGAATAATGTAGACTCACCTGTTGAACCCTTTTCATCACCTTGTTGAAACTTCCCCCATTTTTCTCTTCCCTGGCCAATGTTTGATTTAGAAACACATCTGTTTGTGCTATCTACGTTGGGTTTTGTAACTTCTTTTATGAAAATCATGCTCTCTCACCACTCTCTCACTCTTGTGTGTGCCACACCCTACAATAAAATAAAACCAATCATTTCTGACTGCA